>JAPTYQ010000030.1:32866781-32898511 GCA_029814465.1 Ostorhinchus cyanosoma | reverse complement strand
CACACACACACACACACACACACACACACACACACACACACACACACACACACACACACACACACACACACAACCCCCTCTAACTTCACACATCAGCTCCCAGGTGAGTACTGCTGGGGGCGACCCGAGAGGTTTTTCACCTCGACAATGTCATTCCGGGCGTCTTGCACTGTGCTGCCTTCCTGCTGCTCTGTCTTTGATTACAGAGGCAGATGTCAGAGGAACACACTTCTATTGGCATCATCTATTAAAAAAAAAAACACATACACACTAGAGAAAACACCAGCCATCTGCATCCACGTCCAACTGGTGGACTACTTCCTATGCTCCTTCCCCATCAAAACTGACATCTGTCCTGAGAAACACCCATGTTCATTTGTCTCAGAACAGATTGTAGAGCAGACAAAAGCTCCCAATTGTAACAGCACGGCATTCAATTCCAGTTCCCCTTTCAATAGACAGCAGAAAGAGCAGCTTTCTCAGTCTTCGTGATAGGGTGAGATAAAGCAGCGAGCTTTGGGCCTGACACTGTGGTGGAACAAAAAACCATCCTGAAGCAGCAAGCCCATCAGCCTGGATTGAAGCTGGTTTATTCCTTTCCAGCTGAGGTGTGTGCTCAAGAGGGATAGGGACCAATACATGCATGGTAATGGACAGCTTTATAAAGATGGAGTGATCCGATAAGCATCAGTGAAACAAGGGCAACCAGGTACCAATACTGACACCCTCTCTCTCCCTGCAATCTCTTCCCCTGGAAAAAAAAATGGAGGGGATGTGTGAGGCCTGTAACCATGGTTACCCATTAGCCCTGAGCCTAGTGACGTGGGATGAGGTTTAGAGGGAAAAGGCCAGCCGTTGTTTTGCATCAGTTCTGGTGAGAGGAGGAGCTTAAGCATAAAGTAGGCCTGCTGCTGCTGCTGTTGGCTTTTCTATTCAGCCTTCATTCTGTTTGTCCCTGTTGCTGTCGATCCCGCTGAGGCTTGAGCGACTCACGGCAGAACAGAGGAGAATAATTCATACAGAAGTAATAACATGCTAAAAAGAATCCTCTGATTTCCCAAGTGTGTTACTTTTAACTAAACGTAGGTGAGGGTGGAGGGGACTCTTTACCCCTCCTCGCTTAAGACCACCCATCCTCTTGAAACCTCTTCCTTGCCTGACGAGTTACGGAGAAGGACCAGGAAGAGCCAGGAAGTCAGTGTCTTTGTGAGGTTGTGTGGAACCCTCTACTCCCCTCAACCACCCCCGACGGATCCTCTGAGGCCCATGTGTGTGATGTCCATACACCGAGCTGTCCACCCCTTTCTATTCACCTCCATCACTCTTATCCAGCCCCCT
The DNA here is from genome assembly GCA_029814465.1 of Ostorhinchus cyanosoma. Lineage (NCBI taxonomy): Eukaryota > Metazoa > Chordata > Actinopteri > Kurtiformes > Apogonidae > Ostorhinchus > Ostorhinchus cyanosoma. The sequence goes on along the minus strand of JAPTYQ010000030.1, from coordinate 32,897,173 downwards.
TCCGTTCCTTCCATTCCACCTTCAGTCCCCCCACTCTCTCTCTCCATTAACCTACCTCCACCTTCTCTCTCTCCCCCACTATCTGTCTGCCTGTTCCACCCACTCATTTCACCCTCTTTCTGTCAGAAACCCTCCTTTCACTTTCACTCTCTTCCATTCTTCCCCCACTCTATAATTTCACCCCATATGTCAGCATCCCCCTTGTTCTTTGTCACTCACTTTCTATACCCCACCTTCTTTTCCACCCTCTATGAGTCTCCCTCGGCCTTATCTTTCCTCCCTTACTCCTAGCCTTATTTCTCTCTGCCTGTCTGCTTTATTAAAATATTCTGAATTGAATAAGCAGAGGCAGGCTCCAGGAGCTGTCTGCTTGCGCGTCGGTCTGTCTGTCAGTCTTCCTGGGTGAGTTTCTGACAGACAAGGAGCCCTGAGGTGTCAAAACATCTTGCTGGCCATCTGACCACAGACAGACATGAGTGCATCGGACAGTGAATCACATCCAGGCCAAATGGAAGAGGAAGAGTCCATTAATTTGATTAAATTGTTGTCTTCTGTCCATAAGATGTAAGACACTCACGACCACCGTACTCCAAACAAGGTTAAAGCGCTCACATTAATTCAAACTTGGGACCGGTGGAATCTAAAATGTGTTCATTCACAGGCCTATTGTAGATTAGACAGTGTTAAATAACTTTGCCTAAATATTGGAGCAAGGCCCATTTATAATGTTCTACCATAAAAATAAATGTGTCTGTGTATTCTGCATCTATCTTTTCAAATGCCTTTTTAATGAAGTAGTTAAGCCACCCCATGATATCCCACCACATACAAATACACATTTGGCAGTCACTATATAACAAAATGAGCTAAATGCACTTGGTTTTCCAATAATGATTAAACAACCTTCATTTAAACCCCATGCATTGAAAAGCTGCTGATCCATTAATATGATTTACTGTAGCAGCTCTGGACAGAGCCATTCCATGGTAAACACTGACTTGGTGTCCTCCGGTAGGGGAGGCCTTCCTTCATCACACCCTGGGGATGACTTGTGGCAGAATAAACAGCCATTTGGACCCTTGTCTCTCTCCGCTGTGACTCTTTCCATGGAAATATGCAACTTGAATCAACGCTCTGATGACATGCAGCCATCTGTTGTTGTGTTTTGTGTGTTAGGGCATGAAGCAGAGAGAAAACACACAATCACTTTTTTGTGTTTAAATACAAAGTGCATATAGATGCACACTCAGACATTGAGTGTGTTGTGCTACACGAATTTTGCTCACAAAGATTCACACAATACTGAAAAACTATCTACACGTGATACACACACACACACACACACACACACACACACACACACGTACACACACACACACACAAACACATACATATGTACCTCCTCACTCAGTCCCTAGAGTCACCCATCCTGAAATAGCAGAACTGAGGCCTTTTCGGTTTTTCACTTCATAGAACAGAGCTGGGGAATCAAATAAATAATAGACAAAGCGAGAGGGATAGTGATAGGACGACAAGTCAATGCATCTTTTCTCTGCAACAGCGTGGCGCACCTCTGAAGAACCTCTGAATCCCTTCCATTCTCCACACGGTGGAGAGGACCAATAGATTAAAACTGCATGGCACACACTGCTAAAATGAATAGCGCTAAAAATACATCCTTTTCACTGAGACATGAAAGGAAACTGCCTTTCCCCTGTCCAGTATTGAGCAGCCATTGATTCCAAGACAAAGGCTACACCTCCTCAAAGAGGTAAGAAAAATAGCAATCATACAGGCAATTATTTTCAAATGTGCCTGCAGCGGCCGATAATGTCAGTGCGCCTCTCTTCCTAAATAAAGGGAGGGAAGGCAGGCGTCAAAGCTGCAGGCCCACTGCTGAAGACGAATGAGCCCATCCGCAGAATGCTTTGCTTTCATCTGGGCAGCATGACACGGCGCCCCATGCAGCGTGAGGCAGAGCCGGGCCTGGGGGACAGACGCACACAGAAAGAGAGAAGAATATGGATTCACTATTCAACTCTGTGGAGCCAACACCAAGGCAAAGACCTTCTAAAGACCAGTGGCCAGATTGCCAGTGGCTTTCTCTTGTAGTCCTGCCATTGACAACAATCACTGGGGCTCAACAGCCTATAGCGTAGTTTTCTCTATGGGACGGCAGCAAACAGTAGGCCTCTGTAGTTGGACCATTTCTAAGGGCACAGACAGAGATTCTCTATCTCTGGGCGTGTACTTCAGACCCAGGCCTATTCATTTTGATGTGCAGGCAAGGGCAAGAGTATCGAGGAGAGGGGAAAAGAGAGCTCTCTGCTGGCTGTCTAACTCTCCAAACTGCTCAACTTCTCTGATGTTTTCAATAGAAATCTTTACCAAGCTGGCTTCAAAGCAGAAAAATCGAGAAGCAGCAGTGCAGGGGAGGGAAAAGACTAGCAAGAGGCAAATAAAGAGGTCAACCGCAGGAGAGGTCAGAGCAGTAGCTGCAAACATATGCAACAGAACTGCATAAACAAGGAAACATTTTACTGTATTCTTCGGTCTGAGCAACTATTAACGTCCTTATATGAAGCCATCCACATGGAGAATTGCTTACGCCCCAGTTTTCTAAAGTTAACAGAATGAGAGAGGTAGGAAATGGGAGCAGTAAAGCATGGATAAAGGTAGAGAGGGATGGAGTGAACACAAGGGATGGACAAACGAATAGAGAAAGTAGGCAGAGGAGCACAGTAAGGAGGAGGAGGAGGTGGAGGAGGAGAGAAAGATTCCTCACCTCCCTTATCCACCACTCATGTGCTGCAGTGAAAAGCCCTGCGGTCCATGCCTTAAGGCCCTGAGCCCACACTTGGCCTATCAGTTTAAGATCAAAAAGAGCTCGCTTTAGCAAGACATATGGACTGAATAATGCATCTGCTTTATTTCCACAAGGCTGGTTGGAGTTAGTTGCAGAAAAGAGAGGCTAATGTGTGTCTCTTTTTGTTCATTATGAATGTATATGTGAATGTGCATGCCTAATCTCTCCACAGTTTATGTCACCATGAGTGGACAGTGAATACGGTAGCCTGTAGCGTGCAAGAAAATGGGCTTCTGTGATGTCTCATTTGAATAGTCTGACAGCCAGGGGTGGAGGAGCAGCCTTGTAATAAATTATAAATATGAGGTGGGCGCAAGTTTCCTCACAAACTGCTGAGAAAAGGTGAAGCACAAAGTCAAGTTCAGTCAAAAAGAAACCAGTTTTGCAGCCTGCCAAAGGTCGGACCCTCTGCAAAACAAAACTTGGTTACGTCCGCTGGGGAATGAAGCCCTGAATGTATGCAGTGTGAGATATCTATTCAGCCTATGCTAAGCAGAGTTGGACGTTATCTAGCTTGTATAATGTGGCACCAAGAGAGGGAGACAAATGCAAGTACCCAATGTGTAGGCGGAATAAGATAAATCTGAGATTACCGTTGTGTGGTGCAGTCTCCAGATTAGACAAATGCTGTATCTGGGATGAAAGTGAACTCCAGTCAGGCATAATGATTCTGGCAAATATGATGTGGCAAAGTCTTACCTACTAATAAGCAAAAAGCCTGAAGCTGTTTAACTCATGCCATATCATGTCTGGGCCAGACAGAGGCCATGCTCTTTGACCTGTGACTTCTGACCTGTGGCCTTTTGTCTGGGAAGGACCTCAGCTGATGATGATTTGAGAGAAAATTGGAGTGAATTCTGCTAATGACTACCATAAACACATAAATATATGCAGGTGTAGATGTTAACACCATCACTGAACTTTTCCATACTGTTTTTACTTCTGACTTAGCTCTACATAGCCACTATAAGTAATAGTTATATGGTTATTATCCCTTAAAGTCCTGCTTCTCCCACAATCCACCTCCACTTCCTACACATAACCAAGCCATTCACTCTATAGACAAAGTAAGTAAATCAGAAAAAAACTGTGTTAAGATAGCATTTGAGTGTGCAAATCTATTGGGCATGTCCTTGGACTTTTAACAGTCAAAGACAGTGTGAAGGACACCACTGGCATCCCACCATGGATTAGGTTGATGCCACAGATCGACTACTTGGCTTGAACATTACATTCAGGAGCACTGCCATGTCTCAGTAGGGATATATGACCTCCTTCTAAATCCTCATCACAGACAACTAATCGTTTCATCTCCAACAGTGAAGGCTCCAACAGTAAGGTCCCTTTCCTCTTTGAAGCCGGGTATAAACGTGTCCCATATTTGTGCTTCCCAAATAAGTAAAATCTTTACTGCAGGATGCATGATTGATGAACTCCTATTAAACATACTTAAGTAACCTTATTAAGCTAGTTGCGCCATCTAGTGGTGATATTATTCAACTACAAGAGGAAAAAGGTGAAAGTAAAGTCATTATCATTTCATCATGTTTAGGGAAAAGGTGCAGGGAATAGAAATTATTGATATAAAACCTGAATCATTATTGACAAGGGGCAGTAGCCATCTAAATAGCATTTATGTCACTCTTAAACGAAGCTAGAGCATGTGACTGGAGACAAAAGCAGATGTAAAATAAGTCTACAGTTAAAATTTTACAGTAATATCAGTGGTGAGTTAGAGTTGGGGTTGGTAGCAAAATCAAGACTATTTTATTTAACCACTGAAGGATTAGCTTACCTGTCCAAGTCTTCTGTTCTGGGACAAAATAATACTTATTTCCGAAATGGTCTGTCCCTACGTGCTCACGCACTATTCCAAACGTCCGTCGTAAAGCGCCTGCGATTCTGTTCATATTCCCAGATAACCCGAAGGTTTAAGAGTATATTTTGGATCCCTTGTCAGCTGTCTTGCCTCTCCAGGTTGTTTATGCAAGTGTCCATGGGTTGAATGGGTATGTCAATAAACCCTTATGTGATTGGATGACTTTGCTTCACCAGCCAATCACAGCGTCGTTCACAAACAGGAAGTGACGTTTCAACATGGACGTCCTTTGTGTTACAGCTTCACTGGGAAGCTAATAAAAAATGCTGAAAAGTTGAATAAATTGAAACTTCATAAGATTTTTAAAATGTTTTTTGTTACGAAACAGCTTTGCGTACAACGTCACGACTTACTGGGTGTGTAGAGTGTCTGCATGGATTAAATATTTTCTTTATTTTGTGGCTAACATGATAGCCTCTGAGCTCGGTCAGCCCACTAGCAAAAAGTAAATGCAAGTCCTGCTTCAACATTAAACAGTCTGGAACAATGTTAGGGTTTCTCACAGCAAGGCAGGCTGGTCTGGATGACCCTCTGCGACTGAGAAGAGCAGAGTCAACGAGAAGGTGAGCAAAGCCAGTGAAGACCAGGAGTATGGTAATTCACTCTTGAAGATTAACTAAAAGCTGTATGTCTTTTCTTAACAGACTCATTGAGCTAAATATTTAAAACATTTACCACATAAGCCTGACTTATATCACATAATTGTAGTTACACTGGAGTAAATGTATTATAATATAGGGAGCATTTAATTTACCAAACATGTGTATTATAGTGTAACTCACCAATACTGTGGTATGAATGAATAAGTGCTGTTGTGTTTGCTACAGTATTGAGTTGCTCTAATATGTAGAATTAAATTGTAAAAGTAGCCAGAACACAATGCTGGTTGGTCCTTTATTTGAGTACGTTGAATGAGTCAGGATGACCAGTATTACTTCTTTATGTTTCCACAGGGTACTCAGCCTGAAGTTGAATCCTGACAGAGATGTGGACCGAATCCATGGAAATGGCATCAACACCATTGACATAGATGTAATAGAGGGCAGATAGTAAGTCATCCTATCTGAAATGCTGTAGCAGCAAAAAGTGCATTACATTATTACTTTACCTTATGGATATAAGGTAGGTCAATGCAATGTTTGACAAATAGCCACTGGGCAGTGTGAAAGTAGATTTGAGTTTTAATTCCTGTTATTTATGTACCATTATTTATTGTGTCACCATGCTCATTTAATGCAAATGTAGATATTAGTACATAAAACACTTGAAATCATGAGGGTAAATCGTATATACATACATACATACATACATACATACATACATACATACATGCACACACACACACACACACACACACACACACACACACAGATAGAGAGAGAGATAGATATATATATATATATATAGATAGATAGATAGATATATAGATAGAGAGATAGATAGAGAGAGAGATAGAGTGAGTGTGTGTGTGTGTGTGTGTGTGTGTGTGTGTGTGTGTGTGTGTGTGTGTGTGTGTGGTCCAGGATCGTTTCACCAGCCATGCTTGACCAAAAATACAGAAAATAGATGCTTTGTCCTCAGAGGGGCCTCATTTCCACAACCTTTTTTTCTTTTTCAGCATGTTATCTGGAGGAGCAGATGGAGTGATTGTCATTTATGACCTGGAAAACTATAGTGGAAAACCAGAGTACACTTGCAAGGCGATATACACTGTAGGCAGGTACGAATTATTCCATTTACATCCTCCAACCACTAGATGGCAGACCTACAGTGAGATATCACAGTACTGTCATTGTAAGCTTTTCACCCCCCTTCTGTTATATAGGTCTGTTTTAGATGATGTGCACAGAAGTTCTATGTAATTTAATATTGCACAACTTTTTTATTCATTGTGTCTGTGTTGTGTGGCTTCACTTGTGTTGTTTGAGTATGTGGCCTGTGCCAGTAAAGCCGATAGTAACATATGAAGTATAAACACAACAAAAGCAGCATGAGTGTGTGTGACTATACCATTCAATCCACATGACTTTGTGCTATATTATTAAGTAATGCTTTGGAGGAGTACTGTGTTTTTGAATTTTAACCCATAAAGACCCAGTGTGACTTTTGTGGCAGTTTCTAAATTAATTTTTCCTCTCAATTTAACCTTTCCTAAGTAATTTATCATCATGTTTTTATACAATTATCCTCCGAGTTTTGCATTTTTCCCTGTGAAAATCGTCTATTTTCGTATGTTTCATTGATTGATCATATAAATGTTCATAAAAGTTCAGAGGAAATTCCAAGGTTATTGTATCAAAACAGAAAAAGCTGTTGTAAAGGTGACTTTTTCAATGAAACATGTCATTAGCTAAACATAACTAAGTGTTTCCATCCACTGTCATTGATCAAATTCCATGTGTTTTACTGGTGAAATAGTGTTGTAGAAGATGACGGTGTTTCTATGTTCACTATGGAACCTCTTAGCATCCAAATGGTCATATCTGATGACCACGAAAAGATAATAAACTGCATTTTACACCAATTATTTACATGTATTGATGAGATTAGTTGATCAACAGTTAAGCTCAGTAGATGGTTTTGGTCTAGGGTGGATGTTTGGGTCTTTATGGGTTAAACGGAATCTGAGAAAAGCAGACCATTAACAAGTTTATTCAAGAATGTGTTTTTGTGCCAATGTTTGTGACCCTGGTGATAATTCATGTCTTTCTAAAAAATCTAGGTCAAACCGGCATGTCCACAAATTCAGTGTAGAGACAGTCCAGTGGTATCCTTATGACACAGGCATGTTTATCTCCAGTTCCTTTGACAAGACCATGAAGGTTTGGGACACTGACACACTGAAGGTAAGGAATGTGACCTTCAAAGTTATTTACCACGTCGACTAATATTGTTCTGAAATTTTGTGAGTTATCAGTTTCATATGCATATTATTTGACACTGAACTAACACTTTGCATAGAAATGAAAATATATTTTAGAGATGGGAAACATATAGAATAACTGTTTTTATTAAAATACATTGTTTACTATGGTACTATACACAATACAGCAAGTTGGTGCTAATTATTGCATTACAATGAAAAAGAAGAAAAAGAAATACCTATAAAATGTATTAACTAAGTCATGGTGGCAGTTTCAAAGAATTCGACAGCTATAGTAAAATGATTCAGAAAAATTGGCTTTGCAAAGTGAAGATGGCAGAGGATTCTTTTTAGATTGATATTTAGCTCCGGTTTATAGAAAATGATTTGCAAGAGAAAGTGATATGATAAATTTTCGTGCTGGTATTTTGTCCCACTCCTTATCTCTAAGAGCTTGCCTAATCTGGTAACCAGCTAGTAATGGTATTCTCATAACTCCATCACCTTGCTCTCTCTTCATACTATTTTTACTTTCTCTTGCCCTGTGTCTCCTATTTTCTGCTTCATGCTTTCTACCTTTCTATGCCACAAAGACCCATATGGCAGGCCCTGTGCTGTGCTAGAGTTACACTGGCATCACAGTTACCTCAAAAGGTCAACGAAGGGACAGAAAAGAGACTCCACTGACCTTTCATTTGTTTTACTTTGTGTGTTGCACTTTCTCAGTTTCACACAAACACACACTGACTAAATAATTTATTGCAGTTGTGTGTTTGCATATTAGTGTGTACTTTGCATCGGTGGGCGCATACTCTATGTGTGGTAATTTTTTTTCAGACAGAGCCTTCACTGTGTTTGTGCGCCCATTGGCTCAGTTCATGTCGGTGCTGGCACACACTGACAGATGGGACACAGAGAGGCTTTTTATATTTGCTGAGGAATTTGCATTGTAACCACGATTGCTGCTCGGGTGAGCTGCCTGCCAAGCTCTGAACTCTGTTGCCCTCTATTTCTACTTTGTTTTATTTTTACTTAACTTATTCTCTGGGTTTTATCCTTAAAATATCAGGGCACACCATTAGAATTTGACATTGTGGCTTCGTGTACGATCTTAGCTACGTATCCATCATAATATTAGGGTTTTTTTCCCCCGCACAAGTAGTCATGGCACAAAAGTTACAGTTACCTGAATCTTGGTCAAATTGATTGATTTTCACCTCTTTCTGTCTTTTTGTTTTACTTTTGGATTTCCTCAGCCTGCTGAAGTCTTTGAGTTTGAGGGAAATGTCTACAGCCACCATCTGTCACCTATTGCCAGGAAGCATAGTCTCATTGCAGGTGTGTATGGGACTATATGCACATCTTTTGTTTTCTTTAATGAAGCAGAACAAAACCAGCTAAGCCGTTCGCTGACATTTGTCAATACGTGCTGAGAAGGACCGAACTTCAGACAAACATGCCATTACTCATCTGTCTATCATTAGTTTGTTTCCCCAAGCAAAGTACTATATGCTTTTCCATATCAAGTCACAGGCACGACCTTTATCCTTTACCTCAATTTTTATCACAGGTTGCACAGTGACATATAGCAGTAGAGGATAGAATTGGGTCAGAAGCTTGTACATGGAGATTCAGAGACATTGGAGGAATCTAGGTGCTCCTTCACCAAGTCACTAAACAGCCCCAACAAGTTCCTCATACCTGTATGCATGCTCACCATGTGCACCCTGTCACATACTTGTTGTTTCTGTGACACACCTGTTTCTAAGCCACTTACAATCACAGTGTCTCTTTTTTTCAATGTAAGCAGCCCATCCCTCACAGAGGTGTTGCATATGCTTGTTAAACAGGTTTTAAACATCTATAAAGTTTAGTTTTTTAGGATGCTTTGAAAGGAATTGCTTCCTAAAAAGCATCCCGAGCTCATTAATTTTGCACAATTAGATCAATTTAGATCTAAGTAACATGGTTGTCTTTGCTCTGGTAAGTTCACAGACTGGGAGTTCCTGTCTGTCAGAAGTAGTGTCAGTGTCTTTTCATTTTTACCACACCTTATCTGGGAGAACCTGGGACTCCAGTTCTGACACTTTGAAAGTGCCTCTCCCTAATGCACAATTGTTACAATCTGCACCCACACAAATTTTTAAATCTTTAAAATTTGATGATGTTTATTTATATATTTTTTTTTTTATTGAAAAAAAAATTTTAAATCCCCCAAAAATTTGATGATGTTTAAAAATATGAATGTATGACACTGTGATTCAGTGGAGGATTTTACTCTGAGCATTTCAAGTAAATTTTTATGACTTTTACAGTGTTGAAGACTTGTACTGCTGTTGCCTTTAAATGTCTGTTTCTCCCTGTGTTTTCAGTGGGCACCAAAAACCCTAAAATCCAGCTGTGTGACATGAAGTCTGGTTCACGCATTCAAGTCCTGCAGGGTTGGTGCACTAGGCCGCAAACACAGACATACTGCTCATACTGTATTTCCCAAACATATATACACATTTGCACACACAAGCAAGTTCGAAACTAAATGTTAATTTCTGCCACAGGTCACAGAGCGGAGGTCCTGTCTGTGCGATGGTCTCCCAGATACGAGCACATCTTGGCTAGTGCTAGGTAGGTCATTTTTTGCATAAAGATTCAACATCTAAGATGATAAACCGAGTTTGCTTTCAAAACCACATCAAAGAATAGTACCAGATACAGAAGAGTCTCCACCATGTTGTACCACAGCAGTTCTTGTCATCTCAGTTTCCTGCCATCTGGATGTATTGCAGACCTGAGTCAAGGATAATAGCATCACGGTGCTACTAGATAGGCACTGTGGCACTCTAGTAGCCCTGTCAGTATAGCATATGGTAGATACAGTCCCCATCTGTTTTATGCTACATTAGACCTGCTAATTAACCCATTGGGATAAACGTGGGCTGTCCCTTTGGACTCTGGATGATTTTGAAAACAAGTGGCACAGCCGCAAAGGAGAAGTATATGATATTCTATTACAGAGCAGCACATTTAATCCCAATAGAAAACGGACCTTTTGAAAACAAACACTAGTGAGCTGATAGTTATAGTGTATGATACTTCCTATTCTAATGAGAGCCAAAGAATGATAGTTTGTTTTGTTTTTGGCAACAGATATTTTATGGGTGTACATATTTTTAATTAATCACAATGACAATCTTCATTTCCCTTCTAAGTGCAGACAGCAAGGTGAGATTATGGGATGTGCGTCGGGCTGCTGGAAGTCTATTCACACTAGACCAACACAACGGAGACAAATCCAAAGCCTCTTCTGAGGCAGGTACTGTTCTGTCTCAACTTTATTTCCTCATTTGTTCTGTGTGTTTTGTATATATCTCTGCCCTCATTTAGTTAAGGAGAAGATGGTTATGCACACATACTGATTGGCATCAATGCAAAAAAGTCACAGTAATATGTTTAATTTCACCTTGCATCACCTGATTTCCCTTTCATTCATGTCTTCTACCGCTGACCACATTAATCAGACATCCCCTGTCCAAGTTCCTCGGCCATCTCACAAAACATCTTTTACTTTATACATATAGTTTTATTCAGAACATACAATACAGCCAAAGGTGCATATAAACCATGGTGAATAAATCCAGAACTTGGTGCTCAAATTGCTCCAAATTCATGTGCATAACATCCTTAATAACTGACATTATTATCTGTCACTGGTACAATGTTAGTGTAAAGTTAAAGGTAGCTGCAGTAGACAAGTTGGTTTGACAAGAATGTTTTCCTCTTCTCTTCTGTTATGTCTAATAGCTTTCAAGTTATTCAGGTTAACACAGAAATGTGTTTTTTTTCTGGTGGAGAGGTCGACATTCTGCGCATATAGTATCTGTTTTTCATTTCTCAGTTTTTGTTTGTGTTCAAGCCAGGGACAGAGATGATGTAAAGGAAAGGGAATTAAACTATGTTTACTTCAAGCATACTGTGTAATAACAGGGGACAAGAATTACAAAAGAAAAAGCATGTAATCAATAATGTATTGTAGTAGTTATTGGGTAGGAAATACATATGCGTAAAAATCTTGACAAAGACAGGGCAGGAAAAAGGTCACATGCTAAGTTTTGTTTCTTGTCTCTAACTAGTGAACACGGCTCATGATGGCAGAGTGAACGGTCTGTGTTTCACTGGCGATGGTCTCTACCTTCTCACCACTGGGACTGATGACCGGATGAGACTGTGGAATAGTGCCACAGGGGAAAACACACTGGTAAGATGTGAGCGTATGTGTTTTCAACAAGCCCACTTGAGACGATCTAGTGCACTTCAAATAATGAAAGCAGTTAAATACTCCAGAGGCCATTTTATATAATGTCACGTGACGGACAGATTGTTCAGACAAAGCAGGTTAATCATAATTTTTTTTCAAACTTCTTGAATATTTTTTTTGGAAAAAAAACAATTATTCCAAATAACTGTGTCCAGCATTATTATTTAGTTTAAACTCAAAAACAAAGAGAGTCAGTGTTCATATGAAATAGCGTTTGAAATCTACTTTAACAGTTTTATGTTGCTGTGACTATCTCTGATCTGGGTTCCCTGAAATCAGTGAAGTTTCTGAACATTTAGAAATGTACTTCTCCTGGGTTGTAAATAGATGAACCAAATAAAGATTTGGTCAAGAACCTTACATAATGAGCAGCAAGCTGATGTTGAATCTAATGGGGTGTCTTTTTAAGTTGCAGCTTTTATTCAGGATAGACAAAGAAATCTTGAAATTATATCAGTGCAAAAAAAAACCTTACCTCCATGGTCATGTGTATAAAAACATAAGCACATATTCAACACTGATTTACTACTTCACCCTGAGTTATTGATGTAGGTTTTCACACACTCACCTTTTCAGATTGCTTGCTCTGCTGCTTCTGCTACAGTTTGGACATTTTTCCATCTTTTGCCTGTTGCACTAGACACCTAGTAAATTAAAACTGTAGGTGTCATTCTCTCACGAACACAGTCTAGATCTGAAAGGATAAAGTTGTCTTCTTACTTATTTAGTTTAACCATAGATTTCTGTTGTGGGGATTTGCTTTTTTGCAGTTTCTCCGGGAAGGCATCTGGCATTTAGTGTAACAAGAAGTATTTCGACATAAACAGTCGGGGATCTTTTAAATCTATATACTTTTGATATCTGCTCCTCAGGTAAATTATGGGAAGGTCTGCAATGAAAGTCGGAAAAGGCTACAGTTCACAGTGTCACGTGGCTGCAGTCCTGAGTTTGTGTTTGTGCCATGCGGCAGCTCAGTCGCTGTTTACGGCCTCCACACGGGAGAGCTGGTCACCATGCTCAGAGGTCATTACAACAACGTCGACTGCTGTGAGTTCCATCCAGACTACCAGGTGAGAAACACTGAAACCACAGGTGGTGGCTATTCTCTGCCCGCAGTCGTCATGTCATCAATCTGCAGCGCTGCCTTTGTTTGCATTTCCACCTATCTGTGTTTGTTTGCACTACCAGTCAGGTCTAGTTGGTCTCCTGTATGTTTCATCCCACAGTCTTTTTATTTTATCCCTTCAGCTTCTGTTGTTTCGTAACTGACATGACTGCCAGAAATTTGTAATTAGCACAGTAGTCCCAAATGAGCCACCTCCCCTATAAAATATAACCTGGAAGACTATTAAACAGCAGCTCTATAAATGCTAATACTAGTGTCCATGTTCGTCGACACAACTACACAACATCATCAGAGTCAGATATATATGATCAGATACATACTGTTAGTCAAGTTTCCTGCTAGGTTTTTAGTTCTGTTTGTTGGCGTGTGATGATGATCATTGCAAGATGAAACTGACAAAAGCCTGGTGGTACAGGTGAGATGGATGCATAGGTTTAAAGGTCAACCCTTTCCAGTTCATTTCCATTAATGCGACAAAGACACAAGTGAAAAATTGGTATAAAGCATATCAATATTTCTTTTTCTCTAAGCTATTTCTACTGGGATTGATTTTTCACTATATGTTTATACATAACCGAGTGTGTACTATATTTTTCCTTTCTCTAAAAGGCCCCTACAATGGCTGAAACTTGTTTGATATCAGTCTGCCTTTTATTTGCCCTCAGTTAGTGTATGCCTGTTTAGCCTCTTAAAATATACCCCTAAAGTAGTTCCCTGGTTTCACCGACGGTATCTGTTTGTACCAGTGTCAGTAATATTTGTCAGTGTTGAGATACCTTAGTTACAGGATGCCTTTAGCATGCAGTTGTATATGAAGCCAACACTGTCATTATTATACAGGTTCAGTTCTCTCATACAGAGTTAGTGTGTGTTACAGAGATAAGAATGCAGTTCAGTAGCTCGTCACTTCGGAAATGACATCTAGGTCTGCATATCTGTTTCACTTCTCTAATGCCAATTGTATGATGTAATCACAAGGATTGGTCTCACTGCACAGACAATAGGTCTCATGGGTTCACTTGTGCTGACACTGTAGAGCCTATTAATTATTTTACGCTTGGCCCTGATCATGACTATTAATGCCCCTGGTGCTGATGTCAATGGGTGAAAGTGCTTCAAGGTGAAGGTTATGTCAAAGTGGCTGCTCTTTTTTATTAATTTCCTGTTGCAGTTTATTAAAAATAGGGTTAAATCTGATATGTCTTTGTTGTTCTACTGCAGGAGCTATACACTGGAGGTAAAGACTGTAACATCCTAGCCTGGGTTCCTGTCCTTCGTCCCTCAGATGTGGAAGAAGAGTCAGATGGTGCAAATAAGGTACAGTGTTTTTAAACTGGAAAAAGCATCCAAAACAAATGACACCCTTAAGATGTCTGCGAAGAATTAATTTACATAAGAGCTCAGTGTGAAAGCAGCACTCAGTACGTTATCTTGATCTATGTACCGGAAATGAGCCCATAGATATGCCATTTAAGGAATTTGAATGACACATCGACGCTACACCGAAATACTCAGGAATGCATGACTACCTCCACTAAACTTTATTATGATATGCTGCATTCTAGTAATGCTTATTAACTTACAAACCACTACGTCACTTCTGGAACTTTTTCCAGTTTAACTAGTTCATTGACCAGATACATTCGGCAGTAGTATGTCATCACTTGGCTACAATGTGTTGTGAGGAACATTTTGCATGGACATGTGGCTAGCCAGTAAGTTTTCATTCCTATTATATTCATTTATGGTTGTGGTTCATGTAAATATGTGTAAGTGGTTGATTTACTTATTGTTGATGCAGAGGATAAGCCATATCAGGCACAATCCTGAGCTGAATGTTTTGTTTCCTACAGGGTGCTGCTGGCCAGACTTCAGTGAACCCTGCCTTTCAGGATGCGTGGAGCAGTGATGAAGACTAATGCTGGTGCTTTGCAAATGAGGACACAGTGGACATGTGTCAGAGAATGCAAATGAGCACACATATGCAGGAAAAACAACCTGTAAAATGACTGATAGAGGGACACCACTGAAGAGAATTATCGATTGAAAGCCTGTTCTTCTGACAAAAGCCTTAATCTTCAAGATATGTAATAATTTTCTTGGTTTTATAGGTATAATGTTTGCTTTTATACATTGGATGCAGTAACGGTTTTGTTATTTGTTTGATTTTCATTTAAATGAAAGGCCAACATGCTCATATGTCGTCATTTTGTTGACTGACTGAATACTTTAACCTGTTTAGAACAACTCCTTGCTGTAATAATGTGTTGTCAAAGGTGGACATCTGCCAATGTTTGTTCAAAATGCTCATATGTTGCAAAATTCTGTCGTGTGAGTTTTTACTCCTGGTTTGAAAAGACAGCACTTAAAGTCTTCACCTGGGACTAACCTGGCATTCAGAAACACACTCTTGTTGTCGTGGATGGGGATAGTTTTACCTTTGTTTTTAAGCTCTTCTGACAGCACATGCTGAAACTAGCAGTGATACTAAAACTGCTCTCACCTCATAGTTCTATATACTGCCTTGGTACCATGCAGGGACATGGAATGCATATAGACCCTAATTTCCAAATTGATTGAAAACAGTTCTTGTTATTTGATCTTTTTTTTTTTTTTTTTTTTACATATGTGCTGCATATGCTCTTGCATAGTTATGTAGTGACTGTACTGAAGACACACTGCCATTAAAATGCAGCCATGTGCTCTTAAAATGATCTTGATTTGAATATGTCATTTGTTGCGGTTCTTTTGTTTTGTTTTTTTTAAATAAATCATGTATAAAACACTTTGACTCAAGTGTTTTTGTGTGGAATTCTCTGGAAAAATACAGCATTAAACAGATCTTGTGTAAAGAAACCAACTTTTAATTATTCTAACACAATAGTTTGTATAGATAGCACCTATTGTTTCATCGGTTTCGTAGATGATAACGCAAGCATGGAAGGGGACCTGTTCGACTGGTATGTGGCCAATCAGAGGGCGAGGGGGGGCTAAGCTCCGCCCCCTGCTGTCTCATAAGGAGCGAGGAGGGCTCGCTTTGACAGCGCGTGAGGTGGTTTGGAGACACACCTGCTTGAGAGCCACAGGTGAGGCGGGAGTGTGGATACACGGTACAACAGGAAAAGAACTGCAATTTAGAGCAGCAGAAGCTTCTGGAAAGGTCAGTATTTTAATATCTTGTCTCTTGTATTAAATTTTGCCTGAATTTACCGGTAAAACCTCCTAAAATCCAGTGAAATGATGGAGAAAACCTGCCTCTAATGACGCTGCTGTTGTGTGAGTGTGGATGGGAGTTGCTCAACTAGTTTTTCATCACTTGTCTCACCTGTTTGTCACTTATTGAGGTCTTACATACTCAGTCTGTACCAAATAATTCGTTTTTTCCCATTCCACCTCAAAATACTTTTAAAACCTCACTAAATGTGTATATATGTTTAAACTAGACTGTATTAAAACTTGAGAAAATTGACATTAAGCATCTGACCATTTACCTCTATCACCAGACCTGGCTTTATTATTTAATTACCCACAATGCAGTTTGTGTTTCCAAAATGGGCCCAGACAGGGGTTACATGCAGTTGTCTGTAACTGTAGGAGTGGACTCTGCAGACATGTAAAGTACACATAATTAGGTGTGCCGTGGGACTAACGCGCTTTACATCAGGATCAGTGACTATAAATGATGCATTTGCGAGTCAAGACTTGCTGTGATTTCATTAATATAGACACTGCACACAACCAGGCCACATGTTCTTCCTTAAACAGCCCACCCTCACTTACACATACTACCTTAAATACCTGTTGCTTTCAAGTAGACACACCTTGTTAATCTGCTTGAAGTTGCATACAATGCATTTGTTTTTAAATCTTACATTTCATACATTGTTAATTTACATAAAGGTAATGCATGATTTAATAGCTTCCTGAAACACCACAGTAGAGCTTCTGTTTTGTGATGTGTCTGTTTCTCGTGGCATACTTCCTAGTCCCAGTTAATGACAAATTTATGGTACATCAGTGGATCCAAAACCTGTAACTCAGAATCTTGCACATATTTATATATGGACATGATTATTACTTCACTGCAGGTCAATAGGTTTATTTTTACAACTTTCTCTCCTTTCTTTGGCTCAGCATGCTTAGTTAATAGTCCTCAGATCAGACTTTTCATCTAAAGGTCAAGTGTTGTATACAGTATGTGAAACATGCCTTGAAAGTCCAATTAGTAGGCTAGTTTTTGAAAATGTAACCTAATATGGCAAAGACTAATTTAAGTGGGTAATGCATATTTTCGTCCTCGTACCCTGTTCTTCAGTGATTGAGTCAACACTGTTGTTGTTTCTGGGGAAAATGAGATACTGCCACCCATTGTGCTCCTCATACACTCTTGGCAAAGCCTCAGATGCTTGGAACCAGAGCAAAGAATGACTCTGACCTTTGTGTGTGTGTGTGTGTGTGTGTCATACAGTTGCACAGCCATGGCAGTGTACTCCTTTTAAATACAACTATAGATGGCTATGTTCTTTCAGCAGCTATACTTAATTTGTTCAGGTCTTAGCTTGTGAAATTTATCCTGAATTCAACAGCAATTTAAAATTTCAGGCAAACAAACGAATTTCTTCCAGGAAGTGATACCGTGTAGTTTCAGTCTAACTCAAGTCATACAGGTCATGCTTGTTTTTTGGTTTTTTTAACTTATTTCCTGTTGTTAATGATGCATACAGAAGGAATGTACAGTCATTTTAAAGGCTATTACATCCTAAAACATTTCAATAAACTTAGACCTTGGCATACCTTTTGCACTAAATTCTTTTTTTTTTTTTTACAAACATTCCTAGTTGCAATACTTTTTTATTTTTTCTAATGTAAAGAAGTATGCCTTCTGTTTGTTGTGCCTTGTAATTCCTCACACTAAACTGGAGAGCTCTGCCTCAATTTGGTTTTACTTGTACAATGACACTAAAGAGATTCTAATTCTGGCCTCATATACAAATAACTAAATCACCGAACCCTTTTTTTCTTACCTTACCTCTTACTCTGATCCCAGTGGATGTACTCCTTAACTTCCATCTTTGCTCTTTTAGGTGAATAAGGATCTTGACTGACGATGGAATTTGATAATATTAAGTCTTCAGCTGCACTCATCTATGACGAATTCTTCCAAAATGCAGGCGAGTCTTTTTGAAACCATACATCATCTTCAAACAGTGCAAGATCTCACCTTTTCATTGCTGCTATTTCTTACCTGTCAAAATGTGCTTTTTTTTTGTTGTTTTGCAGACTCTCGAGTGGAGAACTGGCTGCTTATGTCCTCCCCTGTTCCCCAAACGATAATCATCTTAGCTTACATTTATTTTGTCACATCCCTGGGGCCTCGGATAATGGAGAACCGCAAAGCCTTCGACCTCAAAAAAGTTCTTATCGTCTACAACTTCAGTGTGGTGGCTCTGTCACTCTACATGTGCTATGAGGTGGGTCACCAAGACACTCATGTAACTTATTTTTATTTATTTACACTGTTAAATTCTCCAGGGCTCACAGTTATGTACGTACCACATTTGCACTTCTTCAAATGTCATTTTTCTTGCAATGTTGAGGTAATTGTTGAAAACAGTCTCGTGTCACAGACTTTGGAAATGTGTTTAAGGGCTGCAGGTTTTGAATGTGTACTTAGCTCGACTGATAACTCAGCTCAAGTCAAACCAGACTGGCTGGTGTAATTAACCCCCCCCTCCATGTGCTATTTTTGGGTAATGTTTCCGTAGCACCTCTTGCATTACTTCTATTTTTTTTTTAAGCACAGATCTTGTTGCAAACTTGTCGTCCTTGCTAGACTGATTTGGTAGATTTTCCTACTTGCACTGTGATCAGATTAACACCAGCACCTTAAAATATTTACCATCATAAAGCCCACAGCACTCTGATGATTGGATAGGGATACGTTCATTAATTTGATAAATATTAAGGGGTAACTTAACACCATGATTAAATAAATATATGAACCTATTTATTACTTTGTGTCTACAAAGCTTAAACACATACCAGACATTGCATATTCAAAATACAAAAGTTAAGTTGATTTGTTACTAATTTGAGTGAATTATTTTCCTCTTAGTTTGTGATGTCTGGATGGGGAACAGGATACTCGTTTCACTGTGACCTGGTTGACTACTCGGATTCACCACAGGCTTTGAGGGTAAGCTATCGGCCTCTACAGCCCCCAATTAATAAATTAAGTAAAACGTCACGGAGCAGAACTAAAACATTCTGGACTTTTTCCTCTAGATGGCGTCAACATGCTGGCTCTATTACTTCTCAAAGTTCATTGAAATGTTAGATACGGTAAGTAATTAAACAGACGGGCCGGTCACTTGAGTGCTTTTAAATTTTTTACCCAATATAACCTTGTGCCAACTCTTACGTACCATCAGATCTTCTTTGTGCTGAGGAAGAAGAACAGCCAGGTGACGTTTCTTCACGTCTACCATCACTCAATCATGCCCTTCACATGGTGGTTTGGAGTTCGCTTTGCTGCAGGTAGGTCAACTTTTTTGACCTAAACCAACTTTGTTTTTGTTTTTTTGTTAGTTTGTTTCAAGCATTTACAGAATTCACGCCAAAAAAAAACCCCAACAAAAAAGGGAAATTGTAAAATCATTCATTTACACTCAAAGACATTGCATGTGCAGTTTGTGTTGTTTTCCTCAAACTTTCTTTATATTTCAGGTGGTCTCGGGACATTCCACGCCCTCCTGAACTGCGTAGTCCACGTTATCATGTACTCGTACTATGGCCTGACTGCTCTGGGCCCCAGCTACCAGAAGTACCTGTGGTGGAAAAAATACCTCACTACCATTCAGCTGGTATGTTGAGTAGCTTCTCATTGTTGCCTCATTACCTGACGTTGGATTATTGCTGGAGAAGTAACCAGTTCCTCTGTTTGTGCGCAGATCCAGTTTGTTACAGTGACCACCCACATCTGCCAGTATTTCTTCATGAAGGACTGCCCCTACCAGTTCCCCATCTTTATCTACATCATCGGTCTGTACGGCCTGATATTCCTGTTCCTCTTCCTCAACTTCTGGTACCACGCCTACACCAAAGGCAAGAGGCTACCTAAAGTACTCCAGGCTCAGACTTGGGCGCACCACACCAACGGCGTTATGAATGGAAACGCCAATCATGACAAAGATGAGTGATGAAGGGCTCGGCTCATCGGGATTTCAGGGTTGACCTCATGTACATAAGTAAACCACTGTGGGAGTCTGAGAGTCGAGCCCAACTGGTTGGATTGCTAAAGACAATCTTTAAATTATGACCAACTTATATTTAAAGTTTATTGACCCCATGCTAAGGGTTTTATTCTCACTATTATTATTTTTGTTTACAACAAAGCCAAGTTTTGCTATGAAAATTCCAAATATCCTTTGTTTTTCTGTTGTATGTTTGTTTAAAAAAAAAAGTCACATCTACTATTGTTCACACACTATTATAGGTCTTAAATTACAGTAAAGTGGCAGACCCTCAGCTGTTTGATCATGCTGGGCTTCATCAAAATTTTTTGACCTTTTTGTGATCAGACCTTAACCTCTCAGAAGAATTTTAGGGAATCCAGCTGTTTTTTTTTTAAACTGCACGAAAGAGTTGAGGGTTAATTTCACAAAGCCTAAACTAATGTTGAACACTCAACATTTTTACATAGTATTTAGGCTACTCATGTTCTCCTTTACATCAATGTTAAATGGTTGCGTGCATGCACATCGGTGCGTTTGGAACTCAGTTGCATGCTGAGTTCTCTATGGCTTGAGTCACAGCTGCTGATGGTATAACGTTCAGAAAAGATATCTTTTGTACTTTGGCATCAACTTATTTCTGATTGGAGCTTTCCTATGAAGCACACTGTGATGAATGCAGGGGGTGGGGGGCTGACACATTACTGTAGTTCTTGTAGGATTCAGAGCAGAGCTTAAACTACAGTTTTAGGTCCTCAGAGGCATATAACATGTATTACAGGAGATCAGTACTTGCAAATACATGGTTTACTATAAACCAAACTGGTTAGAAAACATGTGAGCAGCCTTGCTTGCCCGCTTTGAGTATTTTTTGCTTCATGTGTTGAAGCTCTGGTTAAGGAGCAGTACCTTTTAGACTGAGGTCTGGGAGTAATTTATGCTTGGTTATGATGATCTTAAATCAAAGTGAATGTAACTCTGCTCCTATGGTGACCGAGGACCCTTTGAGCTTGTTTTGAGTGAAGAAATGTTTTGCTTTCTTTAATTCAGGCGGAGATTTTCACTGGAAGATTGACATGTAAATTGCATACTTTTTTTTTCTTTATCAGTTCCATTATACCAACAGTTAATATTGTAAAAAATGTTCCTTGAATTGTTTACATTGTATTTTTTATGTATTTATATAAAAATAAATGATTGTGCTCTTAAAATTTTCCTTAACTTTTTTTTAATTGAATTTGAAGTACTTTAAAATGGGTAATAAAAAATTAAATTCCTCATGTGATGACGAATGAAATCAACATTAGCTTCCTAAAGGAGCTTAAGCCAATAACAGGCATAAATTCAACTTAACCCATAAAGACCCAGTGCTTCTTTTTGTCAGTTCCCAAATGATTTTTTTTTTTTTTTCCATTTTGACCTTTAACTGATTTTTAACCAATTTTTTTTTTTTTTTAATATCTTCCATTTGCATTTTTTTTTTTGGGTGTAAATCATGTATTATATATTTAATTCAGATCAGGTAGATGTTCATGAAAACTGAGTAAATCCAAAGTTAATATCAAAACAGAACAATGAAGAAAAAGTGACTTTTTCAGCAAAGCTATTGCTGAGTGTAAAAGTGATCATCCACTGTCATTGATCCAACTCCATGGGTTTTACTGGTGATCAATGTTGTAGAAGATGGCAGTGTTTCCATGGTAACTATGGAACCTCTGAATGTCCAACTACGATTATATCTGATGACCATGAAAAGATGAACTGTCTTTATAGGTATTCTTTGCATGTATTGATAGGATTAGCGGATCAACAGATATTAAACAGTTTAGATCAGCAGATGGTTTGTGTCTCCAGTGGCTGTTTGGGTCTTTAAGGGTGAAGAATCCACCTCCTGAAAAAAAAAGTGATTCCATTTTTTTGACTGCAGGATTACCTATACATTATATTCATATTCTGTATATAGTGTCTTTAAAGAATTATTTAGCTCCAGAAAACTAAATGGCTCAAAAAAACAAACACAATATCCTCATCCAGAATCAATGCTGCTTTGTGCATTTTGTTCCTGAAAACCAATTGCAATGGGTGTTTTCTACCAGTAAGTGGTGCTGGTTTACTGAGAATAAACAGGATATGCTCTCAAATGAATCACTAAACTTATCAAGAAATACAATAAACCTGAGAAAGCTTGACATTTGCTATATTGAGTAATAATTTTACAGCACAGACAAAAACACAATGTCAATATTATAGTATTTTAATACAGCAAAAGCTTGTATCTGAAATATTTCAGATTTTTATACAAATATTTGCTTCATCTATTGTGGAGAATTATAGCAAAGTGGTTGCTCATTGAGTAATCTCTATTTTTTCCAAATGGTAAAATGTTACTATCAAAACCGGTTGTATATTTTATCCCATATACACATGCAGTACATTCTTATAATATGACACGTCTACATATCTAGGAAAATCGGTTTCAGTGCACTTTGTCATTCCTACCTCCACCCACATCCCCACAGTCATGAACAAACGACACCAGGAAACAGGAGAGCAGAGTGACCTGTCTCATACACATCAGCAGGTCCTTCTGCGCTTAAGTGGTACATAATGATACGGCCAACAGCCAAACAGCCTCACAGCTATTTATTGAATTACACTCGACTGTGTGATGGCAAATATGAGAGCTTTTCACACTTAATAGGAAGCTGACATCTTTGCAAAAATACCAGCCCAAATAATAGAAATAATCAAAAGTCTGTTGTGTGCTCTGAATAATCACACTGTGGTATATTAGTGCTGAAACTGCCTGGGTGAACGGAGAGATGAGAGCAGGCAGCAGGACAGCCCAAACCTTGGAGGGCATGGATGATCGCTCTTCACCATGATGAGTTCCAACAACCCCTGTCTGTCTCCGAGCCACCCTCGCAGGCCTGTCCCTGGTTTTTTCCCCTGTGAGATAACTAGGTCATTATCAGGCTGAAAGTGTGAGACGGCTCAACGTTGCAAATATGTGTAAGACAAATGAGTAGAGTCATTTACCAAGGTTATGTTCCTGCCTCTCACCATTTTTATGTTATGTAACACTGTTAATAAATACTGTGCATTAATCATTTTTTAAAAACATTTTCCCTCATGAGGAGCTGATTAAAGAGTGGAATGATAATCAGAATAATTGCTGGCATCTGCTGCTTCTGAGATTTGTTCAGTGAAAGCCTGTGAAACGTCAGATAACATCTGGATTGTTATCTTTTAGCTCTTATCTGTGACAATCATCCTTATCAATCCCATGTTAACCTATCGCTTCCATTCGACTCAGTTCTGTCTAGTGGCAGTATGCTTCACCCTGACAGTATTTGCTGTGTCTGTCAAAGCGATTTCGCAAATAAGTTCAACAAGCTCCAATTGTATTTGTGCGTTGACATTTGTCTGCACTCTAATCTATTTACATTTGAAATGGACCGAGCCATGTGGTGTTAAAGTGCAGCGTAATACGATTTAAAGCGTTTTATCCGAATTAGTCAAACGAGAAAACACTTAAAAGTATCACAACAGGCAAAACTGAAGTCAATTAGATAAATATGGATTTTGAAACATTTTTTTTTTAGTACTTTACCATAAGCGTACACCTTACACATTTTCTTTCGAAAGTAAAAGAGTGATTTTTCTGGATTTTTTTTGCAGTTGATAGTTTTCTGTTTTGACATGAATGGGGTCCAATTTAGGTTTTCAATGAACATGTCAGGAAAAAGAGTCTTATCTGTACAAGCTATTACAAAATAAAACCTTCAATCTTTTGGAAATTTGAATGAATGGTTTATTTTTGGTTTGTACAGTTATTGCCGCACACAGTACAACAACCTCAATAAACCCAAAAACAGGAAAAGGCCAGAAGCAGAGGCTTATTCTTTGCTTCTCCTTCTCAGCTGACACTACACTTACATTCTATTGAATTTGTACATCATCAAGTATTCTCATGACAAAAGAATCAGTAACAAAAACACATCTGCCATCTCCACTTCATATTCCTGAAGGATCTTATACTTAAGAGACATAAAAAACAAGTCCATTCCATAATTTCACCCCCTTCTGTTTTTGACATTTGTCCTCATCTTACCGCCTGATAAATATACATTTAAACTTTATATTTCTGAGCAGTGAGAAACTTTAACTTCCTGAGACCCAGGAAAGTAAAAAAAATTGGCTTTTTTCATCAAATAATTGTCTTGATTTGAAACGACATAATGCAACAGTTTTTTTCAGATACATGTTTTATCATTTTTTGTATTTATTTGATATTTTATGGAAGGCCCTTTGCAGTGGATAGTGTTTTTTTTTTTATTTTATTACTTTGTCTCCTACAGAGGACAAAAATGCATTGCTGGGTCTCGAGAGGTTATTGTTAATTCTCTCTTTGTATTGGGGTGTAAAGCAGTTCCATTTGGCTACAATGGAAGAGCACAAGCTATGACACTGCAGCAAAAAATGTGGGGACTCTCAAGAGTACTCGCAAGACTTTTACAATAAATGACAAGGAATGAAATGACTGCATGTTTTTAAAAAAGAAAAACTGATTGTAAATGGCTTCTTTGAGGATGCCATAGGTCAGCAGAGATAGATCATGATGCTTTGAGGCAGAAACATCATCATACGTGGCATGGTTTGAACATTCCTTTTGTTACTAGAGGCCCGAAGGCAGTGGAGAAGAAAGGCCTGTGATTTCTTTTTATTTCTGTTAAATCTAAAGTGTGATACCCTCTGGTTTTTCTTGTCACATTTTGCTTGGTTACACCTCTTGAAACTGCCAAGTGTCGATTATTCAGAGTCAATTTAAGCAGAGATTTACTCTGCAAAGTGTTACCCAGGTGGTCTGTTAAGTCTTTGACATTAACATAAAGACAGAGGACGCTGACTGTGAGTGTAATGAGCCTGTCAGCAGAAAGCAAATAGATTTTTTTTTTTTTTTTTGACAATAATCACTGATATTTTAGATAACTGCGGGTAGTGATGCCCTAATAATAACCTATTTTTTTTCTATTTGTCTATTTTTCATCTATTTTTGAGATGTGTTTTGAAGTTAAAAAAAAAAAAAAAGAGTGAGAGAAAGTATGATTTGGCTCATTAAAATTTAAATAAGTTTAACCACTGGCAAAAAAGTGACATCCTGTCAGTGGGCTGCTCTCTGTGTTTCATAACAGACTCTGCTCTCAAATATCTACACATATTCTCAGTATCATCAAACTGAAGGTGTGTCAGTGTAACTGAACCGATAAGAGCTGTATATTTGTGCAGGCTCATAGTATAGATTTGGTTTATCTGTAGTTTGATATAAGTGGAGCATGTCTGTTTTTCTTCGGAGCAGACCTTCCACAGCTCAGTCTCTGCATAACAGCAGATTTTTCTCAGTCTGTGCTGTGTCATCCTGGCTCTGTGTTTAATGTCAGTCACCACACACTGATTATCTGCCACGATTTGTTGTCCTTACAGAGGGAGATAGCTCTGAATTTACGTCAGGCTGTTACTCTAGAAACTGGAGGCTTGTTTGTTTATAAGTTGGTTAAATGTGGTAGTTTTTATGTCAGGCTGGTCTCAGAGGGGAAAAAAAAGAATAGGTTCAAGAATCAGAACAATGGACTCACTGATCATGGTATGTTTTTGCAGAAACATTACTTGAATAAAACTTTTTTTTTTTGTTTTGTCTCAACAGATCAGTGTGACATGTGGTGGCATCTAGTGGTGAGGGCTATCACTTCACCCTCCTCTAAACTGGCAAAACAAAAGCAAAAGGCCATTTTTGGAGCTAGTGTCATGTTTTTCTTTTTGCTTAACCCATAAAGGCCCAGCTCTACTTTAGGTAGCAGTTCCCAAATAATTTTTTCTCTCTAACCTTTCTATCTACTGTTATTGCTTAAAAGCCATGGGTTTTACTGGTGGATTAATGTTGTAGAAGATGATGGTGTTTCCACATTCACTATGGAGCCTCTGAACGTCCAAATGGGTCATATCTGATGACCATGAAAAGATGACAAACTGCATTTTACACCAAATATTTACATATATTAATAGGTTTGGTGGATCAACAGGTATTAAACATTTTACGTGGCTGTTTGGCTCTTTATGGGTTAAGATAATAGTAACCTTGCTCCACTCTCTGATAGTAATATGTAATGCTTGATAATGCTGATTAAATGGAAAGAAGAACTTTTTTTTAAAGACTTTAATTTTCAACACGCTGAGAGAAGCCAAGCAGCCTTTTATGCTCTATCCAAGCCACAGGGCTGTGGTAACCTATCTTACAGGGCATAAAACCATGTGAAGCCACAAACACACACATAACATCATGACCACATCGTAAATAACTCAAATATACATAAAGAATAGTTACATAAAGTCAATATCCTATAAATAACTCTGTATGACAAAGGTTTCTTTTAGTTAAGCAAATCAGCATTGCTCTAGTCACCACTATTCCCTGCATGGTTTGCTCTGAGAGCTCTTCTGGGGCATATTGGGTAAGTTTCAACCTTTTGCCTCCTTGCCCTGCTGAGAAAGTGACCAAGAAGAAGTTAATGGTTTTCTTTTAAATGAACTGATCCTTTAAAGATACACTTTTGATGAAGCTGCACAAGAGAAACTGCATTTACATTGAAAACGTCTAGCACAATTTAAGAATGCTCAAAAGTATTTTTAAAACAGCAAAGAATTAATAATTCATGTGTGTACTATTTTTTTTTTTTAACTTACAATATTCATCATTAATAATACTGAGATTATTAACTATATAAGGTAAGAGAAATCCAGATGTCTATTCCAGGCAGATATGATGAAGAGGATGAAGAACAACCTGCTGTTTTGGTCAGAGTGATTCCTTATAATGAAAAAATAGTGGATGCTTGGAGTAATTAAAATGACTGAGCTGACTCTTTGACCCTATATAATTAAAGACAATGACTCTGGGCCATTTGTTTCTAGTCGGAGCCATTTTAATGTAACACAAAACAATGGCTTATTATCCCAGAGCAGGAGTTTCTTTCATATCAAACCAAGTTATGGTCAGAAAACGACAAAGGTAAGACAAAATTCATATTCATCACTCATTACATAACGCAACCTTTATTTTTGCTCTTCTTTGTCTCATTCAGACAATTTTAGTGGTAGAAAAATTAGACTGGTTCTTTTGGATGTCCTTAGTGTTAGCTTAGCGGTGCACCTGTAGCTTGTTTTACATAATTTTCCCATTGAAGTGTTTGTTGTTTGGATTGTGTTATGTTGTCCGACAATATATATATATTTTGAAGCTTTTACCTAATATTCTAGTTACAGCATAGGCATGTTTTGTTTTTGTTTTTTTGTTTTTTTTAATCAAACTTTCATTTCAAAGATAACATATAATAAAGATCAAACATACAATCGACAAAGTTACAGGAACAAACAATAATATTAAGAATATGTGACCAAAATAAATAAATAAATAAATAAATAAATAAAATAAAAATACAAAGGGATTCATACTAATTCACTGTAAAAGCTTTTCATATAATTTGACTTTTTTCCACATTTTGGGAGTCTATAGGCTTAATACTACAAATGTATTGTTCAATTTCAGCCAAGAGTTCATGAAAATTAGGGGACGTTTTAGACATTCTACATTTATGAATATGAAATTCACCAAATAATATCAACAAGTTGGCAATATATTCAACGCTGCTCTCATTGTGAACAAAACCCATTATCACAGATCTACAATCAACCACAATGTCATATTTGATTTTACACAAAATATATCTTTTCAGTTTAGACCAGAGGGTTAACAGAGTTGAGGCATTGAAAAAATAAATGTATTAAAGTTTCAGGTTCATTATTACAAAACTTACATTTATCTTCTAGATCCAAAAATGTTGAAAGATAAGCATTGGTGGGATATATATTGAGTAAAATCTTAACATGAATCTCTTTTTATCTTATTATTGATGCAGTATTTGTGTGGTGACATCTGTGTTCTTTGCCTGTCAATATATGAAAAGATTTTTGTGATTACCCATCATGCCTAGTACCTACAGGACAAGCCTATGGGGGCAGTGTTACAGTATGATCAGGGGTTGTAAAAATAATAAGTAGACATAGCTGGTAGATACATGTGCCTACTTTAAAATATTAGGCATTACATACATGTATCAAATGCAAAAATAATTGGTAGACGGAATGAATTAAGACAAAAAACAACACATAAACCAGTGAAAAATTGAGAGTAGGGTGATGGTGTGAAATCAATCTGAAGGCAGTGTTCGTAAAGATGGCTATTTATTAAGAAATTTTGCTGAGGACCCTCGCAGAGAGACAGCTTAAATTACTGATGTATCTAAAAGAAAGGAAAGATCTAATATTGAACTGAGTGAACCGACTATTCCTGTTTTCAACATAAAGCTTATCCGCTCTGACATTTATAAACCTTCGCCTCCACTTGTTAAGAACCTCATTAATGTTGTTTTTTTTTTTCCCATGCACTGAGATAATCCAAATCAACTTACTCACTGTAGTATTTTAATTTCATCTGACTCTACTACCAGAGGCATTATGGGGTTTTATTCTATGTACCTGCAAGAGACCTTCCACATTTTAATAGAGTTCTTGAAGCATGGTCTTAATTGGGTGTTCGTCCCTTTGGGTGAAACTTTGCAGAGCATGGAGTTCTCACACTTCACCACCCTGAACAGCTCCTCTCTTCCTCACTGCGATAGTTGCTGTCAACAGCTTTTGCAGATACTCGTGGTCCACCCTAGTGGAACAAATATGGTGTTTTTTTTTTTTTAACTGAGGGATCTTTTCCAGGTGTCTGTCTACCAGGCAGCAGTATATCATTTATCTCAAAGCAGACTTATTGATCAGTATCCTGTCTTGCTTTAAAGCCTCGGTGAGTTTAGAGTATCTGTCAGCCTCTGTCGCTGCTGCTGCTGCTACTGTTTTCATGGCTTTAAGCTGTCATATCTGCTTAAGAAAATGGCTGTTTACGTAGCCTTCTTCCATATTTTCCATGTTTTCTATAAATTTTCTGCATTACATCTTTTAGGATTTATGTATGAACGCTGAACTGCGACAAATTGCAGATGTAAATTTCAATTCATATTCCTGGCTAATTCCTTTTGTTTGTGAATTGTGATCTGATGCGACAGTGCAAAGAACAAAGTGTGCTCCCTTTGCATAGAATTAGCATAACCCTTCCACTCTTGTGAGTTTGACGAGCCTTAGGGCCAGACATCCACGTACAGTACCATTCTGCTTGCTTGCTTTGCTGAATCCCTGTCTGTATGCCTGTTTGCCTTGCTGTTCCCTGAGGCTCTACATGTATCTCTGCTTTGCTGTCTCACTACTTTGCTTGCTTGTCTTTCTGTCATAAAATCGAATGAACCATTGAAACATTCGCCACTACGTTACACTGCAAACGATGAGGAAGGTGATTCAAAGATCGACAAATCCCATAAAAGCACTCAACACTTTCTGAATACCCCAGCCTCTCAAAACCCACAGACATTTATTCCCACATAAGCGGCGATTTTTACCCTTAAATAAAAGTAACAACAGATAAATTTCACCTGTTCTTTCTTCTTTTTTGCATGTTTTTGTATAAGTACTGTATTTAGTGTCATTCTCATCAAACTGTAGTTTTTATAGAGACTATTATCATTTTCTTATTTCTTTTTTACCGCACCCCCGAAGGGGAAGCAAGGGGTATTGTTTTGGTTTGATTTGTTTGTTAACACTCGAGCAATAAAACTATTGGTTGAATTCATACCAGATTGGGTTTATAGATTGCTAGTGACCCAGAATAGATCTCATTACATTTTGGGAAAAGTAGGTCAAAGTTAAAATTTCTTAGGAATTTTTGTAATCTTTTTTTTCCCCATTTACTTATAATGGGTGAAATTTCACATGTCTGTAGCAATAAAACTATTGGTTGAATTCATACCAAATTGGGTCTATAGAGTGCCAGTGACCCAGAATAGATGTGGTTACGTATTGGGAAAAATAGGTCAAAGTTCACATTTTTTTATGAATTTTTATAATCTTTTTTCTTCTCACATTTATTTAGAATGGGCGAAATTTCAAATGTTTATAAAAA
>JAPTYQ010000030.1:32828291-32854170 GCA_029814465.1 Ostorhinchus cyanosoma | reverse complement strand
GGGGGGGGGGGGGGGGGGGGGGGGGGTGGTGTGGGGGGGGGTTTGGGTGGGGGGGGTAATGTCTCATGAGATTGATGGTATGTACTGGTCATCTTTTGGTCATGTCTTGTAAAGCACATCCTGGCGCTTTGTTTAAAAAATACAGAAAAAAATTGTTTTCCAGCAGCAGCACACAAACTTTCCATAAACAACTGTTGACATTTTTTTTTTTTGAATTACAACTAGGTCACTGAAATGTTTCTTTTAAAAACATAAGAATGGAGGAAAAAACGTAAAGCTACAGACTGATGCAATGATTTCCTCGAAACCAGACTCTCTTTTTTTTTGTTGTTTTTCACATATGCTTACACAGGCAACACCTAGAAACGTATATACACAAACACGGGGAAAAAAAAAAAAGAGTTCCATACCATCCCTTTGGTGCAATGTGGAAAATAGCGGTATAACAATACACAAACGTGAAACACAATAGATTAAACCATTTGAAAGGTTGAGTAACATAGTTAAGAAGTGGATTCAGCTTTTAATGAGTGTCCCAGTCTAACCACAGCTTCTCAAAGAGTCAAACAATGGAGTAGAGTTGCACTGTAACATATCAACTTGCCACTCACTGAGCACGGACTGCATAGCTCCAAGTGAGCACCCACCGCAGAGTAATTGGACTTAAGTGCCTTTGACAGCTAGTGTTTGTGCAAGGAAAGGATGAATAAACATCAGGGGTGGCACATGGATTATTTGCCTTTTTCCTGCATCAGGGCCAAAAAGGACTTGCTCACGCTTACTCATGATATTTGCACTGAACCTCCACCTTCATCGGAATCGTATCCGTGTCTTTTCTTTTCTTGCCAGTACTGACTGTTTGCCAATTGGCTCGGATTTGTAAATTATAACAAGGGCATTTGGTCAGGTGTCCAAACTTATATCAGGTCATGGCCCTGATAAGAACCCTGCTTGGTTCAGCACGCCCGGGATGGACTGAAGCCAGGTAATATAAGGTCAAGAAGATTTGGTTTATGCCGCCACATGCACAAGCATTGCACACATGGCTTCAGGATGTTAGATTATAGATCACTGTGTGCACCTCATGAATCAAACTGGAAAACATACATATTGTAGGTCGGCATCTTGGCTTTGATAAGTATTACATCTTTGAAGATACTAGTATTGAGGATAGAACCGACTGCATTTCTTGGATGACTTGTCTTATTGTTTGGAGTTACAGTTTGTGCTATCCTGTTGAACTATTTACATTCACATCTTGATTGTCCTTTATAAGGCAATAAGATTTTGCATCAATTCCTCACAAGAGAAAAAGGAAAATGCAGAAAGCAGCACATTATTAAGTCTTAATTTGGTTTGCGGTGCATTCTTCCCTTGGCTGTTGTCTGTTCTGGGGTGTTTCCTGTTGTACTGCAGACACGGACCTGAAAATAATATTGCATATAGACTCCGGCTGATTCACATAATTATTTTTCTGTTACGAGTCTGGGAAACTTGCTGGTTTTCCTCACACGCACATACTGGAATTTGCATTTTCTTTACGTTGTTCAGCGAGTCATTGGGGATATATTTACGCTGGTTTATGTGAATATTTTCTTTGAATTGCTCAGATGCCACAGTCACCCCCACTCTTATCCAACTGTAATATTTAGTTTTAAGTATGTACTAATGGTTTTACTAAAATATTTACTTTATTCGTGCTCTGTATTTAAAAAATAAATCTGCTTCGTGTAATCAGCCGGCAGAAATAGGAGCGTAATTGTCAGGTTTCTGTCAAAATGTTTTGCACAGAGTATTCGTTTCTTGTTTCACAGTAGTTGCATCACGTTTTTTTCTTCCTTTTAATCCCATTAATGTTATATATCCTAAGGACGTACAGCAAGATGCAACTCCAAACTAGCGATGCTCAATGTTCCATTCACTTGTACTGTAACTTTGCAGCTTCAAACTTTTTTTTTTCCTGTTCTTCTGCCCTCACAAACAAGAAGATAAATGCTTTCTGTAGTAAAACGTCACTTTGTATTTTACATTCTCACTCCTACTGTCTATTTCTCTCACCACAGTGGGTGGAAGGGTATTCAGTGAAATCTCACGGTCTAATTCCATGTGACCATCTAAGGATTTTGGCTCGCAACCCTCAGGCAAAGGGAAATTATTTTTAATCCAATATCATGTTGATCTGTAGCGGTTTACACTTTGCTCCCGCTCATGAATTAGATGAATTTTCAAGTCCTACTGAACCACAAACTGTACCGAAGATAATTGAATTGATTCATTCGATGTGTTATTTTACTGAATTCGTACGGTCTGTTGATTCGCTCCAGCGTGAGATCATTTGTGATGTTTCAACTGAAATGACCCCTTGCTCGCGATACAGCACATGTACCAGTTCTGTAAGTGTTGATGACGAATCTGTTCTGCTATTTATCTTTTACTCCGAGGACACTTTTTATGTTGTTCAGCCCTAATTAGCAGGAAACGTTTTCTCTAGATGAACATGTTGCGTAAGCATATCTGCTGGAAAATATCTGGTTTTATGGTTGTCTGTTATTATATAGACAAGATGCCAACATTGCTCTGTGGTTTGGTATCGTTTCAGACGGGCTGATGTGGACATCTCCAGGGTTCACTGGAAAAATCAGCCCTCTCCTTCTTGAATTTCCGCCATTAAAAATGTTTTTATAAAAATAAGATTATAGATATGTAATCAGCTTTCTGGGTCTCCTCAGATAATCCGAGGCCAAACAGAGCTTCGGAGGGTGGACCTTATTTACATAACATTACAATAAATCTGAAACGACAAATAACCTCAGAGTATAAGAGTTTTGGCACTCTTTTCCACGGCTGATTAGTTTGTCTGTTTTGCTTACCTCAACTCCACTGTGCTGTTAACATTCACACAACCTGCCCAGGGGAGGGAGCTCTATCACCGGCAAAACACATCGACTGCACGCACAGTTATTTTTATGAGCTGTGTGTTTCAGGACTACCCAGCTCATGTTAACTGACGGCTTGTAGCATTTGTGCTTGAATAAAAATTTATGGAGTGTCTGTTGGACAAGGTTTTTGGAAAGCAGTTTCTGAAGTTTGGTGGGTTCACTCTTGTATTTAGTAGCTTTAGTGAACACTCTGAACAGCGTTTTAATTCCGTTACAATCCCCAGTGACAACAGGGTAATCTTTGCTATGAATATTGTCAGATTTTGCTGAATATGTTCTATTTAACTTTTGCAATGTGGTTATTTTTTGGTGTTGTTCCATTGTGCAATGTTTATATGCTTGCTTTTGGTAACTTAGTTCTCTCACCGCTGCTTGTTATTACTTTTACATACTTACATTGCTTGTATATCGTTATGACCACTATTACTATTATCATCACTTTGTTATAACTTCTGTTCTGTGATTGTTAAGCTATACATATTGTGGATACCTTAATATTATATATTATGATATAACATACTAAGCTACCTACTATTATTATTATTACTATTATTATTTAGTACTTTGCCATTTGTCTCTATAGTACTTTTATTCTGTGATCATTAAACTATTTATATTGTGCACACTATAATATATTATAACATAATAAGCTAATAATAATAATAATTATTATTATTATTATTACTTTGCCACTTGTTTTTGCTGGTATTTTCCAATGTGCAATTGTGTTTTTTTCCAGCACTGTTTTTTACAGTTATGTTATTGTATTTTTTCTTTTTTATTGCTTTTTTCTTGTGCTGTTTCTCCTGTGTATACTCGGTGCTGGTTTCGGAACCTCAATTTCCAGAGGGCTCTGCCCAAAGGATCAATGAAGTTCAATCTAATCTAATCTAATCTAATCTAATCTAATCTAATCTAATCTAATCTAATCAGAAATTACACAAATAGAAATCACAGTCATACATCCACACTAAAAATATACATAGGCTAATACACAATAAAAGTCAGTTCTAAAGCCATACATAAAACACTTAACTAAGAATATATACATAAAACACCATCAGTTATTTAATGGTACTGTAGGTGGCACAAGTTAAACAGAAAAGGCTAGAGAAAGCAATGGACATTCAATGTATTTACTATTAGTGAAATACTGCAAAAGCACAAGACAACATATTCATTTATAGTTAGTGCATGTTAGAAATAGGTGAGATAGTAGGTACAAGCAGCTCACATTTGAGGTTATGTGATGACTTGGATTTTCTATCTGTCTGTAAGGATTATGCAAAACTACTGCACCAGTTTTTATGAAACTTGGTGAAAGGGTTTGTGCAAGAGCCGCCGCAGAACTTATTATATTTTGGAGCCGATCAATATGCTTTTACTTTTTCTAACTTTGCGAGATAGGTAATTTGATTCAATTCCAAGACTGTGGAGCCTAGCAGTGTTAGAGAGAATAATTGAAATTACAAGAGGACATAAATGAAAAAAAGCTATTGAATTAGTTAGATACATACCTCATGCCAGTTATAATGCATTCTCAGAGAAAGGTCAAAATACAAGGTTAATCTGATAAACATATACAACATTTAAGAGTAAAATGCAGATCAGATCAGATGCCACAGCTGTCAGACTATACAGTAACAATAGTTCCCCCATTCATGTCAGTATCAACATCATTTATGACTATATGCAAATACATGAATAATATATGTACCAAAATGAGTAATATAAATAGAAGATTGTCTTTTCTATCTCCCGATCACACTTGAATGTTGCTGCCTGTTTTTCCGCACTTTGTGTTTTTGTATTTTTGCTGCTAATTTCCCCAAGGTGGGCTCAACAAAATCTTTTTATCTTATCTTATCTTATCTTATCTTATCTTATCTTATCTTATCTTATCTTATCTTATCTTATCTTATCTTATCTTAAAAGCTATTTAACCCATAACACACACTGGAGACAAAAATCAATACCCGTAAATAACAAATCCTATCAAATAATTGGTGTAAAATACAGTTTGCCATCTTTTCATGGTCATCAAGATATGATTCTTTTGGATGTTCAGAGGCTCCGTAGTGAATATTAAACCACCGTCATATCTAAAACATTGATTCACTAGTAAAACCCATAGAGTTTGATAAATGACAGTAGATGGAGACACTTGTTTTATGTTCAGATATTGATATCTTTGTTCAATTTTCTCTGTTTCTGATATAATTACCCTCAACTTTAATCTGAGCTTTTATGAACACCTACATGATCAGTAAATTAAATATAGGAAAATATATGATTTTAACTGCAAAAATGCAAAAATACAGCATATAATATTATAATAATTAGTGATAAGAGTCCGTCAGGTGTGTGAGTAGTGATAGCACTCATGCAGACAGGTGATTCTGATGCACGTTTTTCAAAATAAAGTGTAGAGGAACATTTTTTAATGATATTTGAGATGTTATTTCAAACTAGTTATGGTCAATAGTGTGTAAATAGCAGGCTATGTATATCCATTCATACAATATATTACTTAAATTTGTTTTCACTTAAAAAAAAAATCCTAATTTTTAAGGTCTGGCAGCTTTTATTTTGCTGTGATGGTGTACCACGATCAATTACATATAGGGGAAACCCAGTCTAGGTCTTTACAGGTCAGCCAAATAAACAACCAAAAACATATTGGACTATCTATCAACTGGAACAAAAACCTCATAAAAGTAAAGCTTTTTTGACTACAGTTTTAACAGTTTTACGGTGCTTTTTGAGAACTGCTTTCAATTCAAATCGACAGAAAATATATTAGCTTTTAGTTCTTGTCAGTATAAGTTCTTTGGCTAGACTGCATGGAAAAGCAGCACAATAGCCTTCACCTAGGATACATATATTAGATTCATTAATAGACTCAAAATGAATAATATTATACCTATGTAGCTGGCTACTGTGTGCCTATTGTACATAGACACATTCATAAGAGCTGAAGATATTGTGCCGAAGGAAAAATTATGTCAGGCATAGGGTTAAATGTTTTAATGTGCTTGGATGTAGCATCAGTTTTTCTTTTTTTTCTCAGTTTTGTATGTGCATATCAGTAGAAAACCTCTACCAGTAGTGCTACGTAAACATGGGCATCCCAATTGGCAACCAAAATGTACTATATTGTTATATCATATTTTGTTTTGTTTAGAAAATCCTCTTTTATCTATGTTCATTAGAGCTAATGTTAATGCATAGAAACATACTGGAAGCACACCTAGCATTAATTATGCTGTTGATCATTCTCTCGCTCGTTCATTAGACGGAAAGGAACCACTGAGTCTGTGTTCACTCGGTCATCACGTCCTTATTGAATTCGATTTGATGGTAGAGATGAAGCAATGGGCACACCGCTGCACGCCGCTGTTTTTGCCCGGGCTCCATGCATGGGAGTGAGTCATCTGTAGCTTAGCGGGGCCTACTAATGCCTTAGGTCAGTGATGTCATTAGGCTACAGTGGGCCATGTGCATGAGAGAAATTTGATCGCAGACACAGCCTCGTGTGTGCAGCAGACACTGTAAAAGAGGGGCTTATGACAGTTTGTGCTACATAGAAAAAGCCAGTATTATTACACCAGATGTTGGCGCTGTGATTTATATACAAACAGAGCCCTAATTGATGACTACACATTAAACCATATACTTTGTTTAATAGGATTTTGTTTTGTTTCTTATGAAAAATAGACCTGTCTTTGTCATCTTTTTTTTTTATAGCATTTTTTTTTATTCTTATAGAACAACACATGCATCATGAGTGTAACTGTAAAAGACACTGAGGCGTCTGTGGCTCTCTAGAGACCTCTGCTGGTTGTAAAAAGCAGAGCAGTCCAGTATGTCACTGCATTTATGGGTTTGACGTAACTGCGGGGGTATTCACAAAAAACTGAAATGCTATTTTGCTGAA
The DNA here is from genome assembly GCA_029814465.1 of Ostorhinchus cyanosoma. NCBI lineage: Eukaryota > Metazoa > Chordata > Actinopteri > Kurtiformes > Apogonidae > Ostorhinchus > Ostorhinchus cyanosoma. The sequence goes on along the minus strand of JAPTYQ010000030.1, from coordinate 32,847,294 downwards.
TGTTGATTGATCTACTGCAGTGAGTCACATATTGTTGTAGCCTAGCTGCTGCTGTCATAATGTGCAGTAAGTGGGCCATGGTGAACTATAAACCAGTGATGAGACATATAGGCTTCTTTAATTATTGGTCAGTAAAAAAGGTAAGAGGGAAAACCTACCAGAACATCATTTTACAGACCACAGAGAATAATCTCTGCCTTTTAGTATGTCTTTAAAGTAGCCATCGCTACTCTTTAGGGTGAAATAAGCTCTTAATACTTACTTGATAGACTGCAGACTACAATTGAAGTTACATAAAAGAACTGTTTGGTATTTTTCAATGTATAGTCCGATAGCACTGCATTGATAAAATACCGATAATAGCCTTACTATACACTGAACCTTACCCGCCTGTGATTAAATATTCTACAAGAAATATATCATGGCAGAATTCAATAGGGTCTTTTTTTTTCCTCTAAAAGTCGTTCCATTTATATGCCTTATCTGTCATTTTGAAATTACTTTAATAATATTTGAATAGGTTTTCCAGGACGATTATTCATTTTTTATGACATTTTCATTAAACTGTAATGAATGAACTCTGTTATAAAACTTCTATAGTGAAGATAAAAACAAACGTTAACATTCCAGTAGAGGGTTAGAAGGCTGTACTTGGGACAGATTTGCTTCGCATTATATGAGATGTTTACACTGTTTACACAAACAAACAAACAAACAAAAAAAAGACCCTAAACTTGTATCTTTGTTTTTCTTTGAATGCAGATATTTCATAGCCTTGAATGTAAAACCCCCAGCTGCTAATTCTACTGAAAACCAACATGTGTTGAGATACAAATCCTATACCTAGTATCCCCCAACAGACCTCTTAGCAGATGGTGTGATTTTTTTCAAGGTCTTTTGTTTATTAAATTCAAGTGAGAAATAAAAAACTGAAAGAGGAACATTTCCCTTCAGTGCTCACACCACACATTACCCAGGGTAAATGGCTTCACAGTTAGAGTTAAAATGTTTTTTCCTCGGTTGCGGCTCCCATCACATAGATGCAAATTTTTTTCCAGTTTTTATTACTCTGCCAGGTGCTTTTTAATCCTAGTTCATACAGTACTCAGTAGAGAATATCGGAGTTCAACCGAATGCACAAAAAGCTGATGTGTTTTCTAATAGACATGACAATCATACATCTTGGCAGTTGTTTTTTTTTTTTTTTTTTAATCCCTCCTGTTGACTCTTTAGTTTTGCTGATGACAGAAAACCTCTGAAATGATCAGAAACCTCCAACGGCGCCTTTTGTGAGTTGATTGATTTCTCCTCAGCAAAGGATATTTTTTATCTGAGATTTTTTTTTTCTGCAAATAGTGATAATCATAAAAAAAAAAAAAAAAGCAATCCATAAACCGGGGAGTGGTCTCATAACTTGACTGAAGGACCTGGAATGGAAGTAATTCACATCAGATCGAGCTTTATTTTCAGTCTCTCTTGAATATCAAACTGTTTTCAAAATACTCCCACATTTGATGACCCCTAATTTCATGGCACAAAAAGCAAACAATAAAATGTGTGACTCATACTTGGGGCTGCCAGACAATAGGTGGAATATAAGACAATTATTTTCGAGGAGCTTGAGGTGTGAGAGCTAATTTACATTTCAAGTAAATGTTATTGTATTTCCATCCCTGGTCCACTTGCTGTGAAATTGTTTCGAGCTGCTACAAAGGGCTCATCACTGTCAACAAAGTGCTACGAGAATGAATAGAAATGGAATAGAGCTGTTTTGTCTGATGTGGCTTAATAACGGCCACTTGTAATTTGGTCCATACGTGTGAGTGAATTCAAGCTCCTATACAGACGCTGCATATGATAAAGTGTAGAGAAAAAAACAGAAAGCCTGTGCCAAGTGATAAAAGACATCTGTCATTTGTCTTTCAAGGCTGCATGTATGTCTGATTGTATTAAGTCGTAGGTGGCTCTTGAACCGCACTGATTTATGTGATGTATGGATCTCAGGATTGTTATGGTTGTCCTCAAGGACGGAATGAGGTCAGCCAAACAAACACGGGGTGACTGAAGATCTGCACTTACAAGAGGCTTTTCTTATCAGCTCCAGTAGAAAGTAACCCATCCTCCTGTTTTCCATCATGTCTGATAAACGCAGCACCACTTGGAGGAGCCACTGCTATGTTTCAGCTCATGTCCTCCCTCAGTGGGCAGGCAGCCTCGACACTCAGATCTAAGCTTTGTTTTCTATTCATTTATTCCTCCCTATGAGAGCCCCATCCCCCTTCAAAAGAGCCTCATTAGTTCTTAAAGGTCCAAAATACAATTACTAAATCAATAGCGTTATAATTTGCCCTGCAATCTTTAGACAAGTGAAGGAACTCCGTGATGTGGAAAGATCCACTTCAGTCGATAGTTGAGAAATGAGACTGATTGGATGGTACGTGGGGAGCTTTTAGTGAGCGTCTAAAAACAAACACTGTGATATTCTGGATAGTGGATTGTAATTTATTTTAATTTGAAGAATCCAGGATGGAGCTTTGGGACAACTTTGACTGATTTGTGTGCTGATTGCTTTGTTTTAGTGTTTACCATCTAAGCCTGCCTATTAATATCACTAATATCAGTAATCTTCCACTGGCTTTTCTCCAAAATATTAGCTTGACAAACTGAACAAAAAGCACATTTGATTAATATGGTGTCTCTGGATCAGCCTACAAAGAGAATAAAAGTGACTGGCGGCTTCGGTGAAAACCACAGCGCCTGCTCATCTCAGCTGATTGAATGGCTACCATAAAAGGCTGAGATACTTTTGAGCGATTATTCAATAAGCAGCTGCGGGAGCTCGACAAGAGAAAAGAGACGTTTCACACAGCTACTGAAATTTAGAGCACATTAGACAGGCCTGACCTTCCACTGCTGGCTGTGAAGAAGCCATAGCTCAGCTCCTTTTTGCTCACTCGTCTAATGTGATCGCACCGGATAAACTCTCATCGCTCTCCTAAAGATGGCAGGAAGTTAATTGAAAAAGCCAACAGAGGATGTATCAAAGGGACAGAGGAATAAATAGCATCAGCAGAGGCCAGTTTCATATCTGAGGAGTCTCTGTAGATCTAATTGCAACTCACATAACTAATGCTTGATCCCAGACAGAGAAATCAACCCCCTATAGTTTCACTGGATGGACATGCCCAGCCCCTAATGATCCACTGCACATGCTCAGATGTACAGTATGCAGAGTAAAAGCTTCTGGTCAGGGAAAACAAGACAAAGGAAATCTGTTTATTTTAGTGCTCAAACATTGGTGTTGCTGGCTGACGGCAAACATACGTGGATGAATATTCTATTTCTTCCTCTACATAATGAGCTTAAGAAGCATTGGAAGTGACTGCTGTTTTAATTGAGAATTTGCATGCCAAAGTAGTTTTTATCCTCTTAGTACATCTCTCACAAGCGAATACAAGGTGAATTAAAATGACTGGCTGAAAAGTATCTATTCCTTTCTCCCTCTTGAGCTGTTTGTCCAGCTCTTTTTTTTTTTTTTTTTTACATAATTACCCTTTCTGGCAGTGCTAAAATCATCATATTTGGGCTTTATCCCCACCCCAAGGAAGCCATAGGAGACCTAGAGTGAGGAGGTTTTATTTAAACAGCTTCTTCTGATTAATAATTTGCGTTATGACAGACCTTCAGACGACTTACAGCCCTGAGGAATAATTTGCAAAACTGATCATGACAGTTTTTGTAAGTAGACTATAATGACAGCACGGTGCACATTAAGATGTTGAATTCCAGACAAATGCAAAATGTCAACTGTATCACGATGTTGAGGAAGGAAGGTGTCTTAATTAGCTTTTGAAGCATTGTCAGGCTGAGAGTTGTACAAATAGAGAGGTTTGCAATAGACTAGAGGATATGAACTGTTTCAGGAGGGTAGCCTAGGCGTATTTTAAATGAGATTTCCTGACAGACACCAGGTGATGCAGACGGCACCACAGTTTCAAATCACAAAATGTTACCAGTCTGAAACTTTTTTTGTTACAGCTTGCACTGCGGTTACATTAAGAGATATTTCTGGCTTGCTGAGGAAAACTGTTTATGATTCCACATCATGCAATTGCGATAAAATCTCATGGCTCATAGCAGTTAACATATAAGGGCTGAAAATCCAAGAAAAACACATATAAGGTGAGAGGAACATGTATTTTAGAACATTAGAACATCACTTTTATAACATTACTGATCCAGACCCCTGTTCACATTCACATTAACCCTTTGAACATCATTCCTTACATTAGTACCATTACTTCATGGTACCTAACAAAGCAGGTCCACTCACTGTTAAAGCAGAGCTGGACCTTACAGACCCTGTAGACCACATTGGACCTGAGATTGTTGTCTCACTGTCCTCACTGTAAATGTTACTGTCACTGTCTTGTAATGCATGCAGAAATGACCAAAAATAGTCACTTGCCCGATAAAGGGTTAAAAGTAGGCTACTTCTTACTTGTGTCTAAATAGTAAAATAGTTGTAAAGTTAGATTTCCAATGAAAAAGGATAAACAGAAGGTGGCAAAGCTGGTTTAAAGCAAGAAACTCATCTGATAAAGAATGCAGGTGTTATTTTATTTTATTTTTTTTTGCATTAATGTCTGAAATGATTTGTGCGTGTACGGTATTGGTTTCAAAGAGTACGGAGCAGGAAGATTAATCTGTACCTTTAGGATATTTTGCAAACTTTACAAACAATATGTATCAGTGAAACTTTCATCTAAGCTCAGGCATTGCCAATTTTGAGAGAGAATAGATAAGTAAAGAATAAAAATCACACCTAGAATCACCTCAGTCACCTCAAGTTTTGATAGTGAGTTTGATTTTTAGATCCTTATTTATTTATTGATTGAGGTATTTATTATTTTTGCCATCTGGTCAGTTTAACAGTAAAAAAACCCCAGTAACATTTCTCTTATAATCTATTGTGTTTTATATGTTTCTTTTTTATGGAAACACTAAAAACAGTACATTTCAGTGGCATTTTTCAAGTGACTTACCCATTATTGGTTGACTAAAATAAAAACAAAAAAAAAACAATACTGATTGACCTTCACTACAGATACAGTACAATGATGTTTTTCATGATGAAAGACAATTTATTTATCCCACAGGCAACATCATGCAAAGTCTGTAGGTCATGCATATATTCCAGTGACCTCTTCTCCTCTAGCCAGCTATTCATTATGTGCTCCTTTTTCTTTTTGTGGTAATTACACATTCAATCCTGTCACTCCAGATCTCTTGAGTGGAGATAAGCTTGAGCTAAAGACCCAGAGTGGATGATAATGTGTGACCTGTTTAAAGGATCACTCATTCAAAGTATATCCAATGAACAGAACAGTGCTGGTGTTGTTTCAATCCCCGTGGACCAAGAAAAGATTATGTACTAATGGCAGTAGTGTGCAACAACACACTTGAAAGAAGGTACTGTTTTTGGGGAGGAAAAAAAAATCAGCTTGAAAAAATAGAATAACAAGAATTGATGTAAAAATATGGAGAAGAAAACAGCAAGAAGCAGCTTTCATGTTGCTTCTTGCAGGCTCAGAACAACACAAACTCATTGCAAACACACTGAATTCTCCAGTATATATATAGATATATATATATAGTTATATATTTAACCTGTCCATATACACTCTAGTCAAATTTTTCCTCTTAAAAGTTTTGCAGGATTTTACGCACACTGCGACTGTGGTAGGCCATCCACTTCTGACTGGTCTGTGTCCATCTGTGAGACAAAGCGATAGAAGACGGAGGCAGGTGTATGCTGGGGGTTATTAGGCCAGGTAAACAGAACAGGGTTGTGTAACTGTGCCTGATAATTCACTGACCTTTACCTTCTCCACTCTAATGCATTCTAATAGGCCAGTGGATCTCAGTGTGACTCCTCTCTGACCATCACACACACACAAACAGATGTAGGCGCATGTACCTGGTTGTCTAGGAGATCCAAGTCCTCATATTCTCAAAATCCCAGTAAGGGGTGTAAACTTACCCTACTTACTGTCTGTTAGGATAGTGCAGCCATACTTAACCCATAAAGACCCAGAACTGATTTTGTGGCAGTTCCCAAATGACTTTTTCCTCTAGATTTCACCTTTATTAAATTATTTCTCACCTTTTAATTTAATATTAGCCTCTGAATTTTCTGTTTTTTCAGTGAAAATCATGTATTTTCCTGTATTTAATATGCCATAGGTGTAAAACATACAGCTCATGGGCCAAAACTGGCCTGCCAAAGGGTCTAGTTTGGCCCATGAAATGGGCCTAACCCTAACCCTAACCCTAACCCTAACCCTAACCCTAACATCCTAAAGCAGTTTTTTACTGTTATTATAATGTTCTGATGTTGGATGAATCAGGGACTGCTCACTTCACAGCTAATAGAATATGAACATTTGAGCAGGATCGTAACCTTTATTGTCTGTGAAACATAATTAAAGTTTTTACAGAGGGACGTTTTGTGATATAGCATTAGATCATGTCATGCTAGTATTGTGATTTGTATCGTATTGCCAGATTCTTGCCAATACACACCCCTAGACATGAGTACATTTCAATGTGTTATTGAGGTGTTATTTCATTTCTTATTAAATCGTGAAACAGCCATCCAGCAAAACATCTTACACCAGTTACGGACATTGATGTATGGTGAGCTAAAAATGTTTTTTGTCCTTTATAATGTTTTTTCTGATGAACTCTGTCTATTTTTAGGGGTGGCACACACCATGCAAAAGAATGACCGGGCCCGGGACGACAGCCAGCTGGACAGTGTGAGTAAAAAAAACAGTTTTTTCCTTTTGTATCTTGACATTTCTCTTCATATAGAAAAAAATCCTTTCACTGTCAGTCATAATACATACCAGTCCATGTGCAGCGTGAGGTCATGCGACATTTACATAGCCATAAGCCTATATGCATGCCTGAGAAGGTGCCTGCAAGCAAATTAAGTGAGGCGAATTTATATTGTATGAATCATTCATCTGTTATTTATTCTGTGAAGGGTGGTGGGTGGTCCTCTTAGCAATGATTGTATTTATGGAAAGATAGTCTAGTGATATATTTGTTATAGAAACAGACACGTTTAATGTTTCCTTTAGGATAAGAAGGTTTGTTTTTTTGTGTGATAAATGTGAGATTAAAGATTTTATTCCTTGTTATATTATTTACTATGTCCTTTCTAAATCATTTCTTTATGATGGCTCAGATAGCTCATGTGAATGCGCTATAATTTTAGATAAAATACAACACAAGCAAATCTATTTAACAACACTGGCAGTAAATACAGGAAGGGTGGTGGGTGGTCCTCTTAGCAATAATTGCATTTATGGAAAGATAGTCTGGTGATATATTTGTTATAGAAACAGACACGTTTAATGTTTCCCTCAAGATAAATTTTTTTTTTTTTGTGATAAATGTGAGATCAAAGGTTTTGCTCCTTGCTATATTATTTACTATAGAATAATTTCTGTATGATAGCTCAGAGAGTTCATGTGAATGCACTGTAATTTGAAATAAAACACAACACAAGCAAATCTATTTAACAACACTGGTGGTAAATAGAAACACATTCAGATATAAATCACCATTGAGGAGGGAACAATAGAAAATAAACACAGTGGTTATTAATTATGAATGTGTGCAGAGCCAAATTTTTAGTGTTTCAGTCAAATGATAATTTCCAAGTCTAAAGGTGATAAACCCACAAGCTATTTACTTGACCACAGAGCAGCTGCTAGGAAAGAGCCGTACGTTACTATTTATCCAAATAGATCAGTGGTGTTAGGCCTCATATTTTATTCTACCTGTATTTCCTGTGAAAAATAGAGGTGCAATGAGCAGAACATGACAAAACTTCCATACAGGACACTGGGAGCAGGTTAATCATCTGCTTTATGTTCAATCTGAAGACTTGAAAGCATCTGTAGCACACTGACAGTGACATGGCAACCCAGTGAAAATCATCCAATCACCTAAGAATGAGAAAATCTAAACCACTCTGATTGCGTAATTCTTGAAACCTCAGTAAGCTTCATGTTGCCGTAGACAGTCATTAATGGGTGGAGGAACCCATTGGGTTGTGAAATGCTGTTCTTAAGCCAGAAGTTTGGCTTTTAGAGACAGAAATGACCATATTTGGACAAAAGACTCAACTTTATTGTCATTCAAACCATACGACATGACTGAAGGAAACACAGTCCCTCAGGTATTGTTGTATGCAGCATATAGAAAATGTAAATAATAAATAAAAAAAGAAAAACAGAACAGCTAAAATAAAATTGTATTGAATAAATGAAACTACCACCTTTAAAATAGAATGAAAATAAATTCTATGTATGGTATTGCATAATGAACAGCAGCAGCAACAGTTTAAGGTGGTGGTGCAATAGTGCATTATGTTGAAAATAACTAGCTTCAGGGGCAATTTTCCTAAAATTGGTGTATTGAATCTTCTGTTAAAATAGCTCTTCTTCTCTACTTTTCCCTGAGGGTGGTGCTTTGCCCCCTATGGACCGTATTCGATGGCCAAAGAACAAACTCTCCTACCTGAAAAATAGCTCTTTTTTGATAAAATCTAAAATGTCTTGTAGTTGTCTTGCAGAATGTTATTTGTAAAAAGTAATCCAAAAACCATGTATTATTTATTGAGTTTCATTACCAAGTAAAAAGCTTTTTTTTTTTTTTCTCGTTTCCTCAAAAAAGTACATTTTTGTTTTTCGGTCATCACACTGCTCTTTTACATATTGCTGTTATTTATATTACCTCAACTAAGTTTATAAAAGCTTCCTGGCAATCTTTCTGCAAGAAAACCCAGAGGGGAAACATCTTTATCACCCAACAAGAGCACCCCAGCTGAGTTTGTCCTTTTTTATGTCTCCTGGAAACATTTCCTTTGAGCCTGTGCTAAATGCAGCTTGTTTGTGCGTTTGTTTGTGTGCTGTGTCTGCACTGAGTTCCTGGATTTGCTTTTTATTGTTAGGAATTATAGAGAATGTGTTGTTGAGTTGATAGTTTTTTATTGCTTTATATTTCATTTAATTGTGTCTTCTGAAGCTGTGGTGCATTTCGGTCTTTTAGTTAAAATATTTAAGAAGTACACTAAACAAAAACCCTCCATGACAGACTCTTAAGATGACTGTCTTGTCTTGTTGTCATATAAACCTGGATTTACAACACATTAGATTGGTATCGTTTTTATTCCTCATGATACAGTGTTCAGCACTGAGAGCTGCTGTATTTATAGCATATCCTTTGTCACCCATCCCCCATAACAGCACCACTGCCAGTTTACCAACTGTATCTGGGCGTTTACAGTCAGAGTTGTGTTTGCCGGCTGTCCGTCACCTACCAGTATCTGTCTGGATTTAATAGGCAGGTTCCTGGAAATCCTAACAAACACACACGGTTGGTTCTACTGTGTTTTAACTCGAGCAGTGGCAGACAGTATTATGTTATCCTCCAATGTATGAATTAAGATATTCAGTTATGCTCTTTGGCTGCTGACCTTGAGTTGAAGCACAAATTCAGAGTCGAGATACAGTTCTTTGAAATGGGCTGACGTCAGGCGGGGGAATACACTTGTTATGCAAATAGAGAATTTCCTTACAAGATGATGCAGTGACAATATCGCCCAGATGCCAAATCTGGATTTTGAAAGAGAAATATTAACCACTTTCTTTTACATTACTCTTGTTATCCACATTTCATTGTGAAGGATGAGCTCGATATGTAAAAACAGCCATTACCACCCACACATTTTACCTGTTTTCTGGTGTGTATAGACATCATATCATTATCTGTTCCACAGTTGAAATGGTTTTCACTCTGTAATAAATATGTACTTCTGTGTTACAGTACAACAAAAATGGAACAATGTAGGATATTAGTGGAGAACATGCTGATTAAGTCTATTTTGGGCAAACACAAATGTCAGAAAAATGAGGTGACGTGCTACAAGAAAGCTGATGAGACGGGTGCATAATATTACATTAACACAAAAAGCAGGGGATGTTGAAAAAACTGTTATACATATAAATGGTTATTAGAAAAACTGACAGCAACAGGAACATGTGACCTTTAAAATGGCAGAAAACTACAGTTAATGGAACAAAAAGTGATTTATGATGCATATTTTCTCTGTAAAGAAGCAATATAATATGTACATTACTGAAACCATATCTGGGGGTATAAAATTATTAAGTTTCTCCCCCTGTTTTAATTCACGGGGAAAGACTCTGAAGTGAGCACTGGCAGGAAAAGTTTCACGAGGGGAGCGGTAGTTCGTGTTCAGATTTACCTTTTATTAATATCTTTCTCAATTAAGACAGAGGTAGAAGAGCGCGAGAAGGGGGTTGAGAGGAGAAGCAAGTGTTTGGAGCGAAATGGGCGGGGCATCAGGGGAGGAAAGGTAATTAGAGCGAGGGGAGGAGAGGTGGGGCGAGGTTACGACAAAGTGAATATGAAAAACAAACTGAGAGTGTTAGAGATGCTCCCTCACTATCCTGAGGGGCATATCGAGGTAGAGCGGGGACACAGGCTGCGCTGATGAATATGGTTTTGCAAAGCTCTCGGGGGCTGTCCAATCAGGCGGCGCCATTGATGAATAGTCATGAGTCACCTTATCAGCATCACCATGGTTACGCAGATGTAACTGTGGCCTTGTGAATGTGATGAGGGAATAGAAATGGGCCAAACGCCGCTTTGTCTCCTTCCCGCGCACATCTTGATCACCAATTACAGCTCAGCAGGTGAGCGACCGGGCCATGTGTTTAGGCCGCTGTGGCCTTCAGCATGAGAGGAGCGTGGTGTTGAACAGACGAGAAGGGGAAATGATGGTGAATATGATGGTTAGGGATTTAATGCGTGGGAGTGCAGGCAGATTTCGTCTTAAATAATTTGATAACTTCAAATGACATCATTCACTGTTAGCACTAGTTGACACAGCATGTACGGGAGCTGGAAGTGGATGAGTAGATATTAAATGAAAAGAATTTGGAAATTGGATTGAAAAGGATCATTCAGTGGGAACATTATGAGAGAAAGTGTGTGAAATGTGAACAGGAGAGATACAGGAGATGTAATAAGGACAAGGCACAACACTATGAAGGGCTTGGACAAACCCTGATGGTTTTTCAAAGCCCCCTACCTCTCTCGCAGACAATGTACTTCATGCAACTTCAACCACTTGGGAATAGAGTTTTACGAGATGGTCTGCTCCCAAAAAGCCACTCTTAACACTTGATCTCCTTCAGGATTTGAGAAACCATTTACAGATGGGTACCACTCACAGCAAATGGTAATGCCAGACATCTCTTTATCTTTCCTGGTAAACACCTTCCACTATTTTATTTTTGAACTCCAGTCAGTTGGTACTGAAGAAGACTGGGAGGGTGCAAGAGAATAAGAACACAGCAGTCATGAGTTTGTGTACATGACTAAACTTTGAATGTTTCAGTCAGTTTAGAATGCTGTTCATAAGCCTGTGATTTGAATGCTCGACTTCCAACTTCAATTTAGTTTTTCCTTGGGAATATATATAAAGAGAATAATGTAATATGCAAATTCATGACCCTGAGTTTGCATATTTAAGCAGGTCCTGTATTACTGTACATACATAGCCAAATAGTCATATTTCATTAACCCTAAAAACACCTAGCACTATGTTTGTGGCAACTTCCACATTATTTTTTCATCACCAGTTATAATGTTGTCCTCTCCATTTTCAGTGAAAATCAAGGATTTTCCTGCATTAAATTACTAATTATGTAGATGTTCATAAAAGCCAAGGTTAGCAAAAGCGAATTTTTCAGCAAAATACTTTATATCATTAACTGAGCATAAAATAAACATCTACAACCACTGCCATTTGTCAAGGAAGATGGCGTTTTTACGTTCCCTACTGACCCTTTGAATGTCCAAATGGGTCAAATTTGATGACGATGAAAAAGCTGAGAAAGTACATTTTATCTGTGCAAGGAGTAGTAGTTCAAAATAAAAATAAACTTCAAAATAAAAGTTATTATCCCATAGAGACTCAAACAGCCACCAGTGACACAAACCATCTATGGATATAAACTGTTTAACACCTGTTGACCCACTAATCCTATCAATACATGTAAATAATTAGTGTAAAATGCAGTTTGCCATCTTTTCATGGTCATCAGATATGACCCATTTGGACGTTCAGAGGCTCCATAGTGAATGGAAAACACCATCATCCTCAACATGGATTCACCAATAAAACCCATGGCGTTGGATCAATGACAGTGGATGGACACATTTGTTTTTACATTCAGTTAACAATATCTTTGCTGAAAAAGCAACAGAATAGATGCCATTACATTTTGGGAAAAGTAGGTCAAAGTTTCACATTTGTAGGATTTTTTAAAATCTTTTTTTTTCTGCCATTTACTTATAATAGGTGGAATTTCAAATGTCTGTAGCAGCAAAACTATTTGGTTAATTCATACCACATTTGGTTTATACAGTACCAATGACCCAGAATAGATGTCACTACATTTTGGGCAATGTAGGTCAAAGTTTCAAATTTTTATGAGTTTTTTAAATCTTTATTTTTTCCCATTTTCTTATAATGGGCAAAATTTCACATGTCTGTAGCAGCAAAACTATCACTTAAATTCATACCAAATTGACTTGATAGATTGCCAGTGACTCAGAATGGATCTCATTACATTTTGGGAGCAGTAGGTAAAAGTTCCAATTTTTTATGAATTTTTTAAATCTTCCCATTTGCTTATAATGGCTGAAATATGTGTGAGGGGCGGGGTTTGTTGTGCCTGGCACCGCTTTTTACACCCCTTATGCAGATGTTTTTGCTAAAATGATTATAGCTGTTCTCGACTCTTTGCCCTCTAAGGACCTGCTGCCACTGAACACTTCACTTCATAACACACAGCAGGACTCAGTGCCATGATACACTGAACAGTGGCGGTCCTCTTATCACTGATTTGCTGGGAAGAATGCAAACACTGTTAATTGAGCTAGTCCTTATCTGCCCACTTATTTATTTATCAAAGAGTGGGGCAATCTACTGTATATTTGAAAGGTGTAATTCAATCAGTAGCCACCAACATACAGTGGACACATTAAGTTATGCGTTTTTTTCTTCCTGCTAAATATATACGGCAGCAAATTTATTGCCCACCTACCTGTCTATGTGTCTACTTGTCTGTTTATCTGTCTGCTTAAGCAATTAAGGAGACAAGACAGGTTTGACATTCTACACCTTCTGCAGAGAAACACAACCCCCACTCAATGTCATTTCACAGCCAGTTGACTGCATTTAAACTGCGATTAATCTTGCATAAAGTGTTTGGCAGCAGCACGGATGTGGGGTTGATGCATGAAGAGTGCTGCATGAACTCTGCCTCCAAGGTTGACATGGAGGGTTCATGGATTGATCAATCTGCCACCCAGTTAGTGTCAAATAGACGTTCCAGGAAAAGCAGTCAAGATATTAATGGTTTATCCTCAGTAGCAGCAGCTTCACTGCGTGTAAATACAATGCACCTCAAGTGGTGTCTTAAGTGTCTCTATTACAGAACATTGACCCTGATCCCTGGGCTGATAATAAAAATACGATCTGAGTTGTAAGTAGTGCAGACTTTTTTTTTTTTTTTTGGCTTCTGCTGCACATATCCTCTAGGTTTGGTGGGCTTTGCTTATCTCTATGACACTGTGCACATGTTAAGGCATCTCAGATCTGCACTTTGCACAGAGGAACATGTTTCTCTTGCCTCAGGCTGTGGGTGGTGGTGGGATGTTTCTTTCAAAGACATCGAAGCCCTTAGAACTGGCATGATCATAGACGCCCCCCCCATCATAAACACATTACGTGTGCCCATATAGTCATGCTGTGTATCACTAGAAGGCTTAGATTCTCCATATTTTTGCTATTTGGGTGTTTTTATTATATAAATCATGAGTACTAACCAATTCATCATGAAGTTAAGACTTTGTCAAGGATTATTCATGTTCCTTCAGTCCAGGTATTCACTTATAATTTAAGGAGGTCCAGGTACATGGACGCAGCACCATCATGTTTAAGTGGCATTTTAATTTAGTTATACACTAACTAATTTATGTATGTGTAGATTGAAGGTTATCATCATATCAATATCTACACTGTGTGAAGTTGACTTAAAAGAAATTGATTTTAGCAACTGTAGACTCTGGAGAGTTAATTAATCTCCTACAAAACCAATATCACACCTCAATATGCCTCTTTTACTACTTTATCACTTGTCTTGCAAATTTCATACACTTAATCTTTTCTGTATCTCAGTTTTCTAACTTTTGCTGCTGAGATCAAGTACTTAGCTTTTTGATGTCCTCTATTGTTGTTCTGACTTTGCAGCACTGTGAGGAACATCTGCATTAGGCTTACTACTACGTCATTTGTGTCATTATTTATTTTCCCTGGCATTTCCCAAGAGGCAATGCAGATACTGTGTAATACAAGACGTTACATCTTATATTACTTGCAAGACACAAAGGGACGAAGAACGCAATGGCCTCCAGTATACCATGTCTAAGAATAGAAGCACAATTTGCATATAACAGTAGCAGAAAATACCTAGTGCTGTGAAGGACAAGTCTTATATTGCATACAATTGGTGGTTATAACTGGGAGAATGTCTGAATGTACTATTGCTGTGGTGCAGCCGCACGCTGTATTTTAAATGTGTAATGAGACTGAGGTTGTCTGAGCATTGATTGAGTATTGAGACCTTCAGGGAACGTATAAACAATTTCCTGCCAGTTTGAGTATAAAAGCTCTTGGTTTTGTATGGTGTGTAATAAAAAACATTCTCGCATTCTTACAGAAACTGTCTCACTGCTGCAAATCCAGTAAAATGTTGCCCATAGGTGTTAAATATAAACTTAAACGCCATGATATATATAAGTCAGATAGAAGATAACCTAATTTTTATTGCCTTCAAATAGTATCCTTATACAGCAAAGGCATAACATAATTTTACATCAGTGGAATTATTTATAATGTGGATACAAAGCAAAGCAATGCAATGAATCATGTAATATTCCCTCTCTGAAAACCAGCCCTAACCTCTAACCCTGAGACATGTGAAATCAGCTGTGAGCAATGTGTACTGTAGGAGATGAACTGAATACACTTTTACGGCCCTGCAGGATGCCATGTGTTTTACTGCTAAGTTGACCAGCTTGCACAGTAAAAACACACATCCTGGCTATAAATGCCAGTAACTCGCACCATGCAACAATAGATAAATCGTCTCGACGCAGCAGACCTTTTACTAAAACACCACACGGCAAACCCAAGCCTCTTAGAGATGCTCAGATACTATGTAACAAAATGGCCCTTGTCCTTTTTGTACTTTTACAAGTGCAGATGGTATTCAGTCAGAGGACGGTAAGGAGACAGAGAAGCTGTCAATAAATTAATCTTAAAGATAAAATAAGAATAAGATAATCCCTCTGCCTGTCTGTCAGAGATATTCAAATGTATTCATATACACTGTAACATGGCACATTAAAATTCAGCTAAATCTGATTTCATACAGTGTGTACTTTTATCGGAGCTGATGGTATTGATGCAGAGGAGGGCAGAGAGAGCTACAGGGAAGCCATCAATAAATTGGACCTATAGATAACACGTCCCTCTCTCTCTTTTCTTTCAAATGTAGTGTTGGCTTTGAGAAAGCTAGAGGCTGTCTACATCCCTGCAGATAAATGGGACGACTAAATTGTTTTTTTTCCAACCAGGTGATTTACTGCATCTCCACCACCACAATCTTTCTTTCCCATCTGCTCTGTCTCTCTCTCCCCTTTGTCTGTGTTAACTTCTTTCCCAGTCACTTCACCTCTCATTGCTCCTGGGCTTTACCCAAAACCCATTTAAGATTCATTCTCTGATAAAATCAATTGCTAAATTCAGAACACAGAGATGACTGATGGCACTAAAGATGAAGGGTTGCACATACTGAGCATAGCAAAGGTTGCCCGCTGGCTTGAAGTGACGGCAGATTCCTATTTTAATCCAATCATTTAAGCATTTCATGATTGTAGCCTTTGTAGCAAAACCACTCTAGCTGAGTTTGATTCTGTATTTTGACTCGACTGTGATCAGTGCTGATCTTCAAGCATTAAAGGAGTGATATTTTGCTTTTTAAATGGAATTTTGCATTTTAAAACATTTCCCTGTGGTCTATATAAACTGTAAATGCAACGCTTGGGTCTGAATTCTATATTAATTCAACTCCACAGGTCCATCTTCAACCTTATTTCTGATTAATGACATGAGAAAGGTCGTTTTGAGTGCTGGCCCTTTAAATGCACATGACCCCACCCCCTCCAGGTTGTTGACTGTGTGCTCTGTCCGGTTCAGCCACTTATGTTAACAATTAACAATTAGTTGTTAACTTATGTTAACAACTGAACATTTCAGGTAATCGGCTTGAAGTCTGGACATATTTTCAGTATGGACTACAACCGCTTATGTCGTACTCAGAGAAATATTCGTTGGAAGTGTTGACCTTATATGTGCAGATGTGTGACGTAACTAGTTATGAAACATAAATTAAGAAGGAATTGAAACAGATTGTAGAAATCTACTCGATTTTTGCTGGAGGGTTCAAGTTCAAACTATATGAACTATTAGGGTCCAAATACTCAAATAAATGTACCAAAGACTAATAAAAGTGGGTTGAGCAAAATATGACCCCTTTAAATCAAGAATCCAAACTTGGACTATCTTTACATTAACCCACAAAGACTGAGCACTACTTTGGCGGCAGTTCCCAAATAAATTTTTCTGTGTAGTTAACCCGTTCCTAAGGGATTTATCATCATTTATTATAATATTATCATCTGTATTTACCATTTTTTCAATGAAAATTAGGTATTTTCCTATTTTTAATTTGCAGGTCATATAATTAAATCTTTATAAAAGCTTAGATTAAAAAAATTGAGTGACTTTTTCAACAAAAATAGTAATAACTGAGCATAAACCAAGTGTCTCCATCCTCTGTCATTTATCAAACTCCATGGGTTTTACTGGTGAGTCAAAGTAAAAGATGACGGTGTTTCCACGTTCACTACGGAGCCTCTGAACGTCCAAATGGCTCATATCTGATGATGATTTTAAAGCTGAAAAACTGCATATTACCTCAGTTATTTACATATATTGATAGGATTAGTGAATCAACACTTATTAAACATTTTACATCAGTAGTTTGGGTCGTTATGGGTTAAGTAAATAGAGTGATGCAATTTATATTAAAATAATGCCACAGAAACTGAAATAATGATGACATTTTTTCTAAGACAGGAGCGAGGGGAATGCCTCTCAGCCTGCCTCAGGTAATATTCTCACACTCTCAGGAGATGCTGTTATAAAAAAGATAAAAAAGCACATACTGACAAACAGACTTTTTTCCCCCTCCAGACCTCAACATGTAACTAACATTCAGATGATTTTATTAGATTTCTGAACTTTTTTTCTACATGAACTAAAGAGCCAAGCGGGACCTAAAAACCAATCCGAGTCATCTCTATCACTCAAAAGGTCAACACAAAAATTCACTTTCTGTAAAAAAAAAAAAAGGCTTCTGGTCTGCTGATAGCATGATGTGATGCACAGGGAAATGGTTAGCTTTGAAACCCATGTAAAACAGTTCCACTACTTGTATCTTGGAAGTGGATGCAAATGATAAACAGAATGATATGCAGAAGGACCAATAGAAGACAAGTTGAACAGCTAACAATGGCCCAGATCATTTGGCTTCATTATAGAATTGAAGGGTGAAGACGAGAAGATGACTGATCTAGGATGACTGTGACTGTAATGAAACGGAACGCTGCCTCACAGTCCTTAGATGAATAAATGAGACGTGCGTGTGAAGGAATGGAGGTAATATAGAGCCACCTGCATATCTGAGACGCTTCACAACTAGAGTCTTCATCAAAGGCTAAAACCCAGAAGAAAAGGTGGTGAGTTTTGTGTTTCTGTGTGTGTGTGTGTGTGTGTGTGTGTGTGTGTGTGTGTGTGTGTGTATGAAATAATTCCAGCTCTCATACATTTTTAACCATTCTCACAAGGAAAAACAAATCAAAGCAGAGTGCGAGTAGTGTTTTCCCATTTGTTATTTATTGGTCGGTCCCTGAACTCCAAAATACCTGATTTCAACTGGTGTACGAGCTGACATGATCAAAGTATCGTCGTGCATCTGAAGTTTTTTTTTTTGTTTTTTTTTTAATTCCACATTGTGCTGCCTCTCTGTCTTGGCAGTAACTCTTCTCTCCCACACATATAAGCTTAGCCCTGACCCATTTTGCATTGATTTTTTTACTCCACTCTGCTACCAAAACTACATTAAATGTCCATTGAAACCACATCTTTGTGAAGCGGATGAAGATGTTTTTCACCCTGACACACGCTGAGAGGTTTGCTACCACATATCTGCCCGATTCAAGCTATTTTTCATTAAAGAACTGTAATATCTGAGGGGAAAATGAACAAGTTCGAGTTTTTTCATGATACTTTACACCCACTGTAAATAACAGACTATGATCCAAGGTCTTACTGTTTTGACCACACATCATTATCATGAGGTTGGCATAGAAGGTTTTGATTTTAATTTAGAATAGAACAGAATAGCACAAAGTTTAGAACAGCGATTACAGTTGGTAGCAGATTTAGCCAACTTTAATCACTGCTTTTACAAATTGAGATTTACCCACTATCACCCCTAAATGACAAGCTGCAACCCAAATTGATAAAAGTTAAACTTCTCCAATGTATTTAATGAAACACACAAAAAAAAAAAGTTTTATGATAAACCAAAAGAACCATCAGGTGGTGATGCTAAAGTGAGAAATATTTCCATCCATCCATCCATCCATCCATCCATCCATCCATCCATCCATCCATCCATCCATCCATCCATCCATCCAT
>JAPTYQ010000030.1:32815759-32827374 GCA_029814465.1 Ostorhinchus cyanosoma | reverse complement strand
CCATCCATCCATCCATCCATCCATCCATCCATCCATCCATCCATCCATCCATCCATCCATCCATTTTCTTCCGCTTAACCGGGGCCGGGTCGTGGAGGCAACAGTCTAAGCAGGGATGCCCAGACTTCCCTCCCCCCAGACACCTCCTCTAGCTCTACCGGGGGGATCCCAAGGAGTTCCCAGGCCAGCTGAGGGACATAGTCTCTCCAGCATCTCCTAGGTCTTCCTCAAGGCCTCCTCCCAGCAGGACATACCTGGAACACCTCCTTAGGGAGTCATCCGAAACAAATGCCTAAGCTACCTCAGCCGGCCCCTCTTGATGTGGAGGATGGCTAGTGCGAGCTCCTCACCCTAAAGAAACATTTCCTTTAATACTAAATTAGGCACATTATAACCAATACCAAAAAGTGTACTCAGTTAAAAAATTAGAAGTGCATTCAGTCACTTATTCAAGCATTAATCATAAGGCTAAAATAACAATCAGAACATTTCAGTAAAAGGCATTTTTAACACACTTGGTGTTTTCATGCAAAATGAATTCAATTTATAAACTGCAGCTAGTGTTTCTTAATGTTGTTTTTTGCCCAGGCAAAGACCGGCAACGCATTAAAAATGAGTTTGCAACCCACTTTTATCTCACGACCCACCAGTTGAGAATCCCCATTATAACACATAGCACTAATCTATGAGTAAAATGCTTCCAGAATAAAAGCAGTTAAACTTTACCAAATTTCAGTCACTAATAAAGAAAAATTAAGTCAAAAGTGCTAGTTGGTTGTAGTTTCTAATATAGTCTTGGACCAAAATGACATTCTGAGAATTAATGAGAGAGTGGGTTTTATTCAAAACGAATGTTTGTCTCAGAGCTGCCAGATCTACCGCAAAACAGTGTCTACACATGACTCACTTTACAGGTTCTTTCTAGTGGAACATGTTTAAACCATTTACATAAACCAACATATATGTATAATAACACGCCATCATATATATTGAAAACATGAGCTAACCAGCACTTTTGTCATTTGTTTTCTGATTCATCATATTAAAGTACGTAAGGTTTAGCACATTTAAAGTCTGAAGCAGATATTTTCTTAGAAAGTGTAGAGCAGTGTCATTTGTCAAATCCTCCTCCTAAAGCAGCCTCCAGTCAAAGGAAGAAACATAAAGGGACTGAAGACTGCAATATACTATTATTTATTTATTTCACCTTTATTTAACTGGGTAAGTTAGTAGAAAACTGATTCTTATTTCCAATAACGACGTGCCCAAGAGGCAGCACATAAACATGCCTCACTGTTGTCTTTCATGTGAGAGGCTTGTAACTGAGGCTTAACTTTTCCTGTAGGATTGATCATCAGAAGTTGTTTTGTCTTGTCACTTACTTAACCTGAACAGTGACTTGACTTGTCTTGCTTGGCTTTTATCTGGAGCTCAACGTGGCTTAACTTGATTTCTACCTCAGGAATTTAAAGGTAAAGACTTGCTTGTTGCTTGCACATGTCTGACTTACTCCCACCTCTGGTAAATACTTTGCAGTTTGCACTTTATTATTGATGCTTTCTGGGGTTGTTGAGGTGGTTTTGCTTATTTACTCTTTAGAATTTAAAGTTTTGGTTAAGTGTTTAGAATCATTTATGTGCAATGATTAAACAGACCAACATTCTACAGCTTAACACTGGACTTGTTTTTCTTTTTGCATCCGCCTTTCTGACTAGTTAGCCCTATCCTTTGTGAGATCTGTCTTCTCAGAGTTTAACTCTGGAATGTCATGAGCATAAAGCAGTTGATAATGGTCAATATAAAATGTATTATGTATATACACTTTTATTTTTATCATAATTGAAGTGTGGCAGTTTCTATCGCTAAAAAAACTTTTAACAAAAGCGTCAAAGGCTGGCTAAAGCAAACTCAGAGATGAGAGCATTTTTAACAATTCTGATTTTATTGTAATTTAATAATATTTAATATATGCTGTATATCTATTCTATATGTGTTTTTTTGCATTTGTGATTGTAGCATGTCACTTAATGCAACCTTACATGTTCGTTACGTTTGTTTGTTTGTTTCTCTTTTCTCTATTCAAAGCCTGACTAGGGACTGGAGATGTAAACTAGCCATAACCTGGGGCGCCGATAAGGGGGAGTAAACATGACAAATTCATGGGGGCCCAACATTTGTGGGGGCCCATAGAGCAGAGGAGGGGGCCCAGTGGATGCAGGCTAAGAGTTGTGAAAATTTGGTGGAAGATCCGCTGTTTAAGAGAAGCATAGATGTTGGGAATTGGACGTTGAAAGCATGGAAAGTTTCAGTTTCGTTTTCACACTAGCAAAAGTGACGTGACGTTATGTATGGGCCGCCCACAACATTTAGCTTAGCGGTGCCCCTGGCAATAGCTGTAATCTCTTTATGTGAATCATCAGTTGCTACAGCTTATTTGTAACAGGTAGAAGTTATACTATGTAATTTGCCCCTATCAAATAAACTTTATAAATAAATAAATAGCTTTACATTTAAACTACTTTTCTGTGTGGACTTTTCATGTTGGGTACTTCATGTACTTCAGTTTCCTACAATGCACCTCAATAGTTGAACTTGCCAGTCGAAATCACTTGTATACATGAATGTAACAGTGAATGGTTGTGAACTGGTGACACCCCACCCCCACCTTCACCCAATGTCAGCTGAGAGTTGCTCCATCTGCCCTGCGACCTCTAGAAAAATGAATGAAGAAAGAGGATGAATGAAGATGAGGGATAATAAGCTCAACTTATTACCACATTTGCCTTCATTATGAATATAGAACATATGTTATAATTTAATATTATTCATTGATTCATCTTTTCACAATGTGTGGGAGTATTTTTTTTTTTTTAAATCCACATCATTTATCTTTTTCTGTCTTTTTTTTTTTTTTAACCAAAACTGCCTACCAGTATCTGACCCACGCTGAAACAATTGGAGCTGACCCCCTGTGGATTGGTATGTGATGTACATAGAAAGTGCAGTAGAGTCACAGCAGACCAATTAACCTTTCACTGATCCCATTTATCATAAAGAGCCACTTCAGGCACTAGGAGGGACAGCACTGGTGAGTCAAACTGATAGACCATGGACTATAAGCTACCTCAGTGATTAGTTATCTTGTCTTTTGATTATTTGGGAGGCATTCTCCAAGTATGAGTCTTGTGTTGATGAATGTAAGTGCACTGCGGAATCAGTTTGTTTGACTACAAAGAAGGCTGTAAGGAAGAATGTCATGTTAGTCAGCTGTAATCTAATTGACGCAGAAGACACTTATGCGTGGAAATGTACTGCGATAAAAGGGCCTGCAAATGCACAATTAATGGCTGCGGTAATTTAATTTACAAACAAAAAGAGCAAAAAGTTACAATGCAAATTGTTTGGAGGTTCTGCAGAAGTTCAGAGATAAATCTGTATTAACTTCATTAATTTCTCAGAACGATCTTTCATCTGCTCCACCTTCGGTTTGCCAGAAAGACAGGGTTAATCATGCCTGCTCTGCTATTCCCCTCTGTAAGCCACTGTCTATGGCAATAAGTCTAATACAGGTAATTATGTTGGAATGAATGACTCGATGGTTTCCTGGATGAAGATTGGCATCTTGATGGATGCAGAGGTGGATGGGTGGGTGAGGTGTTACTGCTGTACAGTGATGGGTGAGGTAGAGCAGTCACGACCAAGAGCGGAGGGGGAGACAAACTCACATACACATATACACACAAACACCCAAGTCATGGTGCTGATAGGTCCTTCTGGTCTAATAGAGATGTATAATGGTGTAAGAGCCAGCATATAGCGCTAACTGCCAACTGGATAATTCATTTGTTTGCACTAGGAGGCTGAAAGGCTGAATAGGTGTTTTTATCCCACAGGCTGCCCCAGGCCATGCATGCACCTCTGGCTGGCACTGCAAATCAATCTAGTGTGCAAAAACCGGCAACACACTTGATCAAATGAAAATAAGGAAAATGCTTCAGTGGCAAATGATTCTTTGGTTCCTTCTTAGGCTACTATTTCTGAGATAGGTCGGGCTTCTTCAGGCAAATCTGTGCTCTTATCTAAGATACAGTTGCGAAGAAAATTATTAGACTATCAAAACTCATCAAAAACAATGGTTGTGCAATCAAGTACTAACTCCTGTGTGGATCATGTGAATAAAACAGACAGAAAAGAAAATATGGAATGACTAAAAGCCCTGTTTTTGTCAGTACAATGCCATAGAAATTAATGTAAGAACTGAAGTGATTTTGGTTATTATCAAGAAAAGATGGAAAATGGATAGATATCAGCTCTGAAATGAAACTCTTATGAGCTATTTTAGTTGTTATCATTATATATATCCAAACAAATATACCTTTAGTTGTACCAGGCATTAAAATGAACAAGAAATTGAAGAAAATAAGAGCGGTCTAATAATTCTTTCCGCAAATGTACAACTGAAATTCTCTGTTTGTATTTGGGAAAGGTGAGGTCCGGGTCTTGGTCCCTACATACTAAAAAAGCAGATAGTGTCGGGGAATCACCTGTAAAAGTGCAACGTAGAATTTGAATGTTAAGCGTTGACCTACGTTTAGTGGGGAAGCCTTGTTATTCATGCAGAACAAATGAAAACTCCTTGTGGTTTGCAGTAAGATTAATGACACAGAATCTGCCTCAATTTATCACAGTGTCTCACCAGCTCACCCCAGTTGTGTGTGCGTGTCTGTGAATTCAAGTGTGTCCTGAATCAAAGATACTCCTGGAACCACTCAATACGCAAATAATTGATTGCCTCTGTGCCATCCCTAAGGACAGCATGCCAAAGGTGCGACACAAAATTGAACTTCTTCCATCCTTCTTCTGGCAGAATCGGGACTATACTGTATGGAAAAAAATAATCTCTTGTGCTTGAGGCAAATACAAAGCAAGCAAATTAGCATATTAGAAATATCAATTTGCATTTACTAATAGGTTTTCTGCTGAAATTGGATTGAAGTGTGATATTTTCCAGAAGTTAGAAAGACCTTAATGCATTTGTGTTTTAAAGAAGAGGTGATACTGCTGCTGGACCAACTGTTCTAACAGCAGAGGCATCTTTTTTATTCCCATTTAATGGTACATTGACCACCTGATGTGTTTGTTCCAGGTGCACTTGCTACTGTAGAATGGATTTCTCTCCTCTTACAGTTGCTTTAACTCTACAGTTTCAGCTGTTAGATGGCTCTCTCCTCCCTTAGCAGTTTTTTTTTTTTAATCTTTACTGTTACATTTTTTTCACCTCTCTTGAGCAGGTGTGCTTTGTCACTTTCACTTTGTGCCTCATCTTAAATCCTCAACAGTAACAGAGGCTAAATCTATCATGCATTTTCTCCTGACCTTTACTTTGTTCAATTTATTTTATTTTCTAGTGTAATACATTACCTCTGGGCATATTAGTCATTTACAGTAATAGCAACACAAAAATCCACATTAATCATTGTGAGGATGATGTGAACAGGAATAGAAAGTCCACAAACCATGCACAAAGCTGTAAGAAGACGTTAAACTCCACACGGTGTTTGTGTGCCTCAGCAGTAGTATCCATGCCCAGTCATGCTGTAATTATTACATGTGGATTTTTTTTTCTGACCACATGATGAGACTATGTAAAGGTAGAATTAAAATCTCACACTTCAGCTCTATGGACTATCGTGGTAGCTCAGGCATGTCCAGCATCAGATCTGGTTCGTTTCAGTCCAACCCTTTACAACTTCAGCCTGCCTTCCCCCTATTATGCATGCTTTACATCTCAGCCAGCATTCACTCCTTTGGCTCGCTTTATTCTCGCCTAATAAAGATCTGAAAACCATCTGCCCAGCTTACATATTGTGTTTGTTAACTCAAAGGGTGTCAGTATGAGGCTCTGTTGGGGTGGGTTTGTGATCTCAGTCGTACTTGTGGGTCCGATCAAGCGAAAGTGAACATCAACATGAAAAAGTAAATTTGCACACATTTATCAAGTAGGCTCATTTTTTAGCTACATATCTCTATTTTATGAAACTGTTATCCTTTTTAAAATACCGCTTACACAGAACAGGAGAAATTCCGGACCTTCTGCTAGGCTGCATTAAATTACCAAAAAGACATGTCTAGTCCTTTGAGAAATTCAAATTCTGAATGATGAAGTTCGTGAATTCCTACACTGGTCACATTTAAAAAGAATATCTGTGAACTGTTACTGAGAAATTACTCTTTATTTGTATTTTACCTACATCAGTATGGACCACCACAAGTTGTAAATAACACTGTGTTAGTATTAAATACACAAAATAAAGCATTGTGATTATATCTGGCTTATTGTTTTAAAAAATAAGTCAACATTTTGGGTGATGCAAACAATGGTAAAGAGTTGGTAAAGTGTTACCACATTCTCATGTCAATAAAACAGATCTTTCAATATTTTACTCCAAAATGTATTTACAGCATAGTTGAACTTAATTTCTAAAAGGTTTTGTCGTACTTGATATAAATTTCTGTCACGAACTGCATGTCTTGAATGTTTGCGTAACGCTTAAAAAAGTTGATGTCCGTTTCCAGTCCACGTGTTACCGAGCAGTAATTTGCCATTTTTCCATCAAAAACTTTTATCTCCCCAAATTTGTTTTACATAATGTTAAAATGCTTATAAATACCAACTCAAATCTGTATACTACATGCATTTAAATTACTCTGCTTACATGACAGAGACTGTTGTACATGAAATGTGTCCACGTGTTACCGCTTCATCGGACCCTTGTACAGTTTTTTTTTTCCAAGGCATTATTCAACCAGATTCACTGTCAAAGACAAATGAATGTCATTCTGTGTTATGATGCGAGCATCCTGTCTGAAACAGAGCTACATTCAGCAGACGGTGAGCAGTGTTAACTCAGTTTGTTAGTGTGCAGGTCTAATAAGAGCTCCACCTCATCCATCCTATACTGGTCAATGCACTGCCCCACATAAAACAGGACGGTGATTTCAATATATGTGCAATGCTGTTGAAGAAATCTTTTTGAAGTCTTAAATTGGTGAGCTTTATTTACTAGCGATAGCAGTATTCTGTCTGCTGAGTGAGTCTGTGGTGAGCAATTTATGCAAGGTTCAGTGATAGCTGAACAGCGGATGAGCTTGGTTAATTAAGGCAACTGTGGGGACTGTATTCTTAATGGTTATGAGAATGAGAACGATAGGAGCTTTAACGTAGGTGATCATGGGTTAAAGATCAAGAATAACAACTGTATTCTAAGTGATTAGTTCACAGTTGAGGAATTGGATTCTCATAAGTCAGGTCTTTTACAAACAATTCTTAGATAGGTTCTTACAGGATTTGTGCATCTTGGAAATTGTATCTTAACCACTGAACTAAAATGATTAGCTTTTACTAACTAAATTTGCAAATCAACACATCTTGCATGAATAATCCACTGTGCATTTACTCCTTGCAAAAAAGATGTTGTAGTATTGCAGTGTCTGTTCTCTCTTTTTGGTTCTCGATGTCCTTCTTTTATCATTGCTTCATTTTTTTTCATCTTCTGAGTAAAGCCTTTTGGAAGTGTTTTTCTCTATGAGGACATTCAGATTCTAATAACTGCCTCTAATTCTGTGCTCCTCATCCAGGTTTCTGATGAATCGTCGGACTCCCCTGAGCCGGGGCCAGTCACATGCATGGAGCCTTTTATGGTTCGGAGGCTGTCTTGTCGGACGGTCCAGTTGCCCCCTCTGGCCTTTAGACAGGCCGAGCAGTACTACTGTGATCGGAAACCGGAGACAGATACCGTCACAGTTCCTCCACGGCCCACTACACTGCCGCTACGCACCCCACCTCTCATCGCCATCACTTCTGCTGACACCAGCAGGTAGGAGGATGTTGATGTCAGTGTACGTACAATAAAGTCAGCGGCATTGACGGCTTTCATATAATCCCCTTATAGATGCCACATAACATCATAACAGTATTTAAAGAAAATGAAATGCACTCAACTGAAATACATACACTAGCTACAGGCTTCATTATGATGAACTATATAAAACAAGGCTCTCCTCCTGTGAGTTCCAATATGATATGTAATAAAAAAAAAAAAGCCCAAACAAAACTAATGGCTGTCTCATATGTAGGGAATGTATTAATGTTTGATTTGGAAAATGTTTGGTAATAATGCAAAGTACATTTGATGTGCAGTGGATGAATAGCATCCAAACCTCTGGTATTTAAATTACACCTGGCTCCCTGTTGTAAGGAAAGTGACTCATCAAATTACTAGGCTTAATAGATTTATGTTTGTCACTACTGGCACTTACTAACCAGGGAATGTAATTTCTGCATTTGTGACAGGATAAACAAAATGAAAGCAGAAACTGCGTTGCAAATTATAGAGCACATCTATGTCTTTTGATTTTAATTTTTTGAAGTCATTTCATTTCATATGAGCCGATTATTTTATTTATATTTCTTTTTTCTATTTTTTTTACTACTCAAGCTTCTATGTGATGCTTCATTTGACATTAGCCATATACACTCAGTAAGACCCTTTCCGTCAGGTCACAAACAATTACATGAGAAACTTTCAGTGTTATTTTTAGGATTCATTTGCAGGCTCTCCGTGCTGGGAAAACACAACCATATAATAAGTAAGAAAAGCATCACGCCCCACCTGGAGAATTCTGGACAGTGTATCAGACGTGGTTAAGATGAAATGAGGTTTGACAGATAGCGGCCAAGTTTCCACCAGCCAAGTGATTCTCTGAGGAGCGACAGAAACAAACAGACAAACAACAATTTGTTTGATGATGGATGGGCTTGTTTTTTCTGAATTACACTTTGTAAAAAGTTCAGCCATATAAAGAAAAGGCTTAAAATGATGTACAAATTTACATCTGGCTGTGGAAAATCCCCATTGTCTTGGTTTTGTATTGTACATGGAAACAGACAGCAGAGCTCACCCATCAATCAAACAGAAAAAGTGCTTCCTCGACGTGTCTTTGATCGCCATGACTTGCTTTAAAAGGTTCTGCATCTCGCTCATAAGCCGTGCACTACCTGCACAACCCGCTGGTTTGTTGTATCCTGGATGAAAAGAAAATGCATCAGCTTACCCCCCCCCCATGCTTGTTCCTCGACTCTAATGTCATGGATGGAGGGAGCTGAAACGTCTAATAGAGTGACTGAACAACAGGAAAATGAGCTGTGACTTACGTCTTGTTAATAAGGCCTCGGCTTGTTAAGAGACTTTTAATTGGAGAATAGTTATAAGGTTGTCAGAATTATAACAAGTAATTGACTTGCAGATTTTTTTTAAGGGAATAAAATTACTGGTATCATTTGGCTCTGAATTACATTTAGAGGAGCCCAAATATTTTCTCAGCTCCAGAACTGGTTCTTTCTACTACAGATATAAAGCAGTTTGATCGCAGGAAATACAGCATCAGCTATTTTCATCATTGTTCCAGACATTTTTCTGTCTGTGGCTGGGAGCTCTAAACATTGTCCTCTAAATCAAAGAGAGAAGCTGCTGTGTATGAATGAAGAAAAAGTCAATACTGAATAATTTACTTCCAGTTATTTTGATAATGCTAAGGTGTCAGCCATCACATTCAGACACTTCTCTGAATAAACGTCAGAGCCAGCAAATTAGTCCCAAGTGAACACAACTGGACTCTCTATTAAAATGTGTCTAGTTTGGCTTGACAAGAGCATTCTGGGAAATGACTGTGTGTGTTTACTGGAGGACGAATACAGGACATATATTGACGATTCTTAATGAACATATTTTTTTCTTATGGTCTATTTTCTCTTGGAGCACACTCTCATTTTTTGTCCATTAGCAGCTAAAAACACCTCTGGTCTTTCGTAGCGCATCATAAAACAGGCCTAACAACATTTTTTGATTGAGACACTGCTGGTGTCTACTCTAATTCTGTCCCTTGTCACTGAAATGAAACCATCAATACCAGCTGTGGGTTTTGAGGTATTTGTATTGGCAGACGCTATCTGAGACAAGAGTATGTTTTGTTCACTCCATTGGTGTCTAGTCATGCTTACACTGCAGTAATACTGTGTATCGTAGCATTAGCACATTTAGAAAAACTGAGGAAAATGGCTGATGGATAGAATTGTAAGAAAGGTCATATATCTAAACTTTGCTCCCAGCTTGACTCATCTATAATTCAGTACAGTGGCAAAGAAGAAATATACAGTTATAAAGCATTCAAAATGGCAGATATGGCAGGCAAAATGCTCCAAGTGAAACTTTTGAATGAATTTAGTGACATTAACTTTGTATGTGGCAAAAATGAGACCATCTGCAGTATTAATGCACGGGCCAAGAAGTGGACGAAAGTAGTGCACTATGTTTCCATTAGTCACTCACATAATATGAATGCAAAACAAGTACTTGTGCCAGATGAGGCCAGACCAGAAGTATTGTCTTTCTCTCTCTTCAGTTGCTAGCAAAGACTCCAGGCTATGGACGACTATGACGACTTTAGTTTAATTTAATTAGAGATTCTGACACAAGATCCAAAATATACATGTTTCAGGACAAATGTGGGAACATAATGTGTTTTTTAAATCAGAACTTGAATGTGTAAATGATCATTTGGAATTTTGTAGTGGGTTTTGCACCAGTGTTGATAGTATTAAAGTATGGGTCAATACTACCTCTATACTGCATCCCAATAAATAGATTTTTCAAAAACTAGATTAAATAGAAATCACCTGCATTTATCTTTATCTGCTTTGTTTGGTCAGTGCAGAGGACTTTTTTTTGGCTTTTAATTAATCAGTACAAATCAGCGTGTTGAACTAATGGGATTTGTTCCTCTTTATGTAGCGTGTCATGAGACTGTAAGTAAGTAAATATCACTTTTTTATGTGGGTAAACGCAATATGTCAAACTAATTTGATAAATCGAGGTTTTGTATCCAGTAGGGGAAAAAAAAAAGCGCAAAATCTAGATAATTTCTCTGAAGAGCTTTGTTGTTTGCTAAAAACACAAAATGCAACCTGTTTGCGTCTTATATTATATTAACTGTGTGTTTGTTCAGTCATATATGGAACATTGATTTAGTAAAGAATATTGTTGAACTGTGCTTTATCTTCCATTCATGTTTACAGAAACATTTGACTGATGCTATAAATCATCTAAAAGATTGAAAAAAAAAATTATTTTCCCAGTTCTTCCTCTTTACTGTATATTTTTCAGTTGTTTCTCTTGCTATTCAACAATTTATTTTGAAATTATAAAATGACTGGGAAGGGTGGGATCAAGGCGTTGAAATAAATAAATACATTTTTTTAAATTCTAGAAGTCACCGGTAAAATACTTTTTACCAGTATGGCTGTGAAATAGGTATTAAATTCTGTTCTAAGTAGACTTCAAAAAGTCTTTAAAAGTCTTAAATTTGACTTGTAGAAACCTGTGGGAGCCCTGACCATCAAAAGTCATCAAAAACAATGTTTATGCAATCAAGTACTATCTCCTTTGTGGATCATGTGACTAAAACAAACAGAAAAGAAACCATGGAATGCCTAAAAGCACTGTTTTTGTCAGTACAATGCCATAGATATTGATGTAAGAACTGAAGTGATTTTGGTT
>JAPTYQ010000030.1:32801524-32815738 GCA_029814465.1 Ostorhinchus cyanosoma | reverse complement strand
TCAGAGTATTTGTATATATATATAGATGTTTTTTTTTTTATTGGACTGTCTGTTCTCTGTAGCACTTTGAGATTCTGCCAAATAAAAAATGTTTTATAAAGGCAATTTTTCATTATTATTATTATTACATTTCTGAAATTGGATTTTTTTTCTCATATGGACTGATCACATCCGGTCACATTAGTGTTGTAGACATTAGGAACTAATATAACTACCATATCTGACACAGTATTTTGACATTCTATCCATATATTTTGACCAATGCTCTAGTGTGGGAGAAACTGCACATTGTGAAATACATGCAATAATGTGTGGTCCTTATAGGTTGAAAGCAATGTACGTATCAAATGTGTGTATATAGTTATTCAGTAAAATTCTATATTTGTACATGTGGTGCTCCTGAACAACATTGACAGGTCTGTTTAGATATATTTTGTTTGCAGTGTAGGTATCGGGTGTCATGCTTTGATGTGACCGTACGCAGGGAAGTGAGTGACAGTGATTCACACAGTAGCTAAAGGATGGGTCATGTCACTTCTGAAGGTGTTCGGAGTATATTACATGTGCTGTATCTGTGTGTTCCTGCAGGGAATATGCAATTCAATAGGTGAAGGAAGACCAATACACAAGTCCACACTTGAGGTGCTCTTGTGTGCACGCCTACGCTCCTATTTCCTATACCTTTGCTGTCCTGCTATGTTTATCTGCTTCCTCTGTTTTCAGTCTCCTTATTTCTCAGAAGATTACATTTCTGCTGTTAAAGCCAAAGATATTACCCCCCCCCCCAGACACTGTTAGTTCGCAGGGTAATGGTCTTGAGCTGCAATGGAAGTGTCGAAAGGGGAGAGGAGGAAAGCAGTCTTCCCTGAAAGTCTTCTTTCTCTGCAGCTCACACAAATAAGGAGGAGGAGAAATGAGACAAAGTGTCTGGAATTTGGCACTTTCCTCTTCAGGGACAGTCACAAATCCTGTAGTGACCCATTTTTTCATGAGAAGGTGAGCTTATTATGCATGCTGTTAGACACGGCTTCCTAGTTTGACATATTCTACCCCTAATTCATGTCCTATTTTTCACATCAAAAACTCTTTCATTTTGTATTAACCACTATCTAATTTAGAGTACTGGATGATAAAAGTGCTTCATTGCCATTTCGTGATTTGGCCACCTGCTTCTGCGTCCACTCCCACCATCCTGCTTTTCACTCTTGGAGTACTTCAGGGGAGGTGCTTTGGGTGGGTCCCTCATGTTTTATGTATTATCCTGTTATATCCCGCCGCTGTTCCTGCAGGGGACGAGAGAAGGGAAGAACAGTGCTGTCAGGCCCGGACGCTTTTACGCATAACGTGCGTCAAGTTATCCACAGCCGCGGGTGTATTTATATTTTTGTTGTTTTTGTTTTTTTTTTTTCTTTTACATTTTGCATAAGTTTGTGTGATTGTGGAGAGCGTGTTTGGATTGTCCTGTGCTGAACATCTGCACCAGAGAAATGGGCGTGTGCGGAGAAAGCAGGGAGCACTTGGAAATCAGCCCCAGTTGGAAGAGTTTGTCCCTGTAGCGTCACTCAGGGACACTTTCCCAAAAACCAAACCGCAGCAATTGAGCATCTCCCTCGTGATGCGTAAATGGATTCATCTCTGGCTGAATGTCGTGTGTTTGTGCAGGCCAGTGGGGGATAAAGTTGAAGGAGTTAAACTTATTACGTGAGCTCCATAAAACAACCTGGACGTGGGGCATCATTTTGAGTGACTAAAAAAAAAAAAAAAAAGTTATCCCAGTTACTCCTAAAGCTCTAATCTGTCATCGGGACTATTTTCTTTTGTGTCTCTAAACATCTTAAATCCCCTTCACCCTCACTTTACACCCCCTCAGGTTATTCCACTCGAATGCGCACAAACTATTTATTTCTTTAAAATACTATTTCAAAACCAACGTAGTAAGGAGGATGGACCCTGCCTGCGGGAAAGTGGGGTCGGTGTCTTTGGTGGCCGGTGGCGGCGGAACCGGCGTGAGTGCGAAGGCACCCAAACATCTGTGGAGGCAACAGAACCAGGCTGCGCTCGCTCCGCTCCACCACGCGCTGGTAGTGCGCAAGAACGACCGCGTGAGACAAAGAGGCTTTTCGGACACTGAGAGGTACCTCAACCCGAGGAACATGGACCGGACTTACGCAGTGGACACGGGCCACCGACCCGGGCTGAAGAAATCCAGGATGTCGTGGCCGTCGTCGTTTCAAGGTCTTCGACGGTAAGGGCGAGAAGGAAACAGTTTTCTTCATCTTTTGTCTCTTTTTAATGTCCCTCAAAAGAAGATGGGCGTTGTGCGTATGTGAGAGACGCGCGAGCGCAAGAGAAGTGGATTTAGTTCTAACTTTGACAGGGTCATAGTATATATATATATTTTTTTGTTAGTCTCTGTTTTGCATCACTTTTTTTTATTTTTATCTCCAATCGAAAGCAGTCACATTAAATAGTGCTGCAGTGAAACATTAAGGATGGAGAAAGTACATGGACGACAGTCGATGGATGGATAAATGGCAAAAGAGAAAATAATCATCCGGAGTGCGTTTTGTTTTGTGCGTTTTTTTTATTTTTTTATTTTCACACTTAAAAACAAACCCACGACACAAGTCAATTCTACTAAAGCGTGCTGTAAAATAGCTGACGGGCGTTATTTAGGTGGAAGATAAAAAAAACAAAACAAAAAACAAAACAAAACAAAAAGAACAGTCAACAGTAAATAAGTGATGTAGCCAGTTTTGTTTCTTTAATGTAGAAACGAACGGGAGGCGACAAAGGCAGGTGACAGAATAAACACATTAAACAGGCTGTAATGCACTTTTTAGTCATTTTTATCTGAGACTGGTATCAGTTACTAAAGGGATGCTCGGAGACTGTGTTTAACTGAGATGAAACTCTACCCTCTGAGAAATAAGGAAACAGAAAGGATGCTGTATATCGTCACATATAGCCTACACGGTGACCATAGTCTGCAGACTGACCCCCACTGCACATGACAGCATGGATTAGCACAGCGGATGTATGACAAGTATGAGATGTGCAAGTATGGAAGCAGCTACTGTAAAAATGGCAGAAAAGCTCTTTGCAGTGAGAACAGTTTTAGTGAAAGCCTGCCTGAAATGCAGACAGATGAAAATGCAGCTCAGCTCTCAGACAGCCTGGGTGTGTGGGGAAATGTTTCTGCTCTAATTACTCACTTGTTCTGGGAAGGAGGGAGCAAAAAAAAAAAAGAAAAAAAAGACAGAAATGAAATCTGAGAAGGTCATCTCAGCTCCCTGGCTTAAGTGACTGTTTCGGATGTAAGTTTCTGTCAATCGGCTTGCTGTTTCCATTCTTGTTTTAAAAATGGTTTGGATATGAATCAGGTCCAGTCACCAGTGAGATATAGAGAACTGACTGGTCTAACCCATCTGACAGAATGGTCCCTGTCACAGTGGCAGAACAGTCACATCGAGGAGAAGCCACGGAGAGTGAGAAGGGGGGCGAGAGATGAGAGCACAGATGGAAGTGACATTGCAAAGTGGTTTGTTGGACTAAAACATACGCGTGAGATTAGAAATAGCATCATTTATATTCGGCTTTATTTTAAACTAAGTGCATGTAACGAGCAAGATGCTCATGCTTTTCAGATTTGGGGGATCAATGATCATTTAGGCACATTTGCTTCAGGAGGGTAATTACACATTGATTAACCCAAACAAATCAAATTTCACACAAGAGGCTAATTATGTAAGAGGCACATTGGACTACTGCACATATACAGGAACATTCACACCAGGCTAAATCAAATTTGGCCTTATACTCCACAGTCCAGTCTCTGTTGGTCAGTAGCATCATTTGATTTGATTGGTTTGTTTTCATGTACCCATTACCATTACCTTTCATAATTCACATTTCATTATTTTTGTAAACGCCCCTCTGCCCAGTGTGCATGTCAATAAACAAATTTGCCATTCATTAGGAGTTGGAAGTGTTTAGTAACACTCAGAAGAGCAGTTGTTGCCAAAAAAGTAGAATTAAAATCATTGGGATAAAGTCGAGATGCTCCGTTTGCTGCAAAGCTGTGTGACTTACATTGGAGAGATATTACATTAGTGCAAAAATAGCAAAAAATACTTGGAATACTGTCTTTCTGATTGGGTTCCTGAAAACCCTGTGTGTCACAGGGCACATGTGACACTATTTAAAAGCCTTTCTGTGTAGTACAAGAACATTCAGCCAGTCTGTAGCTGCCCGACACGAGGGACAAATAACGCTAAGCTAAGCTTGTTCGCATACAATGATGTTTGTCCACCAGAATTGATATGTAATGCATGCGTTGTTTACATCTGGTCATACTTTTACAATACTTTGTTACAATTTTTGCAGTAAAAATGGCTACAGCAAATCACAGAAGTTGATGTAAAAACTGTGCATTGAAATTGTGGCTACAGATCAGATAAATAAGGCAGTTTTTAGATAGATATAAATAGCCTCTTAGGGAATAAAATAAGAAGAGCTAGCTGCTTACTTGTTGTATGTAGTTGATATCCATGTTACGTATATGTGGAGCGACAGTACCCCCTTTGCTAAGATGAGTGTTGATGTTTATCTGCGTGCCTGAGTGGCTGGTTTGGCTCAAGGTTCAGCAGCCTCAAGGTAAAACACATCACCCAAATGTGTCACAATATAGGCTTGGCCTGGATGTAGCTCAGCAAGAATCTGGACCATCTTTGATGAGGAGATGGCATTTCTCCCATTCCTCTCCTGCTGCTTGCCTGTCGCTGCCACAGGGATGCTGCAGGAGGGGGTTTCTTTATCTGTGAAGATGTCAGTGAAGAGTCATGATTTCTGTTCTCTTTCCAATTACAATCAAGATTGGTGACTCGGTGGGTGGGAGTGGAAGTGTCAAAACAAAACAAAAAAAAGAAGATGAAACATCGTAGAGTGTTAAGGGAAGGTGTGCCATCTGGACATTTTGTCCCCTCAGCATGAGCAGATTGGAAAACCTATCACTGCACTCCTTTTCTAAGTTGTATTTAATGGTTGTTGATTTTTCTCCAGCCAGTATTCCTCCTCCTACTGTGACTGCCATTGCCAGAGTAAGGTTTTTTAGCCAGAATGAAGCGTAACCCCCTAGCTATGTTATTAGATCCCGTGGGGTGCTGCAGGAGTTGCTATATATATAACCCAAGTCACGGCTATAATCACAGTCATACTGCATAGGCTGCAAACCAGAGCAGTAGCGCAATATACATGTACTGTATGGCAATATGCCCAGCATGGGAAAGATATATGGATCATGTTAATGAACACATTACAGTCATACTCCGCAACTTCCCATTAGCAGCAACCAGCCTCACACTTCCTGTAGCCTGGATAATGGATTGGGTCACAACTGATAATTGTTCTCCTATTGTCTTTAGTGTCACTCTGAATGGCAGGAATGATTAAATGGATGTCGACCACTTGTCTGGATCATATTGACCTGTTTAATCAGGCAGAAATTAAGGTGTATTGAAGCTTTTAAAGAGGAGCATTTGTATTAGGAAGTGACTGATGCAGACTCTGTGAGGTGTAAAGCTCATTTCAGTTAGTTCAATATGCACAAAAGCCTCAGGTGCTAGAGCCATATAATGGGTTATATTTGTAGGTGATAACACTTGGCCCGAGCTTCCTCCAAGCACTTCAGATACTATGTTTTAAGAGTAAAAGCATAAGAATAGCAATTCAGGAAATTACTGGGAGTGTCTGACTAACCTTTATATGTGTTTTTCTTTGAAGCAGATATCAGATATTTATGTGTCTTACTGATATTTACAGACGCCGTTCTGTTAAAGAGTAAATTTTCTACTAAGCATTCAGAAAGTATCATACAACATTTACTGTAGTGCACATTCTTAAAAGTGATGATGGAACACAGAGCCAACACCACTCACTGGAAACTGCATTAATCCATGCCCACTTGACAGCTGCTCAGAATGAATTTGGAGGTGTATAGTATTTGCAGTTTCTGAAATAAGGACTGCTAATTGTGTTTTTTTTTAAAGGATGGAAAGGATAGCGGTGTTAAAAAGTCCAGGCCAGTGAGTATGAGTTCAGATGTACTGACAGCAGAACAGACTGGTGCATTTTTGTTAAGACTGAAGTGACAGCACTTCAGAAAGAATGTGACAGAAAAAGCACTGTCATCATTTTGAGGTCAAATTGGGCAATTTTCTATGATCACTGGAATAATTCGGCTGTGCTCAATCACAAATGTTTGTGCAGGTGAAGGAGAATTCTGCAGAAAAATACATGTTGAGGAAGTCCTCTAGCTTATTTGAAGGGTTTACAACAGGAAAACCGTGGTTCTCAGGGCTGTAGAATTCCCATGATTAAAACATGTCAAAGTAAAATCCAAAATGTCATTGGATGTCACCATCCCAAATCACATCACTTCATCACATACAGACATGTTCTGCAACTGTTAGATAGCTAATGTTCTCTGTGATGCAGTGACAAGAAATGAATCTGAAATGAAAAATGTGTTAAGAGAGATAAGCCTGCACAGCAAAAACCCCAGTGCACAGAGGAAATACTCCATGACCCTGTATACTTTTAAATTGTATTCATATTTAGGTGATGGTGAGTGATATTTATTTTGTTGTATCGCTCAGCTCAGTTTCTACTTTCATCTTTATTGTGACGTTTTTATAGGGATTAATGATCTGAAGGAATTAACCCTGAACACTGGACCTCAAGGTACAGAGGGTTGAGAGCTGCTGATTTAATTGAGAACTAGTGGTTTTGTGCCAAGAGAATATTGTCACTCTTCATAAAACTGGACACTCCAGCAGCTTGTTTGTGTGACCTCCTCTAGGAAAATGCTGTTGCTTCATACAGGACTTGATTTGTACCTAAATGGGGCTATCACAATCAGATCTCCAGCTCCTACAACATATTATATGTGAAGCAGAGGGGACTGGTCATCCAATTTTCACACCAGGAACATGCATTTATTTTTATAGCCCAGTCCTGGAACCATTTTTTCATTGATCACCAGCTTGGCTAATAAAATGCATGAAAACCATTTTTCAAGGAGAGTCTTGTAAAGGGCTACAGGCCAAAACTCCAGACTGCCTGCTCGATGCTGGGTGATTCCCCGAGTTTTTGGCCGGCTGTAGCAGAGTGATCATATTACTCTCAACAGGATGACAAAGAGTCAAGCTGGGCTAGCGACGGTCTGGACTAGCTTATGGTTTTTAGGGAGTCCAGTTATGAATTATTGATCATGTGTGACACAATATATATCAAAGCTTGTCAGTCTTACACTTGTAAAGGTACATAGTGCATTGCAGAACTCCACTACTTGTCATATTTCAGTAGCAATATAATTATGGTGTTGTACCAGTGCCAAAGTACTATTAATAATAAATATTAGTCCCTATTAAAACCAGATAGCAAGTAAACCACATTCTTAAGTGTACACCAGCCATGGCCTATAGTATTAAATCTTTGATGTTTTAATTGTTTTCTATTTGATTTTTATTTCTAGATTACTGAGCTAAAGGTATTCTATTCTATTCTATTCTATTCTATTCTATTCTATTCTATTCTATTCTATTCTATTCTATTCTATTCTATTCTAAAGACTGTGAGCAGTGAGTGCACATTGTACTTAGACTCACTCTCCTTAAATTTTAAAGAAGTCTGTGTAGTGTTAATCCATTCAGGTGTTGGAAGGTACAATTATTTGTAAATGCCATCTGTCATTTGACATTCAGTGAGCACACACATCAGGTAGTTGTCTATTTATCCAGGTATCCTGAATGAAGGGCTGTGCTTGGTTGTGGGAATAAAATCGGGGAAAGGTGCAATAGGTCATTAATATTGAATGACAAAAGAATATAATTTTTTCATGATGAACTGTCAATGGGTTTTATTAATATTGTTTATTAAAATATTGAACAATTAAGCCTTGTTGTTGCGCTTCTGTTCTTTAAACATCATTAATGATAGAAATATACAGCAGGGTGGTTTTGACGGAAGGAATGTAGGATGATTTTTTGAGGTGGCATCACAATCCACAATCTGAATCACAGTTAGTCTCATCTCAAGTAAAATAGGCCAGTTACAAACAACCTTTCACAACATTTTCCCCCCAAGTTTTCTAGGTTTCTGGAGGAATTCAGCTTATGTGTGATGGCATTTTTTATCGTGGTTATTTGACACAAAAAAAGTGAACACTATTACTTTGTTTAACATTACATAACTTGTATTGAAATATTTAATAAATAGTCATAAGAAATCCAAAATTACTCTGGTCATGGGTGAAGTGTGTGGCATACATATGTGACAGCTCACACTGCTTTCAAATGATTACCTTGCCTGGTGGTCTTCCACAGTCCCATTTTTCTTGGCAACCCACAAAAAAGCCTTAAAGGAACACTGTAAATACAATGATCCCATCACTACAGTGAATGTTAGTGGAATAGTAATGTCTGGACAGTGCTGTTACTTGTGGTTCCATGGAAAAACAGATGATATGACAAATGAAGATGATCAGAATTACTAACTGTATCTATCACATATAAAAACAGTAATATCACTGCTTCTCCAAAGCTTAATTTCCTTGCATCTTCATAATTTGGTTGCAAATTGTGTATTGTGTCACAAGTGGACAGTGGAAAGGAGAAAGAAAGGAGGGAAATGTGCAGCAAATTGATTTTAATGTATGTTTAATGCTTGTTTTCAGTTGTAATAAGTTGCAAAATATACTGCTCAGTGGGAAAAAGTTTCTAATCCTGCAAAGCACATTGGGTAAGACAATATTTCAGACAATATTTCGCTGGACCACCTTTAGCTTTCGCTGTGTTTCCATTACGTGGTACCGGCTCGATTCCATTCCATTCGCCTCAGGAGATCCTGGAGATCATTTCCATTACAGCATACTACTGACTTTAGAGTACCTGGATGTCAAAGCGACACAGCATGTACTTCTGTGACATCTGCTCAAAGAGTTGCTGATAGACCCGCTTGTTGCGTGTTGCCTTGTCAAGCTCATACTGAATCTTTTCATCGGCCACTAAGGACAGAAATGCCTGAACCTCCTCGACTGACCATGGTGTCATTTTGCGACTTGTCATTGTGGATGAACCTACTGCTGTATTTACTGTAAACTTCAGAATCTGTTTCTTAAAAAATGGCATGTCGCACATTGTTGACGAGACAACTCTCTGACCAATCAGTAGTCTGCAGTGTTTACATGTCACATTTTAGTATCTCTTCACTCATTTTGGAACCTCCGCTGAGCAACTACTAAAAAAAGAGCACCGGGTACCAGATTCCAGGTTCTTATATGTAATTGAAATGCAAAAAGGCTGAGTCGAGTTGAGCCAGTACCACATAGATTACAGGCGATTTTGTTTGTGTCAGTGACTGTGCTACACAGTGTGAAATGTCACAGCAAGTATTTGGGTCCAGAGTTGCATGAATGTTTTTATCAAGATCTTGGAGAGTCAGGCTGCTGTGTAAAGTCTTGTTCATCACATCCCAAAGATTCTCCAAGTGGCTCAGGTCTGGACTCTGGAGTGGACAATTCATGTGTAAAAATGACATCTCATTCTCCCTCAACCACTCTTTCACAATTCCTGATGATCCCTGATATTGTCTTGAAATATATCTGTGTCATTAGAGAAAACAAATGTGGTTATTCAGTGTATTCAGGTTCAGATGACCTCATTTTATGGACACATAATATTGTTGAACCTAGATCGGACCAAATAAGCAACCACAGATCATAACACTGTCCCCATGGGGTTGTTACTGTTGGCACTAGGCATGATGGGTAATCACTTCATCCACCTCTCGTCTCACTCTGATGCGCCCATCACTTTGAAAGGGGTCAAATCTGGACTCATCAGACCACATGACCTTTTACAGTGCATTCTTTCTGCTTTCTATTGAAGTAACTCACTGCATTGGTTAGGGTTAATTAACTTGTTTCCAGTTGAAACATATGAGGATTTTACTCAATTGCTTTCTTTCATCCAGGTTTGGGACATTTGCTGCTGGTCTTTGTACTTGGGCTGCGTGATTTTGTCAAAAAGTTATTATTTTGGGCAATATTCCAATTTGACTCTACCTACTTGTGCACAGATTATCACTCATTTTGATAATATCTCCCTCTGCTCAGTGTCACTGAATCCACAATATGACCGCACACACATCAGACCTTTAAATGGCAGCGTTTTGTGATTATATAATTGCACAGACTGACATTACGATTGTGATTCAATTTGATTCGATTTGTTGTGCTGCTCTTCAAAATGCATGTATCAGAGGTTATTGTGGGAAAAAAATGAGCAAGACAACTTCTTTGTCTTGCTGTCCCCTAAGGCTGATTTTCCACAATAGAGAGTATTTCAAGTGGTTGTGATCAGATACTCTGTGGGAACGGATGGTAGTGGGTTGGCTTATCAGGAGGAGCGTGCAGGAGCGAAATGGAAAAAAACATTATCGTGCAGACTTGGCATGTACAATAGTTCCTTTCAGTGGATACGGATAGAGTAGACAACACTGGTGAACAACACATGCAGTGATATCAAAATGAAAACATATGATCTCACCCTATGGCTGCACCAAAGCAGGGTTGTTATAACAGAGAGTTGGGTAGCAGCCATCAGGTACCACCTGCTGGAAGAAACATCCGATCAGTAAATAATCTGACATCACCTTGCAAAGCTCCTTGAACATAGGCAGGTTTTCTTTTGCAGTGTGGAGATGGAGGGATTGTTGTGTGAACTGTCAGTCATGTTAGGCTTCAATAGACCATTCGTACTGCCTTGTTTTTCAGATTTCCCTTCAGCGTTTGATTATTCTTATTTTCCCCCTTTCCGCCTTCAATCAGTGTGTTCTCTTGAGATGTGAATTTCTTCCAGTTCCCAATTCGCCAACGCAAACACAGGCACGTTCAGAAATAACAACTTTGCTTTGTGCACATTATGCTAATACTTACCACCTTTATAGTTGTCTTTGTGTTTCCTCTCTTATGCTGTTTTTATATCTATTGATTTCTCTTTCTCGTTCAGCATCTCAGTCCGGAATGATTTGCCTCTTAGCCCCACATGTCTCCTGACACATCTGTCAGCTTTCATCTCAAGACATGTCAAACACTCCACACACACACACACACACACACACACACACACACACACACACACACACACACACACACACACACACACACACACGATCCACTTCATTCTGGCCATAAAACATGGAAGTAACCCAGCAGAGTATTAAAACTACGCCATTTGAATAGCTGCCCTTTTTTTTTTTTTTTTTTTTTTTAGCTCTACAGTCCATATTAATAAATCCCATGTAACTCCATAGCCGTATGTGTACATCTGTGAACACGTTTTCCATCAGCAT
Organism: Ostorhinchus cyanosoma; assembly: GCA_029814465.1. NCBI lineage: Eukaryota > Metazoa > Chordata > Actinopteri > Kurtiformes > Apogonidae > Ostorhinchus > Ostorhinchus cyanosoma. Next base: position 32,804,326 of record JAPTYQ010000030.1, on the reverse strand, counting down.
TGATTTTAAATTAGTTTCTGTGGGATGGCCTGTAGTCAAGTCATTAAGTGGTTATCGTTTCTTGTTTGGCCTCTCTGGAGGTGACCGTTTTAGCATATCATTATGCTTGCTGTAAAAAGGAAAGCAGTAATCTTCAACCAGCCAATGAATGAATGACCCATATATTTAATTGGACTTGCACATAATTAGTATTGCGATACTCACAAAGTAAATGTAGTCAAAAAGATTAAAAAAACAACCAAAAAACATTGATACACATTGTCGTTGGTGTACAGTGCAATAAAGTACAGTACAGCGTCTCTGCAGAAACCACAAGGTCATTTGAAATTATCATTTTTGTGTCCAAGGCACTTTTTAAAAGAAATATCATGTCTGTAGACATACAAACACAATTCATGATTTAAACTGAATTTACACCTAATAAAACCATAATACTCAATAAGACAATAACAGAAATTTGTAAGGCATTTTTGTGCCATAAACCATATAGAAATGGGCAAACCCTGCAGGGAAATGTCACATTACACACATGTGTCAGCTGTCATGAGGAATTATCCTGCTACCGAAGCCAGGGTCAGTCTTGTGTGGTATTGGTGCAAGGTATCTTTTAAAAGTATATATATATACTATACTATATATATATATATATATACTGATATAGTAGGCTGTAGAAGTGGTTAAATCTCTATCTGAATCTTTCTTAATTACGACAATTAATTTACTCATCTTTTGATTTCTGTCCTTAATTTTTGTCAAAGTGAGCCAATCTCTTCTGCATGAAATTCCACATTTCTCATGTTACAAAGCTTTAAACCATCCACTGAAACGAAACTGTCTATTTAGTTTGTACTTGCACTGAAATGATATTCCACCCTCAATCACACAATCTTTTAGTCACACATTTTAGGCTTTTATTTTTTTTTTTATTTCCCTTCATTAATATAGCCTTTTTTGTCAACTCAATACTACACTCAAAGTTTAAATATGACGTACTGTATCACACTTCCTCTGTTTGCAGCCGGCTTGAGCAAATGTACAGTAAATGTGAAGAACAAAAGTAAGATTAATACTGCATAAGTTACAAATCAAACAACACATTATATTGGTGATATAAAGCTGAACAAACTTGTACATGAGCAGTAAAAGCAGAGAAGTGTAATGTGTTGTCAGAGTAGTTTGTTTCTACAGAGGCTTTGATGCTCTTTTCTGCTGTGAAAAATAACAGAAATTTAATATGTCCACGGTAAGCACGTTTATGAAGGATGCGAGTTGCTTTAAACTGCTGTTTTCTAAGTCTACAGGGTGTACCTATTTGATATTGACAGGATTTTAGACGCAGTAGCAGTTTAAGACTGTGAGTCATGAGTTGATTTCATGTCACTATGAGGACTTGACTGACTAATAAATCGGTCTAGAAGCATTTGCTTATAAACAGGAGATGGCTTTCATAGGAGGCCCATGGGAAGTGATGGAGAGGCTGGTCTCGATGGCTCCTATTACCGAGCCATTAGCAGAACTCTTCAGATTGTGTAGCCATCTTTGTTGTTACATCATCATGAGAGACCACTTTTCTGTGAACACGTTCGATTAGATGTGGCCCAGCAGGATTATGCAGCCTTGTTTCAGTTTGTCACTTTAATAACAATAATGAGGTAATATCTGACACAAGTTTTACCTATGCTGCTACATACATAATCCACAAAAAAAATTAAATAATACCATCCGGAGCGGAGACTTGCACTTGTATTGTTTCTTTTAGTTTTTAAGACTCTTAAGCCCCAGTTCTGTTGTATGACTCCTCTCAACCTTACTGGGATTACTGGAGTGATAAAAGCCATAACCAGAACATCTTTAGACCCCTGCATAATTGGATAACACAGATAATTCTGACAGTCGCTTGCCTCTGACAGTTCTCTCCATACATTAACTTGTGCTGTTAATTTACATTACACTTGAAGTCTAGTTGTGCATTAAATTAGATTTATTAAATATGAAACAGATAAGTCCTTTTTGAGGTGAATTATAATCGGCTTGCATTTTCCCTGAATGCATTCACAGAAGGTCACCTTGCTCATTTGGGAAATAGTCGCCATGGCTACATTAGTTAGAGGGGTGCACTGATTTCATTAGTGATGAGATCTCAGGAGGATGCTTTGAGGACAGTGAGTCGAGTGCACGGGAGATGAATGTAGGGAGAATATTTGAGGAGAGGAGAAGAAGCAAGACTTGGACTTGGTGTGCACTTTAATGACTAATTATAATGAAACAAACTTTGCTACTCAGCCATTAAAGTTTGTCAAATTTGGGAATTTCATTTTTAGCCCACAGTTGGAACAACCAGAACAAAGAGGCGAGGGCTGAATATTGACAGAAAATTTGAAATTTAATTAGCTTAAATGCTTATTGCCGACAATAAAGGAACTTAATGGAAGGAACGCAAAACATTTAGCATTTGATGGCATTTACCCACTGGCAACAGTGCTCAATTTATATCAAGATGAGGGAGGGAATTGTTGTTTTGTTTTTTTTATATTTTAGTTATTGCACATCAGTGTTACAAAGTGCATATATCCACATGGTACAAAGTGTATAACCTATCTAACAATCACAGAAGTTCCTTCAAACAATGCTCATCCCTTATTTTCAATTTTTTTCTTCACATAAATCACCCCCCACCCCCACCCTTCCAAGAACATACAGGACACCCACCCACAGAGAGAGAGAAAAAAAAATCATATACATGGGTTCACCACTGTTATAGCCATGCAGTATAATGCAATGATTTACATGGACAAATAATTT
>JAPTYQ010000030.1:32752527-32767884 GCA_029814465.1 Ostorhinchus cyanosoma | reverse complement strand
CCTCATCTTCTCCCTTGCACTTTTACAGCAGACATCCAGTGTTGCAGAGCAGACAAAGGCAGCAGCCTCAGTGCTCCTGTTCATCTGCTGGCTCTTTAAAAGACAGAAAGGGAGAGGGAGAGGAGGGATATTTCTTTTCTTTTATATCCTCTGCTTTTGCACAGAGGGAGCTGCTGGTGTGAGGAATTACCAGCCAAGCTTTCTTCATTTTAGCATATAGATGATTTTTGAATGTGGGTTTTTTTTAAAGACTACAGCATTTTGAGGACTTTGCTGGACACAGAAGAGTGTGTAGTGTTTTTATATTTTATACGTTTTGTCTGCCTTTTCTGTTCACTTGGTTGACTGCTGCTGGTGGTGCTGAAGCCGGGGCAGGCATGGCCCAGCAGGCAGGCATGGGGGTGACCCACCAGGACACCCTGGCAGTGCCCCCCATGCCCAAACACTCCGGCTTGAATGAAGACCTGGTGAAGATCCTGCGGGAGAACTTGCTGCAGCCGGAGAGACCACGGGGACACCGGCGGTCCCCGTCCTCCATCTCCCCCCGTCTTTCTCCCCGCAACTCGCCACGGCTTCTTCGCCGCATGCTGCTCAACAACAACATCCACAAACAGAGGCGCTTCACTGTCGCACACACATGGTGAGACTTGGACGAAAAGAGAGATTAGACAGTTAATGGTTTATGTGTTGTGTGGTGATTAGGGAGGCTCGTTACGGCCATCTCTGTATTTGCATTCTGTCATACAACATGTGGTCTAAACCGTACCTGTGGCAAACTTTCAAGGTCGGAAACATGTTTGTTGAACACTGCATGAAGAGAGGCGTTGATGTGATAAGCTGCTTGAGTAATTAAACTTTGTTTGCAGTTTAACACTTTCCCCTCCCGGAGAAATGTTAGCCATTATTCATTCTGAATCTCCTAGGAAACCTTGGTTAATTTCCCTCTTGGTCATCTCTGTCCAGCCTAATGTCCATCTCCATCTCACCACCTGTCCCTCCTGTGTGTCTCTGTTTCAGAGTCCTGCTCATTCCCCATCTGTCTGTCTCCTCACCTTCCTCTGTTCTCTCTGCTGTGTAAAATGCAGTGCAGTATCTGAGGAGATATAGAGCCGTCTGTCTTGTTAGGTATCTAGCGGAAACCATCCATCACTATTTTTCTTCCCTCCTGCTGTGGTTTTCTCTTCACACCTGCCTGCCTGCAGTTTTTGACTATTAATTAGTCTTCTATTCCTGGCTGTCTATCAGTCTGTGTTGCGCTCGCCCACGCCTCACCCATTCCCCTTCCTTCATCTCTACCCCCCCCATTCTGTATTCCCCATTCGCTCTCCTCCCTGCACCTCATGCCTCCACCCCCTGCTTCATTTGTTTTTTGCTCTTTAACCAATTTCTCTACCCTCAAGCCCCCATCCCTCACTACCGAGGATTCCCATCACCTACATTTTGTCTCATTCTTTTCCCCCCTCAATGTTTATCCTTTACTCCCATTTCTGTCCCATTCACTTGTGCCCCACTTCTTCTACTCCAAATCTCTTTCATCACTCACCTCTCTGCAGGCATCTGGATCACGCTGATGATGTAATTCCATAATTCACATTTTCGCAGTCACATTTTTTTTTTCTACCTGCTGCTTGCCAGGTCTCTTCTTTATTTTCCCATTTCTTTCTATCTGAACGCATTCTTTACCTCATTTTTTTTTTTTAAATAATTGCCGCTTCACATTCTTCTCTGGATGTTCATTTTCTCATCTCTTCTTACTGATACGTCTTCCTAATCTTTCTCTTTTCTCCTCCATTATGCCATTCCATTACCACCATTGCATATAAATGATGACACTAACAACATGCGGCGATATACAGCGTCTCGTGGCTCCTATAGATTTTTGCTATTTCAGAGACATGTGGCTTCCTATGTCTCTGTATAATTTAAATTACATGAATTAATTATCTCCATGCAAAACTGATGTGTCCCCATTTGTGTACTCCAACATGAAGGCTTGTATGGGCTTCTTAATTTAGATTACCTCATTTTACACATCGCCACTGTTCTCCCATGTGCCGCTTTTAGCATAACGCTCACAGTTCCATATTAAGAAGACACACTTTCATTTGTGGAATGGATTTTCCCTGTTCTGTAATGACGCCGCTCCTTGTCGTCGTAATGACAGCGAAGCAAGTGAACAAGATTTTTGCACTTGTTAAAAATTTGCAACTGATTAAATAAGTAAGGGTAAAAAGGGCAAATGGTGGCATGATTCATGATAGATTGGGAAATAGACTGGGTAGAATTTTTTTTTTTTTTTTTTAAGAAATACTAATCTTTGGAGGGAATGCTGCTCGGGAAATTCTGTAATTATACACTGATGACACTCAAGACATACCCTCTACATGTAGAGTATCATCAGTGTGCCAAGCTTGAATATTCAATTTTAGTCATTTTTTTCCAAACTGATTTCATTTACTATTTTTAGATGTAGAGCAACCATTGATGAAAAATCAACAGTAATTTATGCTGCTAACAAGTAGCCAAATCCGCTGAGGATACAGACAACTAATGATTAAATGATTAATAGTTTTATTTAAGGTATATTTTGTCAAAAATCAACCAATGCTGACTGTCATTTATGACTAACGTAGTAATTTAATAAACTGTCTTTGCAGTGTTTGTGACTATTAGTATAAACTCCAAAGATTAATTGGACATTTGGAAGCACTTATAATATTAAGTATATAAAATATAAAAATATAGATGAAAAATAGTAGAATGTGATAACGAAATGGCTGCGATGATGCTGTTACGTAGGGGCGAGGTGGAGAATGCTTGCAATGTTATGTTATGGTTAGTTTTTATTTTGGTATTTTGAGAGTTTTTTCATCATAAATGTAGATGTACGGTTAAATGGGCAGACAAAGGTGGACTATCGATGTTGTATAGTAACAGGTTAAGCAGGTTTTGTATCACTGGGGTAAAACATTTGCTTAATAACTGCCCCAAATTAAACACTTGTTTCGTTTTTTTGTTTTTTTTTTTACCTCATTTGTCCCAGTGAATGTGTGATACTGTTTGGCCTTGACTTGCATTTACTAAAGAAAACATCTCTGTGCTGTACAGGAGATGGAGAAAAGGAATGTATTTGCTTTCATCCGTCTATATGGTCTGAATGACGCACAAGATGATGCAGCTAGCCTTTTGCATGGGAGAGCGTGAGAGAGCCAAAACAGGAAAAGACGGTGATTGGAATGAAAAGAATGACCGCTTAATTTCTCTATAACATGTTGGTCTTGTACCTGTGTTGCCTGCTGACATTTGAAGAACTGTCAACAACTGGACTGGACTGGATAGGGTATCAGACGGAAATAAAGCGAGTGTGGGAGGTTAGGAGAAAAATGGCTGTGTCTGTGTGTACATGTGTGAGCAAGGGAATGGACAAAAGTCAATTTGTTTGTGTGAGAGAGAGATGCACCATCATGGCTGTAAGTAGTCGGGGGGTTGACAACTGCAGTGTAATTTACTCCAATCACCTCTCATTCTTTAACAGCTGCAGGGAATCACAGGGCCACTGCGCTGTAAATCTGGTGGCATACACAGCCCTCAGTAGCTCCACTCCACACTTCATTAACAAGACAATCCTTCTCCATGGACCGATTGGACTGATGTACTACTTCGCTGTTCTTATGGGCATGACACTGTGAAAAACAACACACAAATTATTTTACAATTACTCAGTGCCTTGCAAAACACGGTCCCTATGCTGATCTGCGTCTGTGCTCTGAAGTGCTCTGATTAACTGTAATGATTTGTAAGACATAAAGGAGGTACTTTTGGGGTATTTTATTGAATCTGATGGTTTACAGAGTTAGATTGTGGGCTCATAATTTACATATAGTTACAGCTGTATAATAGAATTTTAAAAGCTGTGAATATTTGAGCAGGACTTATTTTGGCTGAGAGGATTTTAAGTTGACTGTTGTGGCTCTTATTCAATTGTTGGCAGTATTATTACAACCTAAGCTGCACCATTACCTCCAACAGCAGCAGCAGCATTAGTGTGGCTTCTGGGTGGAATTAGAGGGGGAATCTGCAAAAACTGGGTGTGTTGACAACAGATTTAAGGCTCAGCGCTGAAAGGAATTGTTACCTGAATGTGAAAGCTGATAGTTGTGGTGTTTAATCACATGCAACATGTTTTTTAAGCTTAGCAACCAAAGATAATAGTAGTTAATTAGTCAATATGCCAATGGGATGTTTTACAAACTATCCGTATTAGCTCACCTTAACTTTAAGAGTGGCTGATGGGAAATTTCAGGCTTCTTATCTGAAATTACTGACTTTTATATAATAACTAGTGCATTTTTTCCCCTATATGTTCAGATGTTCAACAAACTTCCAGTTTATTAGCCAGGCATTGCCAGACTAATTTACATATGACAATTAGTCTATGACCCTCTCAAGTCTTACTCCAAAATGGTTCTGGATGCAATTGGACAAACCTACAACCAATGAGAGCAATAGGCACATAGAAAAGCCAATGCTTCACAGGAAGTGCCAGCACATCGTTGTATGAAACCACAGCGGACCCACCCCAAATCAGATAAATGGCAGTGATTGGCTCTTCCCTATCTAGGCTCAGAGGAGATCAGTTTGACTGGGATCAGTGCCAGACTGATCTGCCAGAACAAATGAACATTTGCTCCTAGGCAGATGCGTCTGGTTCTGGGGCTAAAGTCAAAGGATGTTAAGGTTTTTTTGTTTTTTTTTTGTGGGATGATGACAAATTGCTGGTCAGTCCCAAATTATCATCACTGTATCAGGCTTTAGAAATCCACTATTGGTCAATCACTGTTCTGTTGAGTATAAGTCAGTGCCTCTCAAAGCTGTCGTGCATGACCTTCTCTAACAGGATTACATGTTTTTGCCATGTAATATTATATAGCATGAGCTCAAGTGCTTTAAAGAGGTACTGTATCATAGCAGTGCAGTGACAGACCTTCAGACAGCTAATATTGAATAAATGCCTCTACATGCTATAAGGCATGTTTCCCTCATAAAGTTGAGAGTGCTCTCAACAAGGGTACAGCACATGGAGTATAGAGCAAAGGTGGAATGATATACTCTTATCTTCAAGTGATATAAACACATGTACACTCAACTTTTTCATTCGTTTTATCAGAATAACTCTTGTTCAACTTTCCTCCTCACTGACCCAGAGGTATTTTTAATGCTGTTGCACAACAGTGTCTGATGCTGCATTGCAACAGTGCAAGCATCTCTTTATGTAACAGGAGGATGGGATTTCAGTGAGAGGAGGACAGGTGGCTTCGAACGGTGGTGCTGATGCTGGCATATAGTCACTGGCTGAGTTTTGGTGGAGATGGCTCGATGGCGCGGGGCAGTTGAATGATGGATTGATGGATAGCTGGATGGATGATTAATGATTGATGTGTGGATGAATGTAGGACAGGTGAAGTAGAAGGAAGGAAGCAGGGCACAAGAGTGTGAGCGAAGGAAATAAAGGATATTTGGCTAAACATTGTATTGCTAGTGCATGCCACTCTTACTTCTAAGTGTTATTATCTGTCTCTTGCCATGTCTTTCTTGATTTTAATCTCATTCCTCTTTGCTATTTCTCTCTTTGAGGAACATGATTACGCTAATTGCTGGTCAAAGCTTGACAGTTACTACTAATAGTATGAATTAATTTGAATAATTGATTCAGTTTTATAGCATAATCCATACTCTGCCTCAGCTGGAAATGTAGTTTGTTTCGGGGGAGGTTTTAATGTTATGATGGATGAGTAGCACTATAACAGCAATTAACAGCAGAAAAACTGAAATATTTCACTGTTTTGTTGTATTTTGTCTAATCATTAATTAGAGAATGTCACACATGTTGCTTTGGTTTTTCTTAAAAGCTACACTTTGCCGCTTGTCTTTACTGGGTGTGATGCATGTACACTGATAGACTGATTGGGTGATTGATTACTGTGCAGAGGTTTCTCTGGGTTTTTAGCCGTCCGAATAATGCTCTCCACCCAGGAGAACAGAAGGCTTGTGATTTGCATACATATGAGCAGTGATGCTGCTACTGTGCTAACAGTGCTGCATGACATATTATTAACCACATGATACAGACGTTCCATTTGTAGATAAAGCTAGACCTGGACAAATCATTTTTGCAAACATTACAGAAATACACTGATTGATACGTACACCCTGCGTATGCATCTACTGAAGTCAGTCTTTGCGAGATTAGACAGGAAGTGGGAATATGACTCAGCTTTGACTTTGTATTCTGAGCAAGTGGCCGAGTCAGTCGCTGAGATGAATAAGAAAACTTGGATTATATAACCGTGTGGCTGCAAGAGACTGAGAATGGGAGAAAGTGAGTAAAGAAGAGAAGGATGAGGGAAGAGTTTTCAGGCTCACGTATGCTGGAACTGTTTCGCATTCCTTAAACTCTAAGAAAAATAGAGGCCCTCTGGAAATACTGCTGTAATCGAATCATTCCCCCTAATATGGAGTTATAGAAGAAAAGTGAATTAATCTGAATATTATTAATACATCAGTACCACAGCGCCCTGTTATAAATAGAGCCCCTGATTCTCATTTGAGTTTGTGTAGTGGCCACTGGCTGATCTACAATGAATGCAGATCAGTCAAACATTACCATAAAAATTAGTTTCCAGTAACAGATGGCTTCTAAAGATAAAAATCAGATCAATTCTTTTTATTCATTAAAGGCCCTTTTATTTTAAAGATAAAATCTGTGCTCGAAACCCCCTCCCCTTTACTGTATAACATAATATTCACTTCCTAACCATTTTATTTTAGCACCTGAATTTCCAGTGTGTAAACGTCTCCACTATAGTGTAGGTTGAGTTTCTGTTTCCATTAAGTAACAACTCTTCAACAAAGAGTAAAAGTCTCTGGTACTTGAGTAGCTTGGAGGATCTGTACAGCAAACTGAATTTAGACCCAAATAAGTTGATAATTAAAATAAATAAAATTATAAATAAACTGTAAAATAACTGAGCTTCCAATCATGTGTGTATTGTCTCTGCTTTTATCAATTAATTGTATTTTACCCACATTTTTAAATTTTTGTAAAAATCAAAAACTAATAAAGTTTTGCTAAAATATTTTTACCCTTTGTCATTACATGAGTCTGACAATGTGATATATTATCATAGATATGTATGTAATAGATATGTAATCATTGCATTTTGTCAAAACTGATAGAAATAAAAAAGAATGAACTTAAAAACAACATTATTGCAACTTTATGGGCAACAGTGCATAATTCGTTGTGCACACGTGTACATGGTCAGTTAAAATACCCTGAAAAATGCCTACAACAATATTAAAATGAAGAGTCTTATCTTGTTGAGTAAAGATTAAACGTAGGGGGGAAAAAAATCACCTGGAAGCTGAAAACAGTAGTTGCTTTTCCATTGACTCTCAAATTGTGTGAATATAACTTATATAACACAAAATTTTACCTGATGGAAAAACAACAATTTCACCAAAACTCTCATGGTTTTTTGGATGTAGCACAAATAGTATATCATGTAAAGCTGCAATGGAAAGACCTTTTTCCACAACTAGAGTCATGTGAATAATAAAAAAAAATGGATGTTGACGGTCGTTACAACAAGTGAAGAAGAGGAGTTTTAAAAGATATGTGTGGACACACCAGGAAACAGAATCATTTTTTTATTTAGTACGGGATAGAGGGGTAATATATAATAATAATAATTATAAATATATCTATAAATCAACTCAATATTTACATTCGTGGCCATGTTTATAGCATGACTTCTCATGTCATCTCACGATAATAAATAAACAAATCATCGTATTTGTGATTTAATGGAAAAATCGACATTACGCACTTTTATTTTTTCGACCTTTAGTAAATATCAGTAAAGTTTTGCGCATATGTCCAACGGAAAATCAACTAGTGACTTTCTTCAGCATTCACAGCAAAATCATTATTTTTTGTTTTAATTTCAGTTAAAAGGTTAATTCTTAGACCAAAAAAACCAAACAAAAACAAACTAAAACCTGGATTTTAAAAGAACCAGATGAAATGTTTTGTTATTCCTAAATCAAAGACGACTGATATGAGCTGACAGAAAAATGTAGAAAAACAGAATAAGTACAGGAGAAGTAGAGGTCTGAAACACGACTCTGGGCCTTTGAGAGTCAATTAAAGGTTTATATTACTTAATGGTACGTTAAATTATGAATAATTAGGCCAATCAGGCAGACTTTACACAGTATCAGACCTCTAATACAGTGAAACTACACCTGAGAATTGGATATGCTTTTATATTCTGTTTTATATTCTGCTCTCAGGATACAGTATATCACATATTTTTACTTCTCTTAGGCACTATCACAGGTTAAAGTGAATGTTAGTATCAGACATTATGGTCTCGTATATATATCGTGCAAACATGCTTAGCTGTTTGGAATATGATAACGGTAAAAGGAGAAGTAATCCGTACTTGACGATTTCTGAAGTGCTGTAAGTGTATATGCATCTGAGTATGTCCAAGTGTTTTCAAGACTCTTCCCCTGCTCGTCCTCTTCCTCTTCTTTCTTTTTTAACACAGTGATTGTCAAGCTCAGTGAATGCCACATGTAGTCAGGCTCACATCTACTACATGTCAAAATCTGTAACCTTTAAGAAAACCAGCAGGGACACTGATGCCGCCTCCAGATCTGCTGTGAGATGTGGTTTTTTTCACCTGTTAAAATTTGTGATACCACCCAGCCTAAGTAGGATTGTCATTTATCTGAACCGTGTTGATCCGAGTGATATTCAACTCAATTCAGTTCAGTCTATTGTAAATCATTTGCATCAAACAGGTTTAGACGTATAAGTGTGTGTTCGCACTGGTTACTGATCTACTAGATTTAATGAGATGGTGACCAGAATTAATATGGGCTGAAGAGGCCACAGCTGCAGGGTTTTATCAAAGCTCTTTTGATATGTTGATACCTTCTTCATTCAACAAAACGGCTGAAAGATTCTGCCAGTGTTAGCTGAAATATGCTATTTGATGTTGTAATTTCATTCACCTTTCCTGGGCTGTGTTTATTTGGATATGAATGGATATTTAATGTATGGGGAGTGTGTCAAAAGTGGCACTACTCTCACTTTATCACCTCTTTTTTTACTGTTTTATCTAGTATCATTTTTCACTGAAAAGGCGATAATGTGATTTTACCACCCTCTCTAACCAAGCCTGTTTTGCACCTTCATCATCTTCAGCTTTGTTTTACTCCTGCTGATTTCAACACCAGAACTTGACTTGATTGCTAAGGGAAAATTTAGTCACTGATTAGGGACTGCTCTGATAAACGCAGCTGCACCAGAGCCTTAGCAGAATAGCCCGAGGATGGAGAGAGTTGAGAAGATGAGCATCAAACTGAGAGGAAGTTTTTAATAGCCATGAATATTTTTATAATGGGCTGCAGATGCCCATGCACTCCTTTGTGGAAGCTGATGCATTCGCTGTAGAGGTGGAGAGGTACTTTCTATATTTTCATGGCTTCTTTTTTTAACTGTGGTGAAGGTTCTCATAATCGCAGAGATAAAAAAAAAAAAAAGAAGAACATTTGCTCTGCTCAAACTGACAGTTGGATGAGGCTCGAAGCTTTCATTATAATGTTCTCTGAGAGTCTTATTAGCCTGAGGTGAGATCCATTAAAGACGCAGGACTGTGCTAAAACCATTGGTCATGACTGATTATAGTTAGAAGACTCAACTCATTAAAGAAGTATTAAATGTATGACTCTTTAAAGGCTTATTACATGTTTTTCTATACTCAGACACCATTACTTTAAGGTTTATTAACACATAAAAAACATCAGAGCCTCACGCCTTTTCTTCATAATTAGCTTTTTTAAAATCACCATAAGCATTATTTATCACTCTGGTGCTGTGGAGCCGCGTTTAATTCATATTGGAGAATAAAAAGTAATGCTCAGAATAATTCAGTCTGTATACATTATATTTATATTTTATTCATGGAATGCTAATTGCAACTTATTAGTGTGGAATATTTCCACCAAACATTCAAGTAAAGCAGCCTCATGTGGTAAGTTTTTGCACTGATTCACTTGAACACATCCAGTTATGCACATTAATGAAATTATTTTATTTGCAACTCTAGTCCTCATATAAACTTGTAAAAATCAATCATATATTACATTTTTTTTTCCTTCACCTCAAAATGTTGATGCTGCAAAGATAAGAATAAGAAGCATTTCTACTAGACATAACAATGCCTGGCAGAAATACTCTTTCAGAATGCGTCTGTCCTTGCTCAAAAAGTCGTGAGAATGTTTTGCCGTTTCTCTACATCCTCCTCTGCATGTCTCTTTCATCCTTGCTGTGCTATTGTTTGCCTTTGAGTACTACTTACACAGTTGCCTTTGCATCTGCATTTCTATTTTTCAAGGCTTTTTTGCACCTACAGGAAGGTATAAACCCGAGATGAGCAAGGTTTAATAACACGTCAGTCTGCATCATGTTGTCTCTGCAGTAAATGGTAAAAGAAGGGGCATCAGACAAGGCAAAAGACTTGCATGCATCTCTGACTTTCCAATTTAGTTGGAACCTGGATACTTCTTTTATAGACTGGAGTGAAAGATAGTTAAATCGAGAAGATGCAACATGGGTCAACAGGCAACTGAAACTGAAAATAAATCCTGTTATTGGTCACAGGGTTCTGTTTGTTTGTCTTCCCTTTTTAGGACTTGCATAACATCTTCAGTGCACCTTGCTTTTACTCTGTTTGGACGTGGTCTCGGTGGAGCGAGTCCACCTCTATCAGTTCTAAAGAGTTGCCTGTCCAATTAAGATGCAGCTGTCTCCTGTGTTGTGAGAGCCATTCAGTTATTGATGTCATCCCTTGATCATTTTTCACAGCTGCTTCCAATATCCTGCTCTTTATGAGGGTAGGTTTTCATCTTTTATGCGCTCCCATTTGTGTGCGTATGTGTGTGCAAATATAGACAGCGCAAATACATCTGGAGGATTCATCTGTGCTTTTGTGTGTGTGCGCATTATAGTATGTGCACACATGGATTTGTATGCACATTAATGTGTTTGCATGTACCTGTGTGTCTGGACTAGCGTGTGTTGTCTTGTTTGTGTCAGGACCTAATTACCAGTCTTCTGTTGTCTGTCTGACCACTGGGGCTGTCTCCTTTGATTGCATTGATTCAGTGCCGCTGTATGCAGTAATGAAAGACGAAAAATGAACAGCGTGCTCTGAGTATGAGGTAATTGGTCTGCACCTAGTTTTCTCATGGTTCTCAGGAGGCAGAAAACTCCCAGTGTGCGTTGTTCAATGCAGCCGTGCGTGCGCATGTGTGTTGTTGTGGTTTTTCTTTGCTATGATAGACTTTTTTTTTAGTATTCAGAAGATCAATGTGATGCTTATACTGTATGTGTGATGTTAGAGGCTACGAAATCTTACCCAGTCACTTAAGTCTGTTTAAGCTGGTCTATTTCAGCCTCCCAATACTGATCATATACATGCTGTAAGAAATTAGGTTGCACATGTTGTTTAGTACACATTGGACTCACATTTTAACATTGTTTTTGTGGTTAAACTGAAGTCATTTGCACAACTGTTTGGGTTATTTTATAGCCTGATATACTGCACTTGTGTATATTTCACTGGCTGCGTATCATAGACCAGATGCTCAAGTGGCAGGTTTATCAGTGAGTGAGCAGATGGTTTGGAGAAATGAATGTAAACGCTAAGTTGTCACGGAGCAGGGAATGCTTGTGTAGACAACAAGGGTCTGGGCGAATGGTAAACATTGCTGTGAGGCTGCCAATCAGCACAAATTATTGGGGTTGTACAGTGGATTTGTTTTTAGAGGAATGCGTAACAACTGTGATGGACGGGCAAAGAGAGCATTTGGCAGTCATATATTAGTTAGTCCCAGCTCCATAGTGCACCGCAATATTGGCACGTATTCTTATTTTGTGTATCAGCTCACAGCTCCCATATATATTTTTTTTATATTAACATGACATCGTTATTTTTATGTTCTGATCACTGCGAAGGTCTCCCCCTATCACTGTAGAAAAAATACGAATGATGGTCATTAGCCAAAAACAAATAATTTGTATCTTTTTTCACCTACACATATGATATTTGTCTATTTAGCTAATATATAATTTCATCTGTCAAAAAAGTCAAAATTTTTGGTATCAATCGTAAAAAAAAAAAAAAAAATAGCATTGAATTTTATGTGAAATGGCTCAGTGGACTGCATCTCTTGTCACATCTGATATATGTCACCAACACCAAAACAACCAAATCCTAGAAAGTAAGGTAAGAAAGTATTAAAGAGGTGACGCTCACTACAGGGCTGATCACATCGAAGATCCAGAGACATCTGTAACTGAAGTAGAGTAGTAGAGAGAAAGGTACAATGACATCAATTTCACTGCTAGTTTTGCATTTTCACAGCCTGAATTTTCAACATTTTTAGAAGTAACTGTGACTCTCCAGATTTGTTCAATCATCTTTTAAAACAAACAAAAAAAAAACATTGTATATGTAAATGACTGCATAATTAAAACAGAATCCAAAAAAGACTAGTCTCTTGCCATTGACTACAATATAGCCTAGTTTTTTTCTGAAATGAGGCCCTAACTGCATTTTTTAATTGTGGTGAACATTCAGCAGAGAAACAGTCTTCATGAACCAACTTCTTTTCTATTTGTATTGATGTTTTCCATGGGATTTCCAGGCATCTTTTGTCTATTTAAAAAAAAAAAATTATTTGTACAAAATAGATTGGTGAGTGTGCTGCTGTCCAAAGTATGTGTGCCACGTTAATGCTGCTTTAACGCAGTCTATTGGGTATCTTTCAGGGAGTGTGGGGATATTGACCTGGAGTGGAAGGATTAGTGCAGGTACTTAAGAAAGATCATCGCCACAGACCACCTCTCATGGCTTTAAATGGATGATCCCAGACAGAAACTGTCAAAACACAGGAGAGCAAAAAGATAGGGGATGGCTAGAGGAGAGGAGGTATGTCTAAGCAATAATCCACTGGGTTGTATCGACACATGGGTCTCTCCTCCCTGAAATCAATAATAACCGTGTGTTTTAAAATTCCACCATAGATGTCTTCACTGAAATCTAAATTGGTTTCTCCACTTCAGGTTCAGTCATGTAATGCAGTAGTGCCGTTGTGTCCTTTTTTTCCTCTTCTTAAAAAACGAATGAGTCCATATTTTGCTTCTAAAACATGACTTGAATCGTTGCTTTTTGACATCTCTCATTACCCTGTGATTTTTTTTTTTGTCAGCAAACTGAACTGAACAATGTCAGCTCTTCAATCCCAAAAGGCTCAGTAGCTTGGCAACATGCACTGCAGTAATGCCCACACACCGTGTAAACAGGGAAACAGGAAACTCACAGGAAAACAGTTACATCGCATTCCCCCCACAGCACTTACAAACACAGATACCTGAACATACCACAGTTCACAGTGTGTCATAGTAAGTTGTATAAACTGATGTTCTTATAAATAGTAATATATTTCTATGCTCTTCATGTCCAGTGGGATTCTGATAGGGTCTCATTATCTCAATGTAGGTGGAAAATGCATGGGTGAACAAGCTAATTATATGTTATAGTTGTTATACTGTAATGGTCAGTAGAATAGAAATAGCTAGTGTGGTGAGCTGTTGCAGTCCCATCATGTAGATAATACATGTTATATACATCTGAAGCTCCAAATATGATCAACCTATTGTTCTCTGTTTTTTTAAAGCTCTGACAGAGTAAATAATTTATTAAATTCTTGACAAAAAATGCGATCAGCTATATCTGTCTAGATTGATCTGATTCAGTAATACAAGCCTTGGCTGCATCCAAGAAATGAGCATTGAAATATGCATTTGGAAAGTACACAACCGCACTCATGGTGGTGTTATCTGTTCTTGGCTGCATGTATTGGTTCATGTACCAAAGCAGTACAGCTTTCTGAAACCGCACCAACAATTCTGGTTTTCTACTCTTTGGAAAATGGCTTTGTATTTCCACTGTAAAGGCAGCAGCTCATTTTGTAGACCCCATGAGGGCTGTGGCAAAGGCAGTTAGATCTGTAAATACTACCTTCCAGGTGCTCACCATGGCAGAGCACAATTGCAATAATGTGAGATTTAGTTGGTGTGAATAACAGTGCAGTGCAAAGTCAGCAGGTGGGTTTGTCTTCATCATTAAACCGCTCTCCACATTTTCAAAGGAATCCAGACTAAGCCTGTTACGCTTTTCAATGTTTGAGTACAGTTTGTGCTGTTCTTACCAAACCATTGTTTCTAGCTGTATCCTGCAGCTCATGAGCACCAACATTTTTAGTCTTTAGTTTGGCTTCAAAAGGTAAACTTCAAAAATGTGTGCCCCCGGACTCGACTTTGTTCACTCTGACTGAAACAGTTGTCTTTCTTTGCTTTCTTGTCCACTTGGCATCAATCTTTTGCCACCAGCTTTTATTATCTTTGCTCAGAGTCAGTACTGTCTTTACACACTCTGTGTTTGGCATCGGATAAGTGATGACATTCCCATATACCAACTCTAGAGTGTATTTATGATTACGTTATTGCAGGGATTCCCAAAGTGGGGTACGCGTACCCCCGGGGTACTTGGAAGAAGCCCAGGGGGTACTCATGTACCGAATACAAAATAAATAATGAGAATTACTGCTAAACTATACAACACAATAAATACAGTCATATAATAGTTTTAGTGTGAATCATCGTTTATGTTATTCAAAATAAGTTTGAGTAGCTAAGTAATTAGTTTTTTGTTGATGAAAGGTAATTTTATTCATTCATGACTAATT
Source organism: Ostorhinchus cyanosoma (assembly GCA_029814465.1). Taxonomy (NCBI): domain Eukaryota; kingdom Metazoa; phylum Chordata; class Actinopteri; order Kurtiformes; family Apogonidae; genus Ostorhinchus; species Ostorhinchus cyanosoma. The sequence continues at coordinate 32,752,998 of JAPTYQ010000030.1, read as the reverse complement.
AATTTTTCTTATCAGTTAAAAAGGGCACTTTTCAGTTTATATTTTGCACAAAATTGACTTTAAAAAATATGTTCTTTTTTATATATTACTGTTAAATGTATGTTGTTTTTTTTACAAAGTTTTCAAAATATAAACAGACACTTTTGGCACAGGAAACAAATTTTGCCAAATGTTTTTTTCAATCAAAAATGCTGAAGCGAGAGTCAGGGGTACTTGGTGAAAAAAGTGTATTTAAGGGAGTACTCCACTGTGAAAAGTTTGAGAACCACTGTGTTATTGTATTTAGCTGTCTGTTTAGTTCTAACAGTGTAAAACATTGCAATTCAGTAGCATCCTTTGGGGACTCTTTTGTCCTTTTAGAAGAAATTAAAGCAGCAGTGTCTGGTAGTTCTGTCATTGGGCAAAACTTCCATAATTACCTTTCAGCAAATTGCAATTCAAGGTCTGAGAGGACATGAGGCTTCTTCATCG
>JAPTYQ010000030.1:32736065-32748937 GCA_029814465.1 Ostorhinchus cyanosoma | reverse complement strand
TAAGACCGATCCTTCCCCTTTAAATTTTCGTGACATGGGTACGTCATGCCTGCCGAACATAATTCTAAAAGTAATGTGTCACCTCGGTTGAGAACCTCCGCTCTGACTCAACAATGACATTGGTTCGGTATCAGGTATCAACCGATATGCAAGGTCCCAGCATCGGTATCAGCATTGGAACAGAAAAAGTCAGATCGGTGCATCTCCATTACTTGTTACTGTTATTTAAAAGTAATTTCCTACCTTACAATATTACTGTCTCTGAATTGTAATGCGTTACATGACTCCTGTATTACTTTTGAGTTACATACAGACTCTCATCATAAATGGCATGTGGGCAGTAGAACCCAACCCACCCCCCCCAATACAAGAGGTAGGAGAGCCTTGGGACGCATACATTTGAACCTTGAAATACATGTGGATGGACAGCTCAGTAAGTAACGCTACAGTCTATGATGTTAGAATCCCAGCAGGAACACTTGGATTTTTTTTCAACATTTTACTTGTTCAAATGGGGGGGCACGGTGCTGAGGACACAGGTGGGTAAATTCGATAAATTAAAAATTCGTAAATTGATAACAAATTCTAACTAGTCACAGAAACGTTAGCTTATGTTGTCATTGCTGATCACAGGAACCATGCTAATGCTAACTAGCTCCTGTAAAGCAGGGCTAGGGTTATTAATGTGCATACGTCCATGTGGGCCATGCACTGTCTTCTGCCATCTTCACCCATCAACTGAACACCAACAGGAAATACAACCTTCCTGCTGCGTTACTCCCAACACTGCTGTTAATAGATATGTAGCCCTGGTTTGTTTCAGTGATGACTGAACCTTAAAGTGAGGCTGTTGTTTTTCACTGTGTTCAACCCTTCATCTACAGCTACAACTTTTGGTTTTGCTGCCACAAATTACACAAGTGTCCCATATGAGTGTTGCCAGCTTTAAGCTTGCAGATGGAGCTTAGATAGCTCATCTAAATCTTGTAATTATCCTCGAAAAGTTGGTAGGGTGACGCTCATGTGGGTTCAGATGGATAAATTAATGGAGCATCAACCTCACATAATTCTCCCTCTTATACTTGAAGGAGTCAGTCTTTTCTCTATAGATGTTTTCCTTTCTTGTCTTTTGCTTTCTCTGTAACAAAACCTGATATATTGCTAAAGTCAAACCAGAATGGCTGTCTACTCTATGTGTGCTATTTTTCTGCTTCCATCATATAATACAGCAGCAGCATTTAATGTTCTCTCACATCTACCGATTCCCTGGTCGCTCTGTGATGGAGATAGACCAGACAGCTTAAGGACAATATGTCTGATCTTTCTGTAAAGCCTTTTTTTTTACCTGGTGTAACATGATGCAACCGGTGATATAAGATCCATTATGCTACATTTAGTGCATAAAGGACCAATGATGTAGTCTCAACATCGAAGAAAAAAAAAATCAGAAATACAGATATTATGCAAAGTGGCATAAACTGTTCCATCACACGTATAGCTACAGTATATACAACATAAAGATTCCTATTTATCTACAGTAAAGGCTGAGACAGCAAGTAATAGAAGATCCCCCATAAATCAGGTGGTTCTTTTAAGCACACATCAGCAACTTTACCCGCATAGCCCATTTTCTTAGTTGCTGACTGGTGTGTTTGGGTATGATGCAGCAAAAAGGCATTTTATTTCAAGTCATGTAGTGTCATGTAGGAGACGCACAAACATCTGTTACATCCTTGATTTGATTTGATTTTTAATTTTTTACTCCACCATTGATTTTCAGCTCAAATGAACTGAAAAAATCCTTATTTTAGATATTTATAATGCAAATAAACATCAGGGATGTCTATTTTGCACATTATAATCTCTGAAATGGGTGTTATAAAACCTGAAGGCAATGTAATTTAGGGGTTATGTAAAACAGAATATCATTATAGATAACCTTAATTTGTATTTTCAAAGGACCTATACTGTATAATCGTGACATTTACATGCTGTTGTCGCATGCAGAGAGGAAACGTACATTATTCATGGTGATGGGGCAAGCTGTGAGGCTAATTTAATGATAATGATGATGTTGAAGCTTCATTGTCCTCTAAGAGTAAAATATTTCTTACCACAAATGGATAACGGTAACCAGCGCAAAGCAACACATTTAAATACAATGAACCATGCACAGTATGTGACAACAAGTTCATATTATTTAACATAAGACTGTGCTATGTAGAAGAGAATGCCTTTATCAGATTGTATTTACTGTTTCAAGGATGTACTGGGTCATCTGCTAAAATGAATCTCCTCCTAATTACATAATTCTCAAAGATTCCACTATGCTGAGCTATGCCCCAAGGACTCCGATAGCCATTTTCCCAATTTCATCCAGTTTGTTCATGAAGGAAAGCCATAAAACAGATGTACAGCAATTAAACAACATCATTAAATCTTATCAGCTTGAAATCATAACCTTCCTGCCATCCTTATCTTTTTCCTTCCAAATTAGACTCATAATTCCTATGTCATCAGCAAAAGTCAGTGAGAAACATACAGAGTTACTGCTGCAGTCTGTTAACAGTTCGTAATTGGGTATATCCTGACTAGCGGTGCCTTTTGGGTTGCACGGCAGTATTTATGTAGACATACTGGCCCGTCTTATTCAGTGTTCAGTGTAGCGTGCTGTAATTTTCTATGATGTATGGTCTTATTTGTGCTTGTAAATGAAAACAGTAGAAAATGGAACCCTAACATATGGTTTTGATGAAACAGCAGGGCTACGATACTCCTTTACACCTTGCTGTCTGATAATTAAGCAATAAGTCAAAAATTATTTTAATTTGACTGTCTAATTAGTGTAGACATAAAATGAGTGGTTTTACATGCTTTGGGACTTAAGCTGATATGTTTTGACATTTTAGATACCCGTTCTCAGTAATTAATTCATCCCAAAACTCCTTCAAACGTTTATTTTCATTTGGCCCAATTGCTTTTTCTACCTTAGTTCTCTTTATTCTCTGCTTTTTCTCAAATAATACAGTACATAATTGGATGCAAATGACAGGCAATTACATTATTTACACGCGTTGTACCTTCTGTACTTCTATTCCCCCTGTTTAAAGCACAGCTGCGTAATGTCGAGGAACCAGGCAGTTTTCTGAATGAAAAATAGTAAAATCAAAACATTTTTGCTCATCTGTTCACAGGCAACTAGAATATCCTTTGAAATCGTGTACAGTTTTGATCATGCTGACAGGTGCTGCTTTAAAAGTAGACCAGCCATCTGTATGCCTCTAGGCTCTATAACATTACTTCCTCGTGTGGAACATGTGTTGAGAAGCTGGACAGATCAGCTCCCATAAGGCACTGCATGTGTCAAACTGATTTTTAAGATATTCATTTGTTCTATTTTCACACTTTCCTTCTTTCATAGTAGCCACCTGCAGATTTGTTTGGCTTTACATCGGCTGTGAAGGGGCAAGAATTGTATAATGACGTTAATGTATGCCCTCTATACATTTGCCTCCACTGGTTGTCTGTTAAATATAAACGTAAGTAGGGGTGAGTGTTGGCAAGAATTTGGAGATAAGTCGTAAGTCACACTACTGGGATCGCAATACGATATATCGCAATATATCACGATATTGTTAACAAGGCGATATTTTTTTCCTCGCTTTGTTTCTTTTTTAATAAACATTATTTCTTGGTAAAATTGAATTATGGCAGAAATATGCACAAATACTAAACACCTTTTTATTTGTTCGGAACAGGATTTAATGCTGTATCACAAAACTTTCCTCTGTAAAAACTTCAAGTGCAGGATTTGGATAAAGTTTTAACATCCGTTGTTAGCAGTACAAAGAACACACACAAAAAAATAAACATTACAGTTAAAGATCATACTCAAATGTTCATATTCTATTAGTTTTGAAAAGAATGCATAGTGGACAGTGTTATCAATCTCAAAAAACTACATGCATGACCTGCAATATCACAATACTACTTTTTTTTAGTATACAAATAGAGCAAAATACCCCTCTGAACGCATAAATAAGAGCTTGCAGGATTCCCAAAAAGTATGAATAAAAAAGAAAACCAAAAATAAATCTCCACCATGTCTGCATTTGAATAAATCTCTAAAAATATTGATATAGTAGTTTAGAATATCGATACAGTATCGTGAAATGAAATATCACGATAATTGGATAATTTGCTTAGAAAAACCTGTTTGTGTGGTTGCGCATCAACGTTAAACCTGCGTAAACCTGCATATGGTCAATTATTCACTCTATGGATTGTGTGAATGTACTCAAATGCCAGACTTAACGTGTTCTTACAAGCAGGAAAGTCGCTGTACAGGCTTGTATTGGAGCATGTATATGCATGTTTCACCACAGATGACTACATTTGAGCACTGTGGCAGCAAGAGACTGCATTCATTTAAGTAGGATACTTTAAAATGGGATTCTGTCAGCATCTGTGTGTATCTACAGATGCATGTTTGCATTTGCGCCTCTGCTTGTAAGCCCGCAGTGTGTTAGGAGAGGGTGGAGGCAGCAGTAAATGCCTGGGAAAGCAGCTATTGGTGGGTTCCCAATTGTAGCCTGAGTCACGGTGAATAAGCTGTCACGATTAGTTAGAGCTCCGGTCTGGTATCTTTGTTTGTTGTGAAGCTTAAGTTCTTAAGCAAAAATTCTGCTTAGAGGTGAGGCTTCAGACTTGCATTCCTTTCTCTTCCTGTCTTTTCTTTTTCTCCCCCCCTCCCTTTCCACCCACCCTCCCTCTCCATCTTATTTTCCATTTTTTTCCTCTCCTCGTGCCTCGTAGAAGGCAGAGTGAAAGACATGATAAGAAGGCTTTAATCCTCTGTAGAAAAAAAAAAAAAAGACGCTGCGTTTTAGTTTGTAGTAAACTGGGATGTGGCTCTCAAACCATTTGCGTCACTGCTTTTTTTGTTTTCGGTGCATTCATTGTGGAAAAGCCTGCAAAGCAGAATTGTGCATACTGGGGGCAAGGTGCCTGGGTACACACAAATTATTTCTGTGTTGATTGAACTCTCATTACACATCCAGCCTCATATACAACATAGAAGATAAATATATGGAAATCTCTTGCATACATATCCATCTGGGAGGAACAAAAAATGCAAATGCAACACACCTATGCACATGTAAAATACACACATGGGCAAAGCAGGAAGTTCTTATACTTTTATGTACGGACACATACACAACTCTTATGGAGCTTGTGAATAAAAGTCATCATTATCCCGCTATGGCCATAATGAGAAGCACACACCTGTTTCCCACAGCTGTTCTTGATCACAAGCTGCCGTCCTTCACTCTAGGACCAGACGCTTCGGAGGTGATGATTATTTGATGCCATAAATCACCAGCCGAGAATCTAGTCACCACGGAAACAGGCCTCATTAGAATCTGCTAAACGAAGAGAGTTGTCCTCTACTCTTGCACCGGAGCAGAATGCACTTTAGTCACCGTTGCTTTCAGCCCAGCCTTTGGCACCAAATGTAAGCGGGAGAAGTATAGCATGAGCTCATCGTGGGTGCGAGCTAAAGGCCGCGCTTATGTCCAGCATCTTTAGTCACGGAGCTTGTGTAGTGGTGACATATGGGCTTTAACGCAGCCGAAAAGAAAGAATATAATATTCTCCCCTTATTCTATCAATTCAGTCGAGCAGACATGAATTCATAAAGTTTATATCTTGCAGGTTGTTAGTGACTGATTACTGCATTAGAGAAGCCTTCGTATGTTTTTAAAGCTTACGTCTTCAATGCTTGTAAAACCACTACCTCCATAAATCTACCCTCCATAAATGCCACTTGTGGACGGATGAAATGACTCCAGCTTCTTCCATTAAAAGCCATTTAAAAACGAACAGCTTAAAGATATTCCCGAGGTAAGGGTGGACTGAGAGAGTCCTTAACATTTCATTTATATCTCTATTTTCGAGTAATTAGGATTAGGATCAATAACAGAGGCTTAAACACTGCAAACTGTGTAGAGTGGGATTAAATAGAATGTAATATTAAGGCCCTGTTCATACAAAAACGGCTTCAGTTGTATCCACAAAAGTTTTGTCATCAGATAGGCCTTTTGTCTTCACGAAACCGGCATTTTCAGTCACTGAAACTGCAGCTTCTTGAAACCAGGTCCCAAAGTGCATAAATTTGAAAGTCTTCGTCTGTACAGCCGAATCGCAAGTTTTCCAAAACAATGTCATAGCCCCACCTGTCTAACCTTTCACCCCGGAAGCAAGATGCCATTTCACCACAACAACAATGGCGGACTGTAGAGTAGTGCTCGTGCTGCAACAGCTATTAAGCTTATTACTCTTTCATTACAATGAGCAACAAAAAACCATAGCTAACAATATTCACTACATACTCTTGGATCTACCGTGGAGAGTTTTTGTTCTTCTGTAGCGTATGGTTTGTTTGTTTTTTTGGTTTTTTTTGGAGAGCATTACAATGCCACATACAGGTCTGACAATTGTACTACATTGTTTTCAATGGTTTCGTGTAGACGCAGATATTTCCTGAAATGACTCCATGTTTATGGAGCACTTTTTTGAAAACGACAAAAAAAAAAAAAAAAAAAACAGATTGGAAAAGATGCGGTTTCATGTGGACATGGTCTAAGACAGTATAAAATAATGTTCCCTTTACCCTCGAAAAGCAATGAAACCAGTTCAGTCTGTGTTAAAAGCATTAGAAGCGAAATAGTTTATTTCTTTAAATTCTAAAGGTTATGTCGACATTTTGGTAGGATCTGTAATTCTAGAGGCTCATACTTCTCATACTTGTCATGCTGTGGGTTTTTAGGACTAGTTCGGAATCTAAATTTACCAGCCAAATGTGGTTCTCCGGCTCTGTGCCAGGTATAATTGAGTAAGAGAGTCATCTTCCATGTACCTGTCTACTTGTGCATATTTTTATGAAGCCTTTGCTTATCATTATACTGGCTTTTGTGGGTTAAGTTTTAGCTCACCGGACAGCTGATAATTTACTCTTTTTTCTGTCATTCTTCATCTTCTTGTCCTTCTTCTTACTGTTTTCCATTATTTTTATACTAAAAAACACATTCCATTTATCCATTCATACCCCTACATTCATACGGGTACTTGTGGAAATTGCTGCACATCTTAATGACTGATCTTCAGAGTCATTTCCTTTAGATACTTTTCTTGCACTTTTAGGTCGCATTACTCCCAAAAAGCGACGGAAGTCTCATTCACTTCACATCAGTTGATTTGACAGCCTCTGTGACTTCATTCAAGGAAAAGGACTGAGGGCAAATTAGACAAGAAGGTGAGGGCTGTGAGGAAACACAGGAGAGCTGAGTATGTGAAGCCTGACAAATCGATATAGTTGCCTTTAGATTGAAAAAGAATGAGAGTCAGGAGAGTGCGGTTTTCACACCGCTGCAGCCTATTGATATATAGTCCATAGCCATTCTCATTATTCAGTTGTGTGCATGTGTCATACGCAGCGTACCCCCTATGCTTGTTTAAGTGCAAATTACATCTCAGTGCATTCAATAGATTGTCCTGATAACTCATATATTTCTCTTTTCCTCCTTCCCTCCCCCTCTTTCTCCATCCATCTTCTCTCTTTCTAGGTAAGTAACACAACACCCGAGATTTTATCAGAACACAAGAAGTCTCGAAAGGTAATCGACGATGATTTTTTTTTTTCTGATCTGAGCCTGCTCTTGTAAGTGTGCCATCTACAGTAATAACCACACCATAAAACCATGTTAATTGTAAGTGTGTATGTTTCCATTCAGAATTGTTAGTAATTATGAAACACAAGCAGATAATGAATTATTAGTTATTGTCTGACTGTAAGTTTGCCTGTGTTGGCATAATGTGACGGACTTGAAGAGTGTGTGTTTGCACTGCTTCCTCCTAATGGTGGTGTTGTGTTTTGCTGCTAATCTGTTTATCTAATCAGATGCTGAGGTTAGGGGGCCTATCTCATTAACTTGCAGGATATTGATTTCCTGTGTTTGGAGCAAAGTGCTCTGCAGAAGCTCGCTCCTATGATCCCAGATGGGAAGAATGCAGGTTGCTCTCCTCATAGCTCATCAGTCCATCCGACGTTAGCTCGACGTCACTGTGTTGGCTGTGAATTTGTGTGTCTTCCTGCCTTCCCATGAATAAAATTAGTTGCCAAGGAAAAGTAATTGCAATGCTGCTACACTTCGTTTAGCAGATTTGTGAGAGAGAAAGTTTCACAAGAAATTAAGCTATTTACAGTGTTGTTAATATACTTTCACTAGAAAAGATACAAATATTTTTCTTACATTGAATGGAAATAATTTTGGCAGCTGACTGATCCTTTGTTGTTTGATTTTGGATTTTATTTAACTACTTAGCAGCCGAACTTGGCATTAAATGGTGGTCAATGGCTTTGCGCTATCTTGTGCTAAGTAGTTTGAGGCTTAATTTCTAGTACATTTATTGATTCATTCATTCATTTAAGTATTTATTGCTGTAACCTAGATGTTCAGTTCATCATTTATCTAGTTTCTTGTTGTGCATTATGTTTCCTGTAAGAAACTATTCTCTATTCTTATCATATCAGCCTTTCAAAATCTATTGCTGGTCGACGTCTATTTAGTTTACTGAATGTGTGTGTGTTTTGTGTTATTATTCTTTGTGTTAGAGTATATAGTAATAATATGAAATGGGATGTGCAGTGTGATTTTTTTTTAGCTAGGAAGGAGTGATCTCATGATATTATATCATGACTGATTGTGTTATTAAAAAATAAATAACAGTGCCATCACAACTTTCCTACACTTAGGGATGGGAATTGATGAGAATTTAATGATTCCGATTCCATTATCGATTGTGCTTACTGAGCTGATTCCTTATCGATTGTGTTATTGATTGTCGTTGGGTGAATAAAAGGAATAAAAGAGTACAAACGGGTTTGTTTGCATTAACTGTCTTTTATATTCCACAGAAAAAATAACATACACAGTATGCACAAATAATAATAACATGATGCTGGGGGGGTCAACACCATACAACCGTACAAAGTGAAAGTGAAACTTTACCCCTTTACTAATTCCTCTATGTCTCCTGCTGTTGTGCTACCTAGTTTGAGGGTGCAGGATGTTTGCCCTGCCACTAGATTCACAAGCCTCGCTAAGTAGTGTATCAAATACATGATATTCCTAATGTTTGAGCATATTGGAGGCATTTCCCCCCTTTGTAGAAAAGGAAGCTCTGCAAGTGTTATGAGTGGCCCTGGTGTCATCTTTTCATGTAAAATATTGCCATATTTTGGATTGTTTCTGCCTTGACGCCATGTTGGCTATATTTTAAACCAAAACAATGCAGCATACATGTGACGTCATCATACATGCACAACAAAGGAGGAAACTGTAAGCAGAATCGTTAAACAGGCAGGCAAATGATTCCAAGTAATTGAGCTACTGGTAACCAGTTCTCAAAAAGAACCGGTTCTCGATTCCCATCTGTACCTACAGTCAACAGTTGTTTTAAATGGGCCTTTTATCAGCATAAAGAGGGTATCTCATAAACTATAGATTGATCCATGTGGGTTTGTATTAATCTTGCAGGTTGCTAGGTTACTGAGTTTATTTCTTTCATTTGACAGAAATTCTTTTATAACATCTGTCTGCACTAACGTGTTCAGGTTTATTCTGCATTACCTTGCAGAGCTTGTATTGCGTACTGTTTTGCTGCTGTTGAGGAAATAATGATAAAGAATTCCCATAGGTACATCAGCTGTGGGTTCGTCTCATTTACAGAGATGCTTAGAATTTATGCTAGTGTGAGAATCATTATAAAACTTTGACGGAACACAACATTTGACCACAATCCAGGTAATGGAAACACTACGTCTGTATGTGCTTGAAAGTGTATGTTTGTGTACTCCGATTGGATTTCAGTTCCAAATTATACAAAATTGCAAAGTTTCTGTACAGTATCAACACCTGAAAGTCGTCACAGACAGCTTAAGCCTCCAGAGACCAGAGGAAACTGGAGGACAATTTAGCTTAATTGTTACTTGCCTGTATTTTGTTAGAGACGTGAAGGTTGTGATTCAGATCATTGATTGTGATTCTACCTCAGAAGATCATCAGATGACCCTACCTGGGGGATCTAGGCTGGTAGCGCCGCATAATGTAATAACGGTGCAGTATATAATAATGTAATAATTTTCACCTCATTTTGTACTAAAATTCTTGAATACATTTTGTAATAAACTTTACCACATTTTGCAATAACGAATTACATATTGCAACACTTATTACAAAATGCGGGTGTAGCACTTTAAAAAAAAAAAGGAAATGTAATAATTTGGTGCATTATGTAATATACCATCAAAGCTCGTGCCTTGATTGGAAAAACCATCATAACAGCAAACAACAGTAAGCATTCCAGCTGAATTAGAATTAATTTAAAAAAAACTAGTAGAATGTTTCATTGGTCAAACCTGAATCAAATGTAACCGTATTCATTATAATGGAGACAAAAGCTGTACTAATTAAGTGTTATTGACAAGAAATGTACTGGTGCATTGAAAGTTTATTACAAAATGGCATTCAAGAGTTTTATTACAAATTGTGGCGTTATCACATAATGAGGTGGAAAATTATGACATATTGTACCATTATTACATAATATGGCACTACAGGGCTTAACCAAAATAAATCTAGTTTTACTTAAATATGCTTGTGTATATTACACTTGTCTTTTGGGATGTAAGTCTGGGTTGCTGTATGTTCTTTTCTCATCTGTCTATCATCTCACCTATCTGTTTTTAGTTTTAGGTGTTTTTGGGTTTTTTTTGTCTTTGAATATGATTGTATTTTGTCTCCTTCAATAATGTTTGTTCTATATTTTATCCATTTTTTAAGTTCTTGTTTTTATTTCCATCTAGATGTTCCATTTAGTTATGTAAAGTACACTCAGTTACTGTAACTTTGTGTTGAAATGTGCTGCATGAATAAACTTGTCTTTGCCTTAGCGTGAATGTAAGAAAAGGCAAAATATCACTTCAGCCGCCTGTGCAAAAGACCACTTATCATTTCACCTGCCTGTGAACTGCCAGGGCCTGTGTCATTTATATAGCTTATGGATTAAACTGATTGCACATGTTGCATTTCTGCTGGTAGGGAGTTCTGTAATAAAATGTAGCACCACTTCGGCTGCCATGAGCTAAATTATGATAAATGCGCGGGAGTGGCTTCTCTTGCGTGAAGCGCATCGATGTGTGTGTATCATTTGCTGCAGTGAGGGTGGCATGTGTGTATGTGTGCGTGTGTGTGTGTGTGTGTATGTGTGTGTGTGTGTGTTTCAGGGCAATGCGTCATTCTGCGACTTGCAGAAGCCCAGGAGCTCCCCTTTGGTAGCTCCCATGCTGCTTCTATCGGTTATGTAACATGCTGTTCTCACACTATTACCCTTTTTCTCACTCTCTTTTTTTTCTCACATCCTTTTTTTTTTTGTTTTTGTATGCATGAGCAGAGTGTAGCAGTTTTTTGAGCTGTGTGGTGTTGCTTGGGTAGGATTTATGGGATCTTTTGTACTGATGCAGGGTGGAAAAGTATGTGCCACCATGCACCAGATAACAACTTGTAACGACATCCAAACAGTGTTTAGTTCAATGTTTTTTGTCTTTTTCTATCCTTTGTTGCAAAACTGTATTTTTGCTTTCTGGGTATCCATGCATCCATCCCCACCCACTCATTCTCTGCAGCATACCTTTCTGTGATGTGACAGCTGGAGCCACAGTTGGTGGAAAAAACGAGACTCTTTTATGTGGAGTCCCTTTACACCAAGCCACCGATGAAAGAATTTAGTAATACATCAGGGAGTTATTACCTCTGTTAAATGATAAAATAGACTGAGAGGGCAGAGTCTGGTAGTGAACACAAGCTGTAGAACACAAAAGTGAATCCAAAGCTTCAGAATCTGACTAGTCTTGTAGTTAAGTAACTGATTTTCATTCAGCGTCATCTGCGTATTGCACTCCTACTGTAAGTATGAATGAACCAATTAACATTTTGCAAGATGAATGTGCCAGCTTTAGATGTTTTAGATGACCTACTGCACATATCAGCGTCATGACAAGCAGCTGTTTTAGAATCAGTGGCACCAGCTGTTTGTCAGCATGGAATAATCATTACCATCTGCACTAACATCATGACAAATAAACAGGAAAAATCCAGTGTATTCAACCTACAGATTTTTTTTTTTCCCTGTTCTAACAGAATCCACAGTTGTGTGCTTTGAGGAAGTGGAAGGATTTAACACTTTCACAGACTCAGTAAAAGTTGTTATGCTGTCATTGTCACATTACTCTCTACACCCACACGTATAACATAACTGAAATGCAGACTGCCCAGAAATTTTCTCTACAGGTTTTTCAAATCCCTGCTGTAAACCTACGAATTCAGAAATGAAGTATATGAAGAAGGCTCTAAGTGAATAAACAATACAAAACACCATGGATTTACTAGACTTATAACAGTATCCTATTAAATATACCCAGGCAGTAAGAGTTTTTATTATATTTATGTGACTGTTTTACGAATTATGACCAATAAACCAGAACTGTGGGTTTTTCCATATGTTTTTTCTTCTTTTATATTTTGGTCTTATAGCAGACACACATACACAAGTATATCAGTAATGGACACTTCTTTGAAATATTATTATTTCATCAGGCAGCTCTGATAACATTATTTAGTAAAACTGCAGTGTGAACTAGATAAATCGCTTTCAGTTTAACAGTGGATCTTCAGGTCTTGATCTACTAACTGTAACCTGCTCACACATTATTTACAAATTTGTACAGATTTCACATAAATTTAACAAGCTTT
>JAPTYQ010000030.1:32703017-32713137 GCA_029814465.1 Ostorhinchus cyanosoma | reverse complement strand
GCTGATCCTGTTTTTTTTCCCTCGTGCTTTTTGTATGTGTTATACAGATAGACCTCATGTGTTTTCGACCCCCCCCCCCCACACACACACACACACACACACACACACACCTTCACAAACATACCCCTTAGGTCAGACGAGAGGCAGTGCCGAATGAGAAATATCAAGAGATGGTGTTGTTTTTAGTCATTACAGCAAATCAAAGCCAGAATCACACTTTTTCACATTGGCAGACGACAATGGACCAAGACATTTTAGATATATTAGCATCATTAAAATAATGCCAACGGTGAGTTTTTTTTTCATCCAGACAAATGCAATGAATCACTTTCAGTTTATGTGTTTTGCAGCCACTGAAGGGGGGTTCGTGCTCATTGTCTCGCCCTCTTAGTCTTTATTAATTGTAATGGCCTTTCAGTGCCTTACTAGCTTTCACTGGAGTGGTTATGTGACACCACAGTCACATTACAGGCCCAGTGAAGTACCTATAGAGTACATATAAGGAGCACAGCACTGAGAAGCCCAGAGGCCGCTTTTGAATCACATCCATTTCAAACCTATTCTTATCTATTTCATTTCAGTTTCATTCTTTTCAGCTGCTGCTGTCCCTGGCCGCTGTTCACACAGCAGCTGCAAGACAGGGCATTCAATCTTGTGTTCATCTCCGAGACAGAGGCAAGAAGATGGACAGATCAATAAGAGTACAGTGCAGCAGACGGGCGTATTGGAGGTGGGGGAGTGCTCCAGGTGCTCTTGAGGGCTCAGCATAAATCACAAATAGAAATGTTACAGTCTAAAAGTGGGGGTTAAGGGGGCTCGTACTGCCGGCGGGCTTTTGGGCAGTGTCAGACAATGACTGAAGTCTTTGTAACTGAAAAGGAAAGTAGGTGAAACAACTTTTTGTCAGGTGTTGTATTGTTATTTTACGCTACATTTTTTGATAAATGGAAATCACTAAGGCGGTGTCTTAGAACCAGGATTAAACTCCTTTAGGGCGCTTTCAGATTTGTTGTTATAAACTGCCATCAGATTACTGTTCTAGTGTCCCTGGCGCTCAAATGTCACAGCTGATTCAGTGGCAAAACACAAAGAAATTAGGAAATATCATTATTCAGTCTATGGTGAGTTGGCGTGGCGCTGTGCAGCTGTGTACGTCACTGTTTGACCTGAACCAAAGCCGTGGTTAGTCAACAGATGTTATCATGCATAGGCCTTTTCCTGCAAGAACAAAAGAACTCTCTGAGAGCAGCTTGCTATAAACTCCCACCACGGCTAAAAACAAACAGTTGTAATGAAACAATAAGGTATGGAGAATAGATTTTCAAGCAAAACACCGTAGAGACCTGACCCTGGAGATTTCCACAGAATTTACGAACCCTAAGGAGTTTATACAAGACTGCTCCCTCTCTTTCTGGGTGTGTTTGGAGGTGGGAGGTCAACAGGGAGAAGGCCATTGATTTCTTGGATGATACGTATTGTGTAAATCCCTTTTGATTGACCAAAAATGTGCTGATTTGCACAAAAAATACACTTCAGACAGTCAGCTGTTTTTGGTTTAATCAGCCCTTATGGTCTGCATTACAGACATAAGATACAGATTATCACAAACGCTATGGGAATTACCTTTATTAGCAGGAAAGCACGATGATGACGATGATCAACTCCGTGGGGAATTGCTTGTGACGAAGATGATGATTAGGATTTTTGCGATGACGACAGCCTTTATGTAGAGCATACAAACAGATTAGAAAGGCTTAGGTAGACAGAGGGAGTCCCCTCACATGCACATCATCTGCGTGCACACACCCTGCAGTCATAGAATATTATGACTTATTTTATAAATCCATCTAATACCTGCCGGGGAACCTGTGAGGGCAAAGGAAGGTGAGCAAGTTGTCATGTTATGTTACTTACGCTGTTTTATCTGACTGGAACGGTTTGGGATTTTCTTTGATTTATTTCCTTTTTTTTGTTGCGTGTATTATTGGCCTCTGGTGTGTAGTCTAAATATTTCACCTCCCTTTGTACTTTCTAATGCACTGACTTATTATGAATGTGCTTTTACAGAGCAGGAAATACTTTCCCACTTGCACAACCTGAACTGTTACACTTCTCATCTATCCAGTACGGCAGGCTCTCACATTGCAGGGTGTAGAATAACACTCTCTCAGCAGGACACGAACGGACACAGACCATGACAGCAAATTTATAACAAGCAACCATCTAATGCTGTCTATCTACTTCATTCTAATACACATATTAAATACTAATGTCCTCTTCTTAACTTTTCCACTGGGTTTTTATTTTTTTTCCGGCTGCACATTCATGCTGAAAATATCCAGTTTTATGTCCTCCCAAGCGTGTTTTTATTGACTTGAGATAAGAGGACTCAAGGAAGCGCAAGTCGACCTTATGTTCTTGTTTATTTTTACAGTTGTTCCCAGTGTTTGTGATTTGTACATGTCATTTATATCTTGGTATTTTATTATGCGCCAATCTCGATCGAGCGCGCAGATGTTTCCCACATGCGTTACTTTATCACATGTGACACAACAACACAAATTACCCCCATTTTATTTGTCTTAACGTAGATAAATAACACAGGTTTGGCAAAGATGAATTAGAGCTGGCTTTCATTGGTAGAAAAGAAAAACTTGCTGTATTGTTCTGCAGCAGTTTACGTCGGAAAAAGCTCACTGAAGGCATTTTAGACTTCGACTGTATTTTTCATTCCAGATTTTACATCAAAAATTACATGTCAATGCAGTTCATTCAGCAGGTAGCAGCAATAAATACAAACAGGTGCTGTATATACAAGATAGAATAAATATCCATGTAAAAAAAACTATGAAAGAGTATAAAAAACTGATTCTCTGGGGGAAAAAAAGGTCTTTTACATAGAAATAAATGGTGACTGATGCTTGAAATGCACCTTTTGTTTGGTTTCCCATCAGTCTGCTTGGTGGTCACCTGCAGAGATTTGTTCCTACTATCATTCCTCCTCTCTCTGTTGGGAGGTTAACGTCGAAGGTGAATGAGGAAGTGGACTTAATCAGGTGCATATGAGGGTGTTGTATAATTAAGAGAGGCACTGTGACGCTAGTGTTCCTTGTGGATGTGTTTTGAGGAACAGCTTAGCCTGGATTACCTGGACTGTGGCGAGGGCACCCTCTGTTGCGCATGGGTATCCCACACATACACACATAGGCACATCCATACTACACAGACGCATACTCCAACTCTCACTGCCCTGATGATGTCATGAGGGTTTTAATGGGGGATTACTCTGACATCACTGGGAATGCTGCCAAGTTAAACCTATTAGCTTCAACATGTGCTTGTGGTGCACTACTGTAAGAACTGTGTGATATTTAAGAGCATTGAATAATCACACGCTCCACAAGTATCTACATTCAGCCCAGTTCTCCTTCATTCATTGATCTCATCATTACTGTGTCTTTTATCAAGTCGAAAGGTAGTTTCTCCTAAAAAAAAAAAAAAAAAAAAAAGTCTGTATCCAAATGCATGGTGGTGTTAAGTTAACATCAGAGTTTCCAAGAGCTTAGCATTAGCAGGGAAGACAGTGCTATAAGTGAAAAGGAGATAAACGCCCTTAACGTGATATTATTACCCTTTACGCGCTAAATACAGGCGGGGTTAGCAGAACCATGCTGTTTGAGGATGGTTTGGCGCCAGACTAGGCTTCACTTGGCACTAGACAGTTTACTTAGAAAAAGGTTTTGTTTTTTTTTTTCAGATTAATGGCTAACCTTGATCACGTTTGGCTCGTACAACTGCGGGGTAGGTTTTTAGGGATTATGAAACAAATAGCATCAACCTGGATTATAAACAATTGCTTGTTTTTCTGATTGTGTTTCATTTGGTGTCGGAGTGATGTTGTATTCTTCAGAGGCGTATATGTGTGATGCTAACACATCAACGTCAACCAAAGGAGAGGAACTGTGTGAATGTCTTTGGAGGTGACTTATGTCCAAATGTCCTTGTAGATGATAATTTGGACTTTTTATAGACCTTTTTGTTTAATGCTTTTCTATTTATCATTTGCATCTGACATTTGTGATGACATTTTCTAATGTTGATATTTGCTGGCTTCCAAATCATTAAATTGTTCTCTATATGTTATTGAAAAGGTATACTGAAGTTTCTGTTGTCAACTTCTGTCACCTACATCATGAGACTTACAGCCTACGTCGTCAGCCGGTGTTTTGTTACCTCTCAGTCAAATATCTCATTAATGTCTCAAAACGTTTCTTTGTTTAACCTTCATATTGTCCAGTATTCATTTGGCCTTTTACACTTCTCTCTTTGCTGCTGTTGTCAGTGGAAACAGTGAAATGCACATACACAATTTACTCTAAACACACACATAAATAGGGGCTTTTGTTGGTCTTATCTATAGCTGTCACACTTCTCAACATTTTTTCTTTCAAATTGCACGGTGGCGAGTGCCCCCCATTCTCCTTTGTGCTCTGGTGAGTCTTTGAGACAAACAATAGCTCAACCAGCTTAAATCCTCTCTGTTCTTTGTGATTCAGCTGGATGTATAAATAGAAAACAGGTAAGTCACGCATGGTTGCTGTGAAATAGGCTGCTGCGAATTCTGAATTTCCTTTTTCCTGTCACGTTTTGTCGCAGAGTGCTCGGTTTGACCGTTTTCACATTTTCAAGTCGCGGTGTAAATCTCCTCAAACTCAAATCGTGGTTCATCACTGTTTTGCTTACTCTCTCTCCATTCCTGACCCACCGTCATCCTTATTTTCTCATTACACAATCTGCCGCTTTGCCCTTAGCAACTGAAACCTGATTGGTTGTCAAGACCTACCTGTCCCTTTTGAATTCTGCCACATCACCATGGCAACCATATTATAAACATGGATCTTGCAGGGGACTAAAACCAGCGAGTCTCTGTGAGGCAGAGGAATTGCTGCTTGATGCACATAAGAACAGCTATTTTGAAACAGCCTGACTGACTGCAAACTATTCTGTCGGCACAAATGCAATGCTGCATGAATCTCAGTTACTGTTTCTTAATCATGTTTCCTCCACTAATGTAGATTATGCTTGAAAACAATTAGGAAATTATTGTAATTATATGCAATTTCTGTTGAGCAGCACAGCAGAGGATGTTCGGTTGCCTTGGCAATAAATTGCAAAGACAGCATTAAGTCAGATAACAATAAACACCTCCCATATATTATATTATCATAGGCTCATTCATTTTTGATGGACATGACATATAATGAACCTGAAACATTTGGAGTCAACTGTTCCACTCCAGTGCCACTCAAATGTTCTTAAATTAACAGCCAGCATTCTATTCTCTCTCTCCCCATCTCTGAGGTCACTGACCCTGACAGTCATGAAAGGCGAGTGCATTGTTAAACCTCCTTTTTTCAGTCAGCTCTTAAGGCTTTCTTCTTTTAAGCCATAGTATTTTTTTTTCCTGAAAATATAAAGTGAAATAGGAGCTCAGACTCATTTCAACTATGATTAAGAAGGGGAAGGTAGTTTTTAGTGTATATGCCCCACAAAAATGGAACACCCTGCCTCATGCAATGAGGCTTGCCACATCAGTAACCATTTTTAAAAACAGGTTCAAAAAGTACCTTTTTTTCGACAGCGTTCTGTTGAGTTGTGTGTGCGCATGTGTGGGTATGCATGCATGTGTGACTTTGAGTATACATATGATTTTTTTTTTTTTTTGTTATATACCTGCTGTGAAGCACATTGAGTCTGCCATGTGCATGAATTATACACTATAATTAAATTGAATTGAATTGATTAAGATGGAATTTTCTACAATATGCATTCAACATACAAAATACATACCTGTTTCTGAAAGATAGTTTGTGGCACATTCTGCTCAGATTTCATAATTTTTAGTATTTTAAAGAGTGATGCTGTTTACATGTACCTACATGTTTCAATCCTGAGACACAGGTTTTGGTTTTCATGGCTCTGAGCCTCAGGGACACTTAGTGACGACAGTAATACCGTCACATGGCACTCTGTCACAGCTCGTCGCTGGTACTGACAGTGTGTGGCCGACTCGGCATCTAGGCAAGCATATGCTCGTCTTTCAGGTTTCATGTTTGTGTGAGCGAGAAAAAGAATAAGAGATCCAGTGTGCGTTGTTGCATTGATCTGTGTGTGTTACATCTGTCAGGGTGCGTGCTGTTGTATGTAAATCTAAAAGCTTCCACTCAGTCAGTCAGCTCTTCAGTGTGCATGTCTGTATGTGTGTTCAGATGTTCAGTATGGCTGTAGGAGTCTGTTGTGTCTGTCGTCGCTTCTCCAACTTTGACAGCCTCCCTGTCCACCCAGGAGCTGTTGTCACATGCTGGCTGCTTCTGTCAGAGCTGAGCAGAAGCCGTAACTCCGCAGAGATTCATGGCTCTGTGTGTTTGAGCTGCTGGTGGTCATGGTCTTCTACCTGCAGTCTCCATGTAGACGCACTGCCCCCTGCTGGCAGATGGAACCGTCAAGAGGTTCAGCAGTTGGAGTGACTTAGATCTTATCTTCACAGAGTTGAAGTGTCTTCAAGTGTTACAGGATCAGAATGACAATGATCGCATTTGAATACAGTAAATCTTTGTGCTTGAATGACTCTGTGCTGTAAAGCTCTTAAAACAACAAATCAGACAACTTAGATTTATCCTGACATAATGTAGCAGTATGAGGAAATAATCGTAGCAAATATGAATTAAATGTCTGTCACTGTTCATGTAATAATGAGTTATCATGACGGGAGTTTGCGCATAGTTTAGGGTTAGTTTTGAGATACTCTGCTTCCCCTTAGTGGTGGATTCTAGCTATTACCAGAATCTGACTAGAGATGAGGATGAGGCTAGTGGTGGTACACTCACAAATACTGTATAAGCTAAATTTTTTATTATTTTCAAAGTTGCATTTCTAAATAGATCTTCAGAATTTCTGAATGTTCTGACAAGACATTTGAACTTGTATTAATTGCTTTACTTCACTCATTAATTAGTGGAAACATGAATATTTTCTTTGTAAAAATAAAACAAAAAATAGTAAAGTGATTTTGTTTTCTAAAACAGTTGTAGAAAAATATGCAGTTACATGTAAGAAGTGGGAATTATTTGACTTTTTCCCCCTTTTTTTCCCCCTGCTTTTATTAAGTGAGATTTATGGCGTGAGTGTGTTTTTTTTTTTTTTTTACAATTTTTATTTATCTTACATTTTAATGATGTCTTGTAATGAACGATATTGTTACAAATAATTGTCAATTAGAGCTAGAGCATAGCTTAAAGCATTTAATTTCATTATAAAGTATTTGGCAGCACGGTATAACATGTTTTTTAATCAGATAATGAGTACATGAATATTCCACAGTTAATTTTCAGTTGATATTAGCACCTCTGACACAGTTTGAGTGTTGATGGTAACTCGTGTTTATCCCACTAGATAACAACAATTCTTTGCAGTCTTTTTCTGGGCTCTCTCAAAACGAAGACTTTTGCAAAATACAGTATCAGGACTTGTACTATTTGATATAAAGAACAATGAAAATGTGTAATTGCAACAGAATTTTAGAGCAAACGTATTGATTGAGTATAATATGATTCAGCATTTAGTCAAATTTCCATATTTCTATCTTTAACCTTTATTTATTTCTCATATTTAGTGAAGAAATTAATTACAAATGCTATTCTGTATAGATAATTTGAATCGATAGTGCAGAAATCTGTACCTCTCCTTGACTACAAATACTTCAGGAAATTTTTCAGACATCTGTATTTGACCAGAGTTTTTCATTCTTCTGATGATGATTTTAACACAAATATCTGAACCCTTTAACTCTGTATTTACTTCACTTTTAATGCATTCAATGGGGATTACCAGTAATCTTTTTATTTTGCATCATAACACACCTTCCTAACATCAAGTTCACTTGGATCCTGCATGGAAATGACAGTAACACATGGAGAAGACGACTTCTTAGTTTATACAGCAGTGCATATCATATCATATCATATCTTTTTTTTTTGTGATTTCCAATAGAAAAACATATGTAACATATCAACACATACCACACTAATTGCACAATAAAATGCAAACTAACCTCATTTCACACACCTACACAAAAAAAGCTGTGTACGAGACAAATAATTATTAAAAAAATAATAAAGGCGCGCACAAAGGAAAAAAGGAAGCTGTCACGCAGTAGCTTTACAGATAAGTATAATCTATTGCTGCTTGAGATCGTATCTATTGTAAATGTAGTAAAGTAGAGGATGTAACAAGAGAAAACTGAAAAGCGAAAGAGAAAAGGTCCCGTGCGTTTACTTTTACAACCTCTGCTGCTCTTTAATATTCCTAATACTGGAATCCCTTATAAAAAAAAAAGTAGGTCAACACTGTAAATATTATGAAGTGATTATGTAACTACGCTGCAAATCCTCAACATCACTAAAATATTCTTACTATTCTCTCAGATGCCAAGCACTGACTCTTTATGATAAATGACTTTGCTTGTACTTCCCTTAACTCCTCCCTCTCTTGCATCTCTCTCTCTCACTCTTCATCTCTCAGTCTGAATCTTTTACCTCATTCAAGTCACACCCACCCGGAGCCTTCTCCCCTTCCTCCTCCTCCCCCCACCCCTACCCAAGATAGCTTTATTAAGCCGGTCACACCTTCTATTCTCTCAATTTCTCATCCCTTATCTGCCTTGACACATTTGGTGGAGTAGGACCTCACCGAGATGAGTTTGCCTGTGAACTCAGATTATCTGTCTCTGGAGAGGATAGCCCGCTACCGCCACGCCTGCTCCAACAGCCCGCCGTACGCCGCCAACAAGCCCATCGACATCAAACCTCGTAGCAGGAGAGGGTATGCCTGTACTCAGGAACTCAAACTCTGTCTAAGAGAGAAGACGAGTCTTTCTTACCATGCTTCTGCACTTTCAGATTCAGCTTTTTCTGTACATTGCTCGATCATTACTTAATCTTTTTACATAGTTAACATCCAATATGTAAAAAGTTGAGTTACACTGACATAGAAAAGATAGGATGCATCGGCTTACAACCGTCTTTCTTATTACAATATGTGTAAACTGTGCCTATGTAATGTGCATGTATGTGTTTGTATGAGCTGTTTGAATGTACACAAAGTGAGTGTGTTCTCTCTTATCAGAACATTAGCAGATGAAAAGCTCCACCTGGACAACGTAGTGAACCGGAGCCGTGTTCACATGTTGCCTGGCGGCTGGTTTTGTTGTTAGGATGTTGTGCGACCACTGTGAGTTCGGCAGTGTCGGTCTGCGGTGACTGAATGTGTGTGTCTGTGTGCATCTATACCACTTTAAAAAAAAAAAACATGGTTAAGAGCAAGCTAAATGACAAATAACCAGGATCCATCAACTCATCTAGAATATGAAGGTGTTCAGGTGGACAGGGCTTGTTTCGGTGCATATGCCAATAATCAGAGCACTCTGTGTCCATTAAAGCTCACACTGAAATTCTGAAGACCTTGTTAGGCCAATTTTATACCGCATTTCTCTGACTAATATGTACTCAGCGACCCCATCCAGAATTAAGATTTCCTATCATCTAATGTACATTTTTGCTTGGTTGTCCTTTTTTTTTGTTTGTGCTTGAACATAACATTCAATTGTCCATCTGTGTGTTTGAGGCTGTAACCCTGAGGTCATTTGTAGCTGAATATGATCCTATAGTGTAATGGCTGCTGGTGTGTAGACATATAGATATGGATGGAGCTTTGTCAATACTGTGGATAGGCCATCTGTGCTCCTTTAGTTAAGTGCTATTTATACCAGTGTGTTTATCTGTTCATATACTGTACCTGGTTGTACCTGGAAGAGTTTTTCTTTCTTTTTTTTCTTTCTTTTTTTTCTTTTTTTTTTTTTTAACCAAATCAATAATTTTGTCAATTACTGGGGTTTGTAATCTTTACAGCCACTTTTATGACAGGACTTAACCTATACTGCAATATATCCACTAGATGGCAGTGTTATCTCATTTCACTGAGTGGGTTTCATTCATAGATAGATAGATAGATAGATAGATAGATAGATAGATAGATAGATAGATAGATAGATAGATAGATAGAT
>JAPTYQ010000030.1:32682404-32698376 GCA_029814465.1 Ostorhinchus cyanosoma | reverse complement strand
ATAAGTCCACTTTTTTTCTGCAGAATAATAATATTAAATTGGAATAGCAAAATAGGCTGTTGAAATGAGTTCAGTTTGGTTGAGAGCATTAATAAATGGAATAAAGTAGAGGTAGCATATGCACTGAAAGCTATTTTACTGGGGTCTTTTGTCTATTTTATGGCTTTCGTTTAGTCTCACATGGCCAGGCTTCTCTCTATACTCCGTTTCAGTTCTCTGCAGAAGCCGGTGAAAGCTATTGTGCAGCGAGAAAGAAATGTAGGACAAAGTAGCTTCTTTAAGCTTTTCGAACTTTGTGACATACTTTAGCCTCACTGGATTTAGCACCATAAAATTATGATACGCTAAGTGGTTCAGTTGGTGTGCTAGATTTATGGGTTGAACAGTAAAAATATACTTAATTTATGAGCAAAAACTGTATTCCAGAATAAATATTAAATGTAATCTAATTTTATTATATCCCATTATTATTCATTATTATTATTCTCTTCATGTGTCACTTAAAGCCTGTTCGCTGTGCTTCTCTAACCTTGTTTTCGCATATATTTTGGCTCTCAGTATTGGAATCGCATGATGCTATTTGGCCTACGATACCTTTGAGCACTCTCTCCAGATCACTGACATGCCTTCGCTGTTGGTTTTAGGTTACTGAGGCAGCCGAGTGATTGACGCATCAGACAATTGTTAGGATTGCTTGGAGATATAAGTCCCGCCCTTCAAGGAATTACTACTAACAAAACAACCCCTCCCACTCCAGACATACCCAAGCTGCAGCCTGAGGAGCGACAGAGAGCGAGAGAGAGAGAGAGAGGGAGAGACGCTGAGAGGGAGTCATGTAACTCAAAGACAGGGACAGAGTTGTAGGGAGAAAAATAAATAAATAGACAGAGAGGAAGCGTCGGGGGGGAAGGAAGAAGGGATAAATGAGCAGTAGAGGGAGAGGAGATCTTATTTCCATTAGTCAGGGGGAAAAAAAAAACAGCTTCTTGAAAGAGAGAAGCAAGTGAGAAAGAGTAACAGAGTGAGTGCATGCCTGGATTAGTAAAGAGGAAGATCACACGCTGATCTGGCAAGAAAGATAAGTGCAAGTGAGAGAGGGAGTGAGAGAGAAGGGTAAAGAAACACCTACTGTCAAACGATTGGAGCTTGAGAAGGAGCAGCGGTGTGGAATACTGTTTGGTCTAAGCCGGCACAGCAGACTAGACTCTTCCAGCGACTGAACTGGATCACTTCAGGCCAGTGGACTGTGGTCAGCCCATAGTAGAGGGCTGGTCAGAGGGCTCCAGGTGGCCCACAGTGCTGTTTCGTGGCTTTATGTGAGTGTGTGTAGTACCTATGTAATGTATGTGGATGCGGATGCAGAAGATAAAGCCAGACCATGAGTATCATCCTAAAGCCACGGTCACGATCCACCAGCTCACTGAAGAACACAGAGGGAATATGGTAAATAGACGGGCAACTTTGTTCTTCTGCTGGTGTTTCCATGTTGATCCTGTGTGTTTATATGTGTGCGTCTTGCTCTATTGTTCTCCCTCCGTCCGTTTGTAGCTTTTTCACATTCTTTTCGTCTGTCTCACCAGTTAAGCCCCGATTCCGTCCTTTTTCTGTTTTTGGTCCACGTCTTTCCTGTACGGCAATCGTTTGTCATTACTCCTCTTCTCAATCAAAACATCGCTGCTCTCTCAGTGGTTCGTTGAAGAACCTCCTGTGTCCTGTAGATAGGATACCTTTGGCGTTTTTGTTTTTTTTCATCTGTTTTTCATGTAAGACGTGACATGTTCTGTTGCAGATGAGATTAGTTCAGTTTGTGTTATGCTTTATCAGACTAACTCAGAAACACTTTGGTTGTCATGGTCGGGTGTCACTTACCCTGAATGTGTCTCTCTTAGAACACAGTGTCTATTCAGCCTCTGAAACTTTCTACACTACATGCTTGTAAAACAGCAAATGCATCATTCATTGAGGAATGTGTTTTTTCCTCCTTCCATACATTCTCTTGGATTCTAGTAAACATAGGACACAGAATGCAATGCCAGGGGCACAAATCGCCCTTCCCGCCCCCTTATGTCTCCTTACCCTGCCTGTCTAAACTTGCCCTTGCCTGTCAGTATTTATATCCTACTAAGAAAGTGCTCTGTAGCTTTTGCTGTTAGACATTAATATACACGGTCTACAGTATTTTACTATTGGGCAGAGCTGCAGATGTACCAGTACAATCCTGGACAGATAGACAGTGGAGTAGCTTGGTTGTGTGTGTGTGTGTGTGTGTGTGTGTGGGGGGGGGTTGGTTGCCCAGCAGCCTGTATTTAAACCCTGTCGGACCTTCCTGCAGGGTTCATAGTGTTCTCACATTGTCAGTTTATTAATCTTCTCTACAACCTCCCCAGCAGGAAATGACGCTTGTGTGAAATGAAGACAAATTAATTAGGTCTTTGAGGGTAGTAATTCTCTGAGCAGACGACAAACCGGTACATGATGTGATGAAGAGTTGTGTACAGGAGCCACTGTGTATTTAAACATAAACCTGTGTTAAAGCTGACTTTATAATGTGTCCTTTTTTTTTTTTTTTTTTTTTTTTTTGTTATTTTGTTAAAAGCTGCGAAGCTGGCAGTGCTGGGTTTTTATGAGCCATGTTTTTGAATGGCTACCAAAAACAGTGCTCAGCTGGACAAAGCATCCTCCATCTGTCCTGCCCTCATCTCTTCTGTTATTTACAGTTTTATCTGAGCCGCTTTGACTGTTTCTTTGTATTGCTTTGTGTTTCATTTGTGATATTGCTGAAGCTAAAATTCAAGATATTTGGTAACACTTGCGCTGGTAGGTGATAAGTCAGGTGTTTCTCTAAGGGTGGGTGTATTTTTGCAATGTGTGCATGTGAAATGTAGATAGATCTGACTTTATTAGAATAATGACACAGAAAAACATCAGGTACTTATACCTTATGTATGTATGTGGGGTTTTTTTTGCTGTGTTTGTGTAAAGTTATAGTACATGATATTTGCATGCGCTTGTTTGCTTAAGTGAAATTTATGTTGGAGCCTGTTTTGTGCTGGGATCCAGTTGTTTGTTGGTGTCAGCTGGCTGCATTTAAAGCCAACCAATACGTTTTACTTTTGAGAGTTTTTTGTCACACCTGCAACACCACATGACAGCACAATGCAAATTTAACTGCACAACTTGAACTCATACACATGCAGATCTTACATATCCTCCTGAGACCCAGCAATACATTTTTGTCGACTGTAGGGGATGAGAGTTTCACATATTTACCTCCAAAAAGAAAAAAAAAACAAAAACAAACCATGTCCACTGCAAAAGACAATTCCATTAAAAAATATCTCAAAAAAAAGAGAACTGTTAATCATGCTGTTTCCAATCAAGGCAATTATTTGATGTAAAAAAACAAACCAAAATAAAGCTTTTACATACTGGGTCTCAGGAGGGTATTGAACATTTCAGGAGTGCATTTTCCTGTTTGTGCATGCATGGTCTAGACTGTGGCATGCCCCTCAGCCTAAACAACCTCAAACAGCTCCCACTCTACCCAACAATGTAAATTCAGGTCTGTATACATGCACGTTTTAGTATCCTTCAGTGTTTTAGCGCAGCAAAAATAGCAGGTGTGAAATATGTGCAGCCGGAGAGGACTGGATGTTGTGCTGTTGCCACCTCGACCCCACTTTAAAACCAGCAGTGATATTATGGTGTCCAGAGATAAAACATACAGTAGACGAACAGCAAAAATGTGACTTAAGTGTCTGCGTCTGGTTTGTGTCAGTCGGCAACTGAGCATTTCAGGTAGGATGTAAATGCTGAAGGTTACATGCTATCTTAGCTCTCACAGGTCCCCACAATGTACAAGTTATCTAACATGTTTTCCAGGTTTGACATTTAGTAATCCAGTGCCGAGATGATGAATAGGGCTGAAAAAAGGTTGGTAGTTAAGTGGATATCTGTGCATATAGGAGCAGAAATGGTTTGCTTTGAGTCTTGTGAACTGCAATGAGGCTGCATTACCATGGTGAACTCATTGTATGTCTCTCATGATTGACTGAGTTTTCTGAATAATGTTACGAGAGCGAGCACTAAAGCAAGAGTTACAACTCAAGTAAAGGTTTCATCAGGGATTTAATTTGCTGGTACCTGACAAACATGAAACATGAAAAAACAGAGGGGAAATCCCATTTTCTGGAATAGTTATTGCTTTTTTTTAATTATCTGGGTGCTTCGATGAAACTGGGTACATTTTGGTACTTGGCACTTTTCCAGCTTTTTTAGAACCAATAATAAAAGAGAAATTTAGACATATTTTCCTCCCAGGATGCTCCTAATGATGACCTTAGATAAATGCAAAAAAAATTATACTCTTGCTCTGAGCCGTCCTAAAATTTGTACATTTTAATCAAATATTAGGCCCAAAATATGGACATGAAAAACTGCCAAGGTGTCAGTGCATTTGATCTGGAAAACATCACTTGAAATGGTCTTATATACTGCTATAAATAAAGACATTGGGTTAAATTTGAGGATCCTAGTGTTTTTTTCTAATCCAGACATGCAGGTTTTTCATGAATCTCAGTCTCATTCCAGGTTTTGTATGTAACCCATCGTGTCCACTTGCGTTACACACAGAACCTGCCCATTTAAACATATAAACTGTGAATTATTTTGCAACAGTGGTCATTTTTGTGAAATACTCTGTCTTGTATAGTTAGTTCAATTCCCCAAATTTACCTGTGAGAGAATAAAGAGATATAAAAAAAATTGTAGCTTGTAATTTTTGTGTCCTTTTGACCATGTTACATGCAGATTTTTGTATTTTAAATAATGCTAAATAATATAAAAATGTGTTATATCTGAAAAATTGTTTCTCTTTTGTTTCAGTAAGTATTTATTTTTACAATACACCCAAAGTACTTCCAAACTTGTTTCATAACATTAGTCTACATCTGGTTTGAATTTTTTGCCCCCATTTCCTGTTTTTAGGGACCAGTTTCACAGAAGCACCCATCTTTTTTGTACAACATACTGTAGACCCATATAAGGCAAACATTTGATACACATTCACATCTAAAATTTTTAGCAGTACTTAAACAGTGGATCAAGTTTATTATTAATCAGAACATTTACATAAAGATGACTTTAAAATCAAACTAAGGTAATAGTATACCAGCTAGCTCTTAATAATTAGCGGATCCTAGTTGTTTATGTGTATTTGAAAAGCTGCGTCTGTTTTTATCAATGAGTAACAGAACAAGTGTGTATGAGCACTGGCCATACAGTGATAACAAGTTTTTGTTTTCTTTGAGGGATCAGTCAGCTGATGTATCACAGTTTGTGTTTGCTGGCTTTGTCCTTCCATCCCATTCTTGTAACGATGATATCTCATGTACATCTTATGGGCGTTTCCTCAACGAGCATTCATCTGGACTCAGCTAATTGGATTGTGTCGGTCAAAGGTCAAGCTTATTGGAACCTCAGGAAACACATTCCTGCACTAATTATGCCAAAATTCCACAGAAATGTGCAATATGATACAGCAATGAAGTGATGACATTTAAGATCCTAGAGAACATTCTTCTATATTTGGATTATTGTATAGAGTACTGAAATTACAATTTGATTCTGCGTGCATGCTTATCACAGACATTGCATAGATTTTGAAACATATGTTTTTTTCGACAGACAAACTTACAATAGCAGACGAAATACAAGAAAATCCTAAAAGTACCAGATCTTTACATTAGAATCTTTTGCAGTTGTAACATCACACTGTGATTGTGATTGGATTATTTGTGCCGCTCTACTAAAGATCAAAGCTCAACATCATTGTGACATCGTAATAATCTGCAAAAACCCTTTGCAGTCACAACCGCAAGGCAGTAATTCCAGTTCCATTCCCTGTGTTAAGCTGCATTGAGACTCTAAATGCAGAAACAACAAAGCAGCGGGCTGCATTCGTCAGGGTGTGTTACTTTAGGTACTGGTGAGACATGAAATACAATCCCGATCCTTCTCAGACAAAGTCATGTTTGGGAAGGATCATTTCAAAGGCTTCTCAGACACCAACACTGCAGAAAAGTTGTAGAGAAGTTGTCATAGCGTGTGTTACTAATACAGGGCATGTCTGTAAAGTTATCAGAGTAGTAACTGGTTCAACTCTGGCTACAATGAGTCTTATGTGAAGTGCAGAAACCGTGCAACCATGCAACAAATAAATGCACCAGGAGCATGCACTGGTATGTTTGATCAGGTCAGTGCTGTAGTACTGACATATTCACATGTACAGTAACTTATTTCTGTCATAGGTTGCTGTTTTGCATTCAGAGCATGACAAGGTTAACACACATTATTAATACTCAGGCGCTGACACTACAGTAGACATCCAGTGGAACATATACCTCGCAGCATTCATAAATAATCAGCTCAACGTGCAGACACACACACCTCTGACATGTCTTTCCTTGTCCTTTGTCTCCTGCCTGCTCTTCTTCGCGTCCTCACAGCTTTCTAAAATAAATCGAGTGTCATCTTCCCTCTGTGTGCTTCGAAACAGAGTTCTGTTCTGATCAACGCTGCTCTGCACTTTCCCTGAATGTTTCCCTCTGCAGTTTTTTCCCCTGTGTTTATTGTTCTGTCCATACTTTTCCTCCAAAGTTTCGTCAAAGTAAAACGTCGCCACCCCTCGCAATCATTTTTACATTTCAAGTTATGTTTGCATTACATATTAAGTCTAGTATTGTCGGTCATTTTCTGGTCTACCTACTTCGAATAGAGACACAATGCCTCACTGTCCGCCTCTCGACTGATTATTTATCAAAGACACTTATGCCCTGACCTCGTTCTCCACCATGTTGTACGTCCCCTCACAGCTCCGTCACGTCAACTCTTGTGGTGTTTATAATTGCTCAAGTGACCCACGGCTGAAAATGAATGAGTCACTGATCTGTTCCCTTTTTGTGTCTGTGTGTGTGTGTGTGTGTGTGTGTGCGTGTGTGTGTGTGTGTGTGTGTGAAAGAGGGAAAGACAAAGAGACAGACAAAGAATGAAAAAGCAGATTGAAACAGAAGTGAAGGAGTGCAAAAGATCCTTAGGCGTATATGTGACCTGTCAGTGTCTTACAGTATAAGGTCACAACCACTCATCTGTCTTTGTGACTTTACAGCTTCATTTCTTTGTTTCCTTTTAACACTGCAGTGCATTTGAAAGGCTGTCTACTTACAATCAGTTGGGTTTTTTTTTTTTCCTTTTTCTTTCTATAACCCAGACTCATACATGAAACTTTACTCCTGTGGGAACCGATGTCCCAACCTGGTGCTTTCGTCGTGCCTACTCATGCAGCTTCAGGCAAATCAGTGTGCTGTAATACTTTTATCTTTGCATATCCTTCTTGTTTCTATTTTCCCAAGAACCGTCTTTCGTCACCACTGGGATAGTAGAGTTTGATTGCAACAAAGATTAGCTGTTGGAATATCCGACTTCCCCCTCCCTGACAGATTGATTTGGTCATTCCCAAAGAGGGTGTGTTTGTGTTGTCACAGCGCATACACGTCGGTAGGGTTACGTGTCAAAGGTTTGCTAAGAATTTGAGGGGGTTGTTACGTCAAAGTGTCTGTGATCATGAATCAGTTCTTTTTAGCATATGCTTGGTTTTGGCATTTTCATAACCTCGCCCCTGCATCTTTGTCTCTGTCTTGTTCACAAGGATGAACCAAACACCCATACACACTTACCATACTGAGGAGCTGGAGATCTGCCTGACCTGTGCTTTGAATGACAACTGATGAGTCACTTGTATGAGTCTTTAGTTTTGCACCTGCTGTAGAGAAAAGAAATGGGCCAGCTGATGTGATAACAGAGCGTGAATAGAAGATTGTTCTCTAGTGTATGTGAGAGGGCTGTAGTTTAGCTGCTGGTGTTCTGACATATTATTGATCAAACTAAATATAAAAACGCAGCGTGACAGCCCTTGGGGATAAAGATTTCTGTGATGTATGTAATATTAGAGAGACAAACTGTTAAGAAAAGTTCTTAGAGTCATTGCAACCTCATATATAACCTCTGTGAAAGTGTCTGAAAGCCAGCTGGAGACAGGGGCGAGGACAATACGATTGCCCTTTCCCCAGTCGCCCGGCAGACGGCCAAACTATCCCATTCCACAACTAAATGCTACACTCATTTAGCTCCTGCTACTCAGAGATTGCAGTGTGATAGCATTGTGGGAAACATGGCCGGCATGTCCTGTGTATGGTTGTAAGAAGTATTCAGTATTCATAGTGGAAGAGCGTTGTTTCAGCCGTGAGTAACTGCGCTAAATATGAACCACCTATATTGTATACTAATTCCCCTGCGTGCAGATGTAGAAGTGATTGAATGATGTTTGTTATTTACATTTAATCAGGTGGAATAAAGTTTGGATGCTGTCATGCCTTGTGGCTATAGATTGGTATTTGAAGGATGCTTCTATATGCGCCACTGTATAGAACTCACACACCATAAATTGAATCCATATTATCAACACATTGACTGTAACAGATGGATGGGATGGGGAAAACGGAGTGATAGACCCCATCCATAATACATGGCCTAGCTGTGAGTGTGGAAGTCTACTCCTTGGACTGTGTCAGTGATATGGCCCAGAGGGAGGAAAAGGGAGCATAATGACTTCTTCCTGTTGAAATCTCTCTCGCAAATCATTCACAACTAACAGCAGTGATGGACTATTTTCAAAACCTACAAACTAGACTTGTTAAATGCATTTCTTAGTGATAATAACTTGCAGCTGTAAGGTCACTGAAATGTCTTTTTTTTAAGATGCTGAATACATGGAGGAATGTACAAGCTGCAGAGAGGATGAAGGGTGTGATAGGAATGTTTCTGTAGCAGTTTCTCACTGTCTAATGACAAGGAATGTACATTTACACTGTTCATTCTCTCTTCTAGAGAAATAATAACATGAACAGTGTGTGCGGCACTGGTTAAGAAGCACTATCCTGTTGGACTAAATATTTTTTTCCTTAGTGTGGATGATAATGATGTCAAAGACGGCATCATCTACGTATGTATTACGCATCATGCTGAGGGAATCCCATCCTGACCTTAGCTTCTACACCAGACTGGATTATGGGATTGCTTGGCAACTCTAGTGATGAGGTAGATATCCCTTGACAGGCATTAGTCATCACCTGAGCGAACAGTCTCCAAGGTGGTTAAGGAGCTCACTGAGACACCACAGTGGGAAATGTTGTCACTGGTTTGGAAAGTTCTTTCCATTCTGAGCCTGTAGTGTTGTCACTGAGGTATTCCCTCTCGACTCGTGTTGACTTTAAACAGTGCATATTACCCGTGATCAGTGCTGTGCAAGTTACTTCCTAACTGTAATACATTACAGATTACTTGCTACTGTTATTTGAAAGTAAGTTAGTCTCAGAATTGTAATGTGTTGACTCCTGTATTACGTTTCAGTTACATACAGACTCCCATCATAAATGGGGCATGTGCAGTAGAAAACACTCCCCCCCAATACAAGAGATAGGAGAGCCTTGGGACGCATACATTTGTGCCGCTAAGTACATGTGGACGGAGAGCTCAGTAAATAAAGTTACAGTCTACGATGTTCTAATCTCAGCAGGAACACTGTCATTTTTTTCAACATTTTAAATATTCAAACAGGGGGCGTGGCGCTGAGAACGCTGGTACATGTGCAGTTGATAAAGAGTTCTAACTAGTTTTAGAAACATTAGCTTATCTTGGCATTGCTGATCACAGGGATCATGCTAATGCTAACTAGCTTCTGGAAAGCAGGGTCAGGGTTAGTAATGTGCATGCGTCCATGTGGACAATGTACTGTCTTCTGCCGTCTTCACCCATTGGCTGAACACAAACAGGAAATAGAACTTTCTTGCTGCATTTTTTGATTCCTTAAGGTCTCACAGTCTTGCTGTTTTGTTTTTTTGTTGTTGTAGTTTTTTTTTTTCATTTCAGCAATTGCTATTGAACATTTGCCAAGTAAAATGTTACTTAAAATTGATTAGTAGTGCCTTACACAGCAAAAAGTATCGTTATTGTAAGGCATTACTTTTGTAGCGCGTTACTACCAACACTGCCTGTGATTGCACAGTCTGTATACCTTAGAATATTTCTGTATTTGCTTTAACAGAAGATGGCTAAGCATTTAGCATGACGCAGATCATAAACATCCAGTAATGAGCTAAAGGATGAATGGCTGACTATTTCTGATTTTATGTTGTGAAGCCTTTGAGCAAATTTGCATCATTAGTTGAGCAGACAGAGCCCACATGCCTTTACTGTCGTACGTCATATACTGTGTAGATATGTTATGCTATGATCTGAATTTCACAGCCCATGACTATACAGCTAATTCACAGATTATGTGGGAAAGCATAGCAGATTGTTTGCTGTTATAACAGAATTTTTTTTCATCATTATGTGACTAAGCTCTGAAATCATCAAGACCTTTAAAATGTAATTAATTGTGTAATGTCTGCATAATGTGATCAATTGCGGAGTTATGTCACACAGCCATTAGTACAGTGCTTTCTTAGAAGTTTATGTATTAAAACAAGCATGAAGTGAGAAGCATCATTTTCATCTGGTACACTGCAGAGCTGATTTTCACTGTTAAAACTCTTCTCTTTTTTCTTCAAACATCTTCTAATATTCAATTTTATTTGTAGCGACCAATATCACAACAAAGACACCTCACAGGGCTTTACAGAAATTGTTGAATTGATAATAATTTCAAAAAACACAAAGAAAATAAGCAAACAGTCAAGTAATCGGTTAGTAAACAGTCAATGTACCGTTCATCCCCCGTCCTTAGACCCTCCTTCTCGGCAATGGAAAAACTCCAAAAAACCCAGTGGGAAAAAGAGAAACCTCAGGGAGAACCACAGTGAAGGAGGGGTCCACTCCCATGGACAGACGGGCTAAAGATGAGACCAGGACTGACGGACATCCATTTGATTATGTAGTTCCAGTCTGTAAAGATGCAGCAGGGTGGGGGCACATGCAGACAGCTGAGGGGGCACATCTAGTCAGATGAATGTGAGGAGGTCCGTCCAGACAGGTGAGGGTAAGGGAGGAGGTCCGGGGTCAAAGGTCAGGACAGGGCACAGATGGGTCCCCTCAGATCCTGTTCGCCTTAAGCGTCCACATCTGAAACAGTCAGTTTTTTTGAAAAGCAGTTTAATAACTAGTCAGTCCTGGTCTCATCTATTCTGTCTCTAATAGTTCTGATTTTATTATTATAAAAGTGTGGGAAGTCGTCACAGCTGAGAGTATCTGGGATAGAGGGGTCGACTGAGCTGGGATTGTTTGTCAGTCTGGTTACAGTGCTGAACAGAAACCTGGGGTTATTCTTGTTTTCGTCTAGTAAGGATGTGGAATATCTAGTTTTAGCCGTATGCGGGGCCTGCTTCTAAGTCAGTAAACTATTTTACCGGTCACTCAAAGATTGGTCTGTGCTGGAGCCTCTCTAATGTACACGCTGCTTGTTTAAGGGAACGCGTTTCAGCATTATTCCAAGGAGAAGCTCACATCAGTCTAACAGCCTTAGGTTTTAGAGGAGCTACTACATTGAGAGCAGTTTGTAGTGTGAGCGTGGCACTATCAGCAAACTCATCACATATAGCAGGACTAGACATGTGGGAGCTGTTCTCTTCATAATCACATAACATGGTAGTAAATATTGGCTGAATTATGTCTTTATATTCTCAGTATCATATGTTAAGATCAGATCCAGGGTGTGTATTAATACGACTCAATACGTGAGCAAAGAATTCCTTTTCCTGCAGCTTGGTCTTGAAATGATTATATTTAAGATGTTTGTTTTCCTGTTAATATAATCGTGTTAAAATTCAGCAAACCATTACTATATTTAGAATCGCATTTACTGTGTATTTTCAAATTCTAATCTTTCTTCTTCCCTCTTTTTCTTTCTGTGCAGTTTTGATGTCGACAATGGCACGTCATCAGGTCGTAGCCCCCTGGACCCAATGGCCAGCCCGGGCTCCGGCCTCATCCTGCAGGCCAATTTTGTCCACAGCCAACGGAGAGAGTCGTTCCTCTACCGCTCTGACAGTGATTACGACCTCTCACCCAAGTCTATGTCCCGAAACTCCTCCATAGCCAGTGACATGTGAGTGCTTCCACATAAATCTCCCTCAAAAACATAGAAATGCTGGGTTTGTATGTGTGCTTGAAATCCTTGAAAATGCTTGAATATCAATGATGTGTTGTGGTCTGACAAGTGCTTGAATTTCAGTTTAAGAGCTTCAAAGTTGCTTGCAGTTATAACTCTGTGATGTGATTTATTTATTTTTAATATTAACTCTGCCAGGTTAGATGCCAAGCCAAAGCTACTTACAAAGAAGTGATACATTTTGAAAACTTTATGTCGAAAAAGAAAATTAGCGTGTGATCTCAGGTCGACTCCAGCTACATTTTTATCTTAATTAGGTCTGTCAAAATTAACACAGATTAATCCATCATCGTGATTAATCTGATTAAAATGACTCTGAACGTCTCTGGTAATGCATTTGGGACAGTTTGTCCAAGTAGAGTTAGCGTTGTGAATGTGCAAATGGTCAGTTGATCCAGAAGTGACAGACAGCAGAACCAGCCTATAAAGATGAAATTTGACTAAAAAAACAAATAATTCGGAACAGTTATTTTAAACTGTTGTGTTGAAACTGTTGAAGGTGTTTAATAAACACATTAAGTGCATATGTATTCCCTTCCTTCTTGAGTCTGTTTGCCTTTGCTAAATGAAACATGATTAATATAGATTAAAAATGATGATATATTAATCAAAATTAATCCACAGCAACCCTGTGATTAATCTGATTACAAATTGTAATCTTTTGACAGCACTAATCTTAATCCTTGGCTCGGTAAGAGTGTGCTTGAAGAACGCCAAATGGCTGCTGTTTTTTGGATAAAACTTTGTGTTCTCTTTTAATTTCTAAACTTTTTGCTATTGAAAAATAATTTTCGGTGTTTTTAGCATAATACAATGTACAATGTGATTGTGATAGAAAGTGAAAAAAATAATCATAATCACGAGTATATGTATTCCTGTAGATATGCGTTTAACTCCAGTGATTAAGGTGCTGTGCTGGAAAAAATTTAAAATGACCTTTAAAAGTGCTCGAAAAGTGCTTGAATTTAACCTTGAAAAATATGTACGAGCCTTGTAAATCTTGTGCTGAATCCATGCCAGGCCTGAATATGTAGTAAACCAGCTGTCCAGTGGGACATCTATCCTTAACAAAGTGTACAGCAGTAAATCATCCAACAAAGCATAGCTAATGCTGCCCTATATTCATACTCATTTTAGAGAATTAAAATGTATATGTATATGCTGTCACAGTGTAAGCTCCTGAAGGTATGTGGTAATACACATGCTAGACATTAATATCACAAACAAACTGGCTGGTATCTGTCTTCCGGGTCAGTGTATACATTGATACCTCACTCCCCATTTCCCACACAGTGGTGGTTATCCAGTTACATGTGCTGTAGACTTAGCGCTACAGGAAGTTAAATTATTGACTGAAAACATCGCATTTGGATCCAGGCTGAAGGAAAGACAAATACACAAAAGGATGAAAAGTAATGTCCTGTAGTAACCTTAGACTTCCTTCTTACCGCTGCTATTTGCTCTGTACTTTTACACCAATGACCCTTCTCTGACCTGTGTCCACTATTCAGTTACCACACTATAAATTGCTTATCATTTATGGTTTAAGGCTTGTTCTTTCATGGGTTAAGTCTTTTTGTGTGCTGGGGTTGTATGCACTAAATGTGATGCTGTGTATGCAGGATACAGATAGTGTTAACAGCTTCCTTTCTGGAATTCTGAAGAGCGGGCGACAACACAGCCAACTGTAGTAAAACTCCACATTTTATTACACTACTGAATTCTAACAAAACAAGGAAAGAAAAAATAACATCCAGAATCTTTTCAAAGTCAGAAAAAGACCATTAAAAGCATCAAAATAGAGATATTGCAGCCTGATTATGCCCTCATGCTCATACACAACTGCAGATTTTTCCTCATTTGTGTCTTATTAAAGTGTGTGATCACTACAGAAGGATGGGACTGGGTCTCCCATGCCAGTCGTGTCAGCTCACATGTCAGTGGGTGTGTGCGTGACGTGGCGGTTGTTCAAGCCCTCTGCTAACACACCCGACACCTGAACAAATGTTGACAGTGTTCATGATAAAGGACATAGCTTAGATATCGAAGGTTGTCGTAGTCAAAGTTGCACATATTTCTAAATATCTAAATATGAAACGCCATACTCTGTGTAGGTAATTTACAAATATATACAATACATATACATACGCAAATATGTTTTTTCCTAATTTTATAAAAGTCATAGAACGCATGCATTGTTAACATAATATTTCAAAGAAAGAAGGAGAGGAGAATTGTATCTGCCACTGTATGTTTAGAAAATCCACCGGTATTAAGCTAGTTTTAGTGTTCAAGATGTCGATGTAAGAATACTGCATATTGGTACATGCTACAAATGTTCTTCTCTGAACTTCCTCATGTCTACAGACACATCCCTTTTTTGTTGTATAGAAATCATAAGAAACTAATCTACTTTGTGAAGAAAGGCCTCAGCTGGTAGTTGATGTATGGAGTAAACATGATGTCAGTGTGATTGAGAGCATCAGCTGAGCAGAGGCTAATGCGATGTGATGCCCACTGTGTCTCCCTCCCCCTTCCCCTCTTTGACCTTTGCAGAACATGACCACACGCCTCTGTTTACTGTAAAATGTAAATCCACTGTGCATCCATCATTAAAAATACGTTTTCTTTCTTTCTTCCAGTCATGGTGACGATATGATTGTAACACCATTTGCACAGGTGAGGTTGAAATTTTCTTTTGTTCTGTTAATTCTCAATATGTAGTAAATATTGTTCCTAATATAATACGTTCCCTTCAGGTTCTTGCCAGCTTAAGAACTGTAAGAAACAACTTTGGTGCATTAACCAATCTACAGCAAGACAGAACCTCCAATAAGTAAGTTTGCTCTTTACTGCCTTTATCTAAATTGGGGGAAATATTATCAAAGAGAAACTGGTCAGTGATGTTTAAAATATTATGATGACTTTATGACAGAGAAAATAAATCTAATTGCAACTGCCCCAAGTCCTGTCCCTCTGTGGCTGTGTTTGCCCTCTGCTGGCTGTTTGTGGTACTACAACAACAGCACATACCCTCTGCCACACTGGGCATAAACACAGCCCATGAGGGACTAGGAATAGGGATGTGTTTCAACTTTCTCCTATTTTGGTACTGTTTTCATGTGTTTTTCTTCCCTCTTGTGACAGGAGATCACCCATGTGTAACCCAACACCCATCACCAAGACTACCTTTACAGGTAGGTGAACAGGGAGTGGTTACCTGTGTCCTCTATGTGTGTCTGTGTATGTGTGATTTAATGTGATATGTGGGAATAAGAAGTTTTATTTTTATACAGAAAAGTGTAAGCATCAGTACAGTTATCAATTATTACTAAATATGGTTGCGGTACTGTCTTTTTTTTCCTTTTTTTTTATGAAGTTGTCCAAAACAAGATAAATTTTGGCTCATAAAGGACTGTTATAGTAATGTTTTGTCTATTTTAAGACATCATCAGTATGGTAGTGATGAAGGACTGGCAGACACAGGCATCCTTTTCAGGGAGCCAGAGAGTATGAATATGAAAACTAACACAGCCAGAATACAAATATGGACAGCATATTGGACAGGGAACTGGTTAATTGGAAGAAACCATGTGGTATATGAAAAGGAAAACAGAGAAAGCCAGAATAAAAAGGATAATTTGTGCATACTTGTGTCACCGTTGCCGCTGGAGAGGAGTTGAGGAACTTAGAAATAAGTGTAAGGATTTTAGATGGAGGCAGTCAAGAAAGTCAGGGCAGGTTAGGGG
>JAPTYQ010000030.1:32633546-32653703 GCA_029814465.1 Ostorhinchus cyanosoma | reverse complement strand
GGGGCTCGGGTGAGAGCATCATTGTCCCGCAATAGGGACTCTTATTTTGACACACATACTGTAGATTATAAACAGCCCTGGACCAATGGAAACAGTGGGTTCTTTTCTCATTATGTGTTCTATTTTTTTATGGTATGAAAGGAAAACACAAACTGTAACTTAAAAAAGGTCTTCAGGACAATTATTTTTTGGGTTATGTCTTTAGAATGCCAACTTGTCTGGAAGTTTTCACAGGACAATTAAAATGTTATTTTAATGGATTCCTTGTTAATTGCAGTCTATTGGATAGCACTGTAGATCATACAACTTTATGTAAAAAACATAAAAAACAAATGAAAAAAAAAAAAGTTTTTATATGCAATGGATTAAATAAAAGCATGGGTTGATTCTGCCTACTCGCTGGTTTCTTGTTGTTTTTAGAATGAGTGGTTTTTACTGTAACTTTATTGATAACACAAAAGGTTAGTGTTAAGGAAAAAAACCCTGATATAGAGTATTTTGTTTTTTTGGCATTTTGATAATTCTCCATAGATGTAAAAATCTGAATCTTTCATTATGAATCACTTAAAAATACTAAATCATTTCATTTCTGTTTTCGTGGCGATGTGGATACGTTGTGTCTAGTTTGATTCCGACTAAATGTAAAATTCATGCTGTTTTTATCCAAGAACTTGTCGTCTTATTAGAGGTTGTCACTTTTTATTCTTCCATTTTTTGTGTTTTAGCAGCAAGAAGGAGGGCTACTGTCCATCGTAGAGAGTAGAAACCAAACCACTGTCATCTCAGACACAAACCTGATCAAGCAGCTCATTCTGTGGCGAAGGTCGTCACAGCTGAGAAGACGCCAGTGAAGCTGAGGTTTACTCTACGACGACTAAACCACGTCCAGACACACGCCTTTAGCTGGTATTTTAACTCCAACAATAACAGCTAAACGTATTAAAAAGTAAATAAACACACTGGCATCATTTCCTTACCCTCGATTGTTTGGTTCTGAAGGTTTTTTGTAAATATAGTGTGACTCTTCAAGCCCCGTCTGTAGATCTGTTGTTGCAAATCAAGGTTGAGTATTTTTATACATGCGTTTTTAGAGTTCTTTGTTCAACACTGTTTCCTTATTACAGAGTTAAAAGGTAAAACGGTGACTTGGTGTTAACTGATGGGGTCTGTGTTTACGGAACAGTTAACAAACCATAAAGTTTATTTCGGTAAAGTCTGCTTTTTCTACTTGGTGCATGAATTCAACAGAATCCTCTTCAGTGAATGAAACACCACTGGAGTTTTTGGAGTTTTATTCTGTCCATGAAAAAACTGACAATATTGATTGATTCGTTTGGGTAACTTCATTTTAATTACTCATATACTGGACATATCCATTCCTACCACTCGCGTCTCTAATGTCTAAGAAAAATGAAGATACTTAGGTAAAATACAAGGTAAAGGTTGATTTAAAAAAAAAAAAAAGAAAAAGGGGTGTCAGGCCCAACAAACCCCGCCCCTCGTAAACATCTTACTTGATTTGCCCTGTCATCATTAAACACATAAAACACTTTTTGTTGACCTTGACCTTTGACCTCCAGTCACCAAAATGTAATGAGATCTATTCAGGACTACTTTGCACCTTTCCTGAAAATTTCATGGAAATTGGTCCATTAGTTTTTGTGTAAATTTGCTGACAAACAAACAAACAAACAAACAAAAAAGCATCATCCAGGAAAAGCTGAGTGGATGACAAGTGGATCAATTGTTTGTCTTCAGATGTGGATCAAAAATCAGTGAGTACTTTGAAAACAAAAGGATCAGATTTAGACATTTCAGGTTATATGACATATTAGAGGAGAACGTTAAGATTTGTTATTTTAGGAAATATCTTTGTAATTCTGAACTATTTTCCAGAGCAGCAAAAAACATAGATAATGTTATGCTTTTGATTTTTTTCTTATTAAAAAGTGTTTTTCTCCCAAAGGTGTAGAATCTGAAATCTATAGAATTTAGATCCAAATCCAATGACAGAACCTATTGGATGTAAAATGTCTGGTAGTTTTTGATGTTCAGGCGCAGACAGGTTGAATAAATATCTCACCAAATACTAACACATAACTTTAGTTTTTATAGTGGGTGATTCTAAATCTAAACAGTAGTTTCATCTCAGCAAAAATCTCTCTTTGCGTCTCTGTCACATTTTATTATCATCAGTAAATCATTGTTACCTTCGCTAAGGAGGTTATGATTTCATTGGGCTTTGTCTGTTTGTTTGTCTGTTAGCAAGATAACTCTAAAAGTTGTGGAAGTATTTTGATACAATTTTCAGGAAATGTTGATACAGGCACAAGGAACAAATGAAAACATTTTGGTGGTGATCCAGATCGTTGTCTGGATCCAGGAATTTTTTGAAGGATATTTTTATCATCGTGAAATAGGGCCAGTTACAACATAAACGTATATAACTCCACAATATAGATAATATTAATATGAATCCAATGCTATGTATAGTTTGTCAAGGTCCAGGGATTCATTTTAGGAGTAAATTAATCATGGGGGGGGGCCTTGGCGGAGGTCTGCGCTACTTGTTTATGTCACACATTTTATCCGAGTCGGTCATATGGGAGGGGGGGGGCTTATAGGCCAGTGGGTGAGGGCATTGACCATGAAACATAACATGGTCTGTTCAATAGTCGTCCATATTGACCTGCATGTCTCTGTCCTAGTTTTCCATCTCTGCTCTGTTAAAGAGGAAACCACCAGCAGTGAACATCACAAGTACTTTAGACTATTATTCTGTTCTATACTGAGGTGAATCATCTATTTATGAATATGTTATATCAGATAAAGTCCAATAGTAATTTATCAGTGCATAATTACACTTTATACTAGCAGTTAGTAGGGGTTATATTAGTTCATATAAATGGATATTGCCATTATTTAAGTGATCCAAATACATGTACAGTTGATATATTTATTCTGTAACATTAAAGTGATAGAGAAAATGCATTTTATGTTAAAAAAGTCAGAATAAATTAGCACAAAACTGGAAATGTGTACCAGTTTAATTTCTATATTTGTTCCACTTTTGGGTCTAATGCTATAAAAATGTAAAAAAAAAAACCAAAAACAAAAAAAAACCACTGGATCCTTTAGTGAAAAATGTCTAAATGAATCAGCAGAGTCTGAGCTGTGGGTGTAAATATGGTTTTGGACACTAGGTGGAGCACTTCCACTGGAAGTTGAACAGCCTGTGGTGCATGAAAAGTGTAGCAGAGAATAAGAAATAACAACAAGGCCTCAGATATAATTTGTTTTATTTCCTATAATCTCAAAAACATATGTCTAACATTGCCTGCACTCCAAGAAGCCAATACGGTTATTTATGAGGGAAGTTGTAGTGTTTAAAATCCGAACAACCGCACAACCTTTTAGGCAAATTGATCTTGACTTGAGTTTAATTTATTTCATGGCTATTAGCATAAAATTATAATAACACACAGATGCACATGTACAAAGCACGTGTGCACACATATTCTCAGGGTCATTAAAATAGTGTATCCCTTCAGTGGGAGTTACAATAGTATGGCATATGGCATGGTCTAAGTCATCTCCCTGGCTATCTTTCACAACAACAGTGCATTTTGACATGAGAACACAACCACCAACATTTAGCAGGAACAGCATATAGTACGTGGATACATTTGTACAAAAGGTATACACAAACAATACACTATATTATGTCATTGATTTTGTCAATATGGCAGGTACACATACAGTACATAAACTCTCCCATCCATACGTACACTCACACACATTCAGTGGCTGCAGGTACCGAGTGAAGCACACACTCTTTTTTTTTTTTTTTTTTTAATTAGAGATTGTACATCGGCGCAGCCACTCTGACTAAACTGTCACTCAGATAGAGTCGTTGTCCTCAAAGACAGGAAAAACTATTTACAGGGTTTAATTAATAAAATATTGCACTTATTGGCCCATTGCATCTCATAGCGAGTGCCATGATAATGCTCCTAAATCTGTAACATACACTATTTTAGAATATAAATCTACATGGATAAGTCA
Organism: Ostorhinchus cyanosoma; assembly: GCA_029814465.1. Lineage (NCBI taxonomy): Eukaryota > Metazoa > Chordata > Actinopteri > Kurtiformes > Apogonidae > Ostorhinchus > Ostorhinchus cyanosoma. The sequence goes on along the minus strand of JAPTYQ010000030.1, from coordinate 32,649,638 downwards.
GGAGTGACTTCATGCAATTTTTTGGAGGTTTTATTAGTAAACTATGCAACAAACAACCGACAAATGCTAAAGGAACTGGGATATTTTGGCACAAATGTTTCATGAATTACAAGTGTCTTAAGGAAAACAAAAAGTTTATTTGTTTGTTTTTTTTTCTGGGTTTTATTTCATTCAATCTTTTTATTATATAGACCTACGTTATCTTTAAAACAACTACAGGATAGTATGTCTGCTAAGGAGAGATTCACATATCCAACTACCATGTTTTTGACGTTTCCTAAGCAGGTTACTGATGATTATTTTTTTCCAGAGGGACATCATTTCATAGCATAAACATGAAATGTAAGCATGCTGGCTTATAAATTAAACATCTTTTTTTTTAGTATATATATATATATGGCTGTTTATTCCATGCCAGAGCTGATCATGTGTTATCTGTATATAATCCTTCTACTGTGCCTTGTAGGTTTGTGATTGTTTTTTACTGGTTTGTGGCTGTAATGATGAGGTGAGGATGGTCAGGGTGGGGTAAGGCCCATCTTTAGATAAAACAGCACATATGATTGAGTTTTTGGCAGCATGCTCGTCGCAAAAAAGGTAGGACTAAAGGGTCGTCTTAGAGGGTAAGCACATAGAAATACTTGCTTGTAAGATTCACAGAGATACCTATCAGAGAACCACACATCTACAGACGGCAAAACATGGAATAGTACTCACGTTAACATTACACGTACTGGATTCATTCGAAAAACGGAAGCAGGACAGAGAAACTCACAGAGGCCGTGTTGGAGATGCTAAAAGGCCACTTTTTTATCCAAGGTAGATTATTTTTGGATGGCAAAATGTCACTCGTCTGTGATTTAGACAGAATACGCACACTCATGCAACCCAGATTCACTATACTGCACAGTCACGCAACAATCACACGCTCGTAACAACAGACGCGCTGCACAAAAGAAAGCTGCTACATCGTAGGGCACGAAATGAAAGATTTGGCAGCTTTAGGAGAAAAAAAATAAACCTATAAAAGGATAATACTTACTGTACAAAAATAAAAATAAAATAATTATTAAAGCACTCACTGACTATCCCTTATTTTATAATTACTTTAAGACTTTAAAGGTCTTTAGGGGTTTACTGTACAACATATGGACTATTTCCAGCATTATCAAATATACTTGGTTTATAACCATACTGATTAGCCAAAGGATGAGAATATAATGTCTCTAAGAGTATTATCCTAGATATCCTATAGTGTTACACTGTTTACAATAGCTATGTACTGTATGTCTGTCTGGTTATTTGCTCTTGATATAAGGTGATAGAAGGTGGGAGATAATACAACAGCATTTTAGAGGTCTACTACTAAACAAGGTTTGAACTGTCCAGAGAAAGCTGTGCTAGCAGAAGTGTTAATGCTGAAGGAGAACGAAACTCTGCACACACTATCGCCTTCACGGATCTTTGCTGCTGTCTGATCTGGAGCACTAACAGTTACATCCAGGCTGCTGCAGAGGTGGAGCACTGTCTGTGAGTTTGGCAGTGGGCGCTCCCGTGGTGACCGCCGGATCACTGTCCAAGCTTTCGGACATCTTGTCACAAATTAGGTCAACGAGACGCTCAAAGGTCTGCTTCACGTTGATGTTGTCCTTGGCGCTTGTCTCGAAAAACTCAAAACCTTGGTAAAAAGCAAGAATAAATCATATGAGTACGTGACACTGTAATTATGATCCGAAGATGAGTGGTGTGAAGACGGTAAAATAGGAAACTCTGGGGTTTACACTGCGATTAGAAAATGATTCATGGAAAATGTGGATGTCGTCTTACCCAGCTGTTCTGCCAGCAATCGCCCGCTGTCCACCGACACCACCCGCTCCTCTTCCATGTCACACTTATTCCCAGCCAGCACCACCTGTGCGTTGTCCCACGAATAGGTTTTTATCTGGGTCGACCTGAATGTAAACACAATATATAAAAAGCACTGAATCAAGCTGTGACAACACTGTGGCTGTAGTTAAAAAAAAAACAAAACAGAAATGATTAAATCATTCTGGCACCGTATTTTCCAAAGTGTTGGGCGTTAGTGAAGTTTGCTCAGCATTGGGCCATGGCTATGTAGAGTGATTACATCAGCGTACACTTGGCATTCATGCGATGCTTGAGTCACTGATGGCAGTAGAAAGTGGGTCAATTACTACTCTGGACTGAAAGTACACAACCTTTTTTGATCTGATGTGTTTTATAATTCCCTTTTTTTTTTTTAGCTTTTAACTTTGTACAGCTGAACTCTGTCCCAGAAAAACTTAAATTTGACTTTTTAAAGCTTGGCAGAGGCGGGCGGTGATTTATTAAAGATGTATCTAAGAAAGATCAATGTTTAAAGTTGTTCAAAGGTCGTGTTTTAAAGCTGCAGCATATGTGCAGTTAGATTTAACACGATTCTGTTAATAGTTACATCGTTTTATTTCATTTCATCATCAGACTGCAAAAATGAATAATGTGCAAACTTCACACAAATCATTTCAGGGGTTTTAAGAGGTTTACATTAGAACAGGTTCAGTCCAACAGTTAGCAGGTTTTGTAAGTCACTGAAAAAACATATGCAACTCTGACCTGTAACAGAATTCAGGAAAGGAATTCAAGGAGCAAATATCTCTTGCACTGTTGTATTAGCAGTGAAACTAGGGCAGTGAACAGACCACCAACTGAAAACAGGAGAGAAAGAGCCAGCAGGAAAGGAAGAGAGAGCAGCAAGCAAGATGTTCGCACTCATCCTCGCTGTGTCCAGATCTGACTTGTTATTGCAATTCAAATGTGGGTCATTTCCAAACCAACTGCTTAAAACGCTCTCTAACAGGAAACCACTTGTACTCTAGCTGTTCTCACAAATCTGCAGGGTCTGGATGTTCAATCCTTGGCATCTCCAGTCATTTTTAAAGCCACTTGGCCCCAGTGGAAAAGCAGACGGAAGAAAAGAGCGTATTGATAATCAATAAACTCATAGCTTAGACTGTTTTTTTTTCTTCCTAAATGTTTCCGAAAGCATACATTTGATATCAGCATTACAACATTTCCCTGTTTTGTCTCAGTCACAGGCAGGAAATGAACACGTCACAGGCTTAATGCAGACTCGGGGAAGGAGATGTTGCCATAGAAACCCCCCCCTTTTTTTTTTTTTTTCTTGCAACCTTGTCACAAGGAACAAGGGAAAGAGAAAGTGGATTTAAAGCCCAAGGCAAAGGCAAAAAAGAGAGATTGTAGCTATGTGAAGGGTGAAAAAGAGCCTGTTCCCTTGTATACAGTTGATTTGTTGGCTGTTTGACATGTTAGCTCACAGGTAGCTCTCCAGGACAGTCGCTGCCAGTGACACACTTGGCTCCATTAATTAAGATACCCATCACAGACAGGGCTCAGACGGTAGTATTCCATCAAAGTGTCAGACGGGCTTTAAAAGAATAATAGGTATGTCTGGCTCTGACCTCCCTCCTCGTGATAATTCTTTCTTCTTTCACAAGTATCTTAGTACAAATTAAGCTCATAATTTGATCCCTGGTATTAATAGAGTTGTAGATGTACGTTGCTCATCCCTCATTAAAGAACTCCGAGTGCACGTAAGTCCAAACGCAGCTGTTTGACAGGTGCCTCCAGAAGAAGCTGTCAGGTAATGAGAGCTGAGTAGACACTGGCCTTAATCATGATTGTCATAGTCCTACAATCAGTTTTAGTCACATGACAGCCGTGTCTGACTGCAGCGAGAAGGATTTCATTGTTTTCTTGTAGCTGATGCAACAATAATATCACGGCAGTTATCATTCAGAAATCAATGCTCGTTCTCACGCAATATCTCTGGCGCTAAAAGAGACGGCCCTATAAATAAAGGTGAGAATGACACTTTTGGACTGCAGCACCTGGTGCAGGGGAAAGATCAGCGCCATGGAAATTGCATGCATTAATCTCTTGCAGCAGATCTGAGATGCCTGCGTTTCACCAGAGCCTTCTATCTGTTGTGATCTATCATATGAACGTTCTGTTTCTGGAGCGAGAATCTTAACCCAGAAACCTCATTTCTGCAGCTGATCGAACGCACCCTACCACGTTCTGTTTCAGACACGGATGCATCATCATCATTCGCCGACATTTGGGCTTGGCTCAGAACGACTGTTCGGCTACACTTGTGTGACTCATGAATGGACAAGAGCCATGACCTTGACAAGTCTCCTCTAGTAGCCCATCCCCATGCCTGAGAGAGATGCCACATACTGTGGACGCTCCGGCACATTTAGGCCCGTCGAACACTTCTGAAAAATCAATGATATCACTGCAAGGAGACTGGAAGCTTTGAAAAAGAAAACGAGTTCTACAGTTAAACAGGCGGATAAATGAGACACTGAGCACAGATTCAAAATGACCGGCTCTAGCTCTGCTGGGGACGTAGAAATGACCCCATCATATTCATGCAGGTGCAATAATACCTGTTTATTAAACCAATGACCTAATGTGACAAAACAGCCGCTGCCAGTTGAGTTCCTGGTTTGATAAACGACAATGCAATGGAGCCACTTGTGCTGCTTTTGCGTCCTGATCAGTCACTGTTGTTTTTAGGATTGACAACATCACCTTCCTTGTGTTTTCTTTTGGACTTTTGTTCCTCTCTTAGGGCTTTTTCTAAGACACTGACTCACTACAGGTTCGAGTTCATGAATGTGCTGATGATGACTTTAGATTAGATTAGATTAGATTAGATTAGATTAGATTAGATTAGATTAGATTAGATTAGATTAGATTAGATTAGATTAGTCTTTATTTATCCCACAGTGGGGGAATTCACAATCAGCAGCAGCTCACACATACACACACTAGGTAAAAGTATAAATATATTAAAAAATATATTAAAAAAACAAGATATTAAAAATAGGGAGAAAGGAAATATATATACACATATATACACAAGTACAGAACATACAAAAACAGTGTAATTGTATGTTGAATATTATTGCACATGAATAACAACAAATGAAATATGTATGAGAATATTGCACTTGTTTTTCTGACCTACACAAATACGACTGCAGAAAGAACTGAGTGAAGAAACGTTTACAAAACCTGTGAGACCAATTTATAAACCATTAAGTGTAAAAACCGCATTGTTGCGATCTCTGTAATCACTTGACCTGGTGATCTGTTTGTCCTGTTTTTGTATCTGTTAAAAAAATTTAACATTTTCATACATAAAGAGTTTTTTAAAAAGAATGTGTTGATGTTCTCATTCTTTGTTGGTGGCATCACATGCTTTGCACATTAAGCTGCTGGTTGTGTTTCTATGGCTACGGCTGCTGTTGATTATACTCCTGCTACTGCTGTTGCTGTTTACGTTCTGTTAGTATGCATGATATTGATATTTACAGCTTCCGCATGCTTAAAGGTGATGGCTGTTCAGTTGGTGTTAACCTGCTGAATTGCCCTGTTTTTATTTGCAGTTGTTACATTGATTTGCAGCGTTTGTTAGAATTTCTTGCATAAGCTGTATTATTGAAAAACGGTTTTTATGAGCAGTTGAACTCAGGTCCTCTGATGTGAATGTTATTTAAATTGTACAGAACACAAACTGACTTGTCTTGAGGCTGAGAGTTGTTTTGGGAGTTTCTGTAATGTCATTTTTCTTATCATTTTATGAGTAAACTTCATTCAAACTTGGTTGCTCCCATGAAAATAGAATTAACTGCTTGTTATTTGTTTAGCGTTAAGGGCGGAGGGGAGGCCTGGTTTGTATTATGACATACACCAGAATCCTTCTTCACAGGCTGCGTACATGCACCTTTTCACCTTGAATTAAGCCACTTCTACCATCAGGCCAAATTTGAACATTAGGAGAACGCTGTGCTAATATTCCCTGCATGCTTCATTATATCACCTGAAAGAGGACCCTGTTATTTATTCTGCTCCATGATTATCTGAGGTCACCCAAGATGACATGAAAGCAGCTTCACAGATTATAACAGTTAGATGGTTCTTATTTAGCAGGGAAGAGTCATTCTGTTTTGTCCTGAACACCAGAATCATTTCCACCTCTTAGATTCAGGAAAGTAAACTTTAATGAGTATAAAGCCTTTTCCATGAACTCTGTGATCATCTGTCAGCGGCTAAAGTCCTATCACATTTGATACTGTGCATTGATCAGATGTTCGTAACAATTCAAAATAATCTATAGCATCACAAACAACCGCATACTATATATAGATCGAGAGATGAAACCTGCAGAACCATCATTAACCCCTGAGGATCCGGTGTAACTCACCAGTCCTGCACAGCACCAAAAGACTCCTCATTGGTGATGTCGTACATGAGGATGAAGCCCATGGCCCCGCGGTAGTATGCAGTAGTGATGGTCCTGTAGCGCTCCTGGCCCGCTGTGTCCTGCACACACACAACATGATGTAACATTGATGATAATCATCTGGCAGCAATTACAGTGAATGTGAAGCGCAGTGGCACTGACCTGACCCAGTGCCTGTGCTTGATGCTTTATAAATATCAGGTTAAAATGAATGTTATTAATCTCAGGCTTTCACAACATAAAAAAGCCATTACTCTAATTTAAACAGGAGCACATTTTAGATTATTATCTCTATGGCACTTTATTCACAGTGTCACACTTTTACTTATGGCTAAGTTAGTGTAGCTCATGATGTGGAAATAATCATTAAGCTATTTGCCTCGCTGGCTTTGCATCGATAAGATGCCAAAAACAGAGATTCAGTTTTGGCTGATGTGATTGATTCTTTCTCCTCCTCAATAAAATAATTGCTCAGCTGTGTTAAAGACTCGCTGGTGTCGTACTGACAAGTCTGGTGACACACATGTTTGTTCAATGGATATAAAGTGAGAAAGATGAGATGGAACAAATTGCAAGAAAGCAGCAATGATTAAAGAGGATTCAGAAGTCGGATAATGTACACAGACAAACGTCTACTGCAGCTTTTGCTACAAGGTTTCAAAGTTTTAATAAAGCAAAATGCAGAGGGATTACACTTTGCTGTAGTGGGTAGTTCCACATAGAAAAAATACAAATGTAGCTTTAAGGTTCAGTCTTTTGTTTAGTTTTGATTCTGTTTGTCTGTGCATCATGTTTTAGAGATTTCTCTCTTAGGACAAGCGATACACCATAATTGCATAATCCCAAAGATACTCCTCTTGTTACACTTGGTGTTTACAGCACTGTTGTTCCACCCACAAGAAATGTGTTAGCAGGCGTCTGTGAATCATGATGGAGAACTTCTGGCTGCTCTACTTGGCTCTTGTTGAACAGAAACTGACAGGAAACACTGGATTGTATTAGCCACAATGGTTTGCTCTCTGTCAGTCTGCACATGGTTGCAACAATGTGCCTGTTATAGCCAGAGGACAGCTCTGACCTTCAGTCTACAATACAGAGCTCGCAGCCTGCAGAGTCCCCCCACACACCACAGATAAGACCTTTTGTCAGTTTACAAAACGAGGAAAAAAAATCATGCGAATATGTTCATTTTTTCTGTCATCTGTTGTGGAGAGTTCACAACTGAAGACCATGATATATTTTATTTTTCTTGGTAATTACTTCTACTATTACAGTCGACGCCTTAATCATAAGACAGTATGCGAACGTCACCTGAATGACGCTTAAAACTAGCTGTTTCATTTAGCTATAGCCTATTGATCCTTAGCTGAGTGCTCTACAATGACCTTTGCAATTCCATACTATTTTCCTAAGCGGGTTTGCTTGTTCTCAATTAAAAGACAGGAGCAGGACAGGAAAAAAAAACTGCTGAGTCTCCTGAATTAGAGCCCCTTGAAATGCTTTGCTTGTAGGCTTTCGCTGCCAGAAATCAATCCAAGAAGCTGAAATCTCCAAGTGGACAGATAGTAAGTGGAGGCTGACACTTTGCATCATTCACTAAAGTGAGTTTCAGTTTTTCACGTGGTGTTTAATCACCCATTTTGCCAAACTCTGTGCTGCTTCTCATCCACTTCAGCATAATATGACAACAGGGACAACTCCATGACGCATTACGTAGCCTTTTTTCAAAGAAATCTCTTAGCAGATTAATAGTCCGACTAGCAGAATCACATTAGCAAATAGCCATCACTTTAAATGGCCACTTACTGTATGTCTCAGCTCTCTCAGAGTCCAATTAAAAAAGACAGACCCATTAACCGGATGCAAGGCCAGTCCCCTTTCTCTGCAAATATGCTCGTCTTTGTTAATGATGAAAACACATTATCTCAGTTACCCAACCATGTGACTGCTCAAAAACAAGATTCACATACTGCTGGAGTATTTCTTCTTTATCTCTTTCTTTTGTGATTAGTAAACAGCAAATATTTGTGCATGCCTAATTGCTGCAAAGGACAACATTTATGGCAAAAATGAACAGAAGAACACAATAGAAACTGGAGCAAAGGGTGTGTTAGAAAAAGAAAAGAGAATAAGTAATGACAAAAAATGTAAGAAGCAGAAGGGCAGAATGATTACTTTTGTATTTACAAAGAATTCTGAGCCCTAACAGCACAAATGAACTCCCAATTAAAGAGTCTCAGACATTCTTCAGTTTCCTACACATTCTGACAAAGGTGTTGCTTCTGTGTTGTTCACACTGTGTGCAAAAATAACACTTACTAGTCTTCTGGCAGTAATGGTGAGACTTCCATCTGTCTCACCTTCATTGTAGTGTCTGAAATACTGCAGTTCCTGAAGCTTCCTTTAATTTGAGGACTGATACGCAGCATGTTTTTATGAATAACTGAAAAACTTTTCCTGGAAAAAAATGTCCTTGTACTACTTTATATACTTCCATTTAGATGTTTTAAGCTGAATCTGAATTATCTTTATACTGCTACTACTCAAAATTTGTCATAGTTTGAGTGGGCTGTATGCTACATAGTATTATGCAAAGCATTTTTAAAGTTAAATGGAAAGTGAAGGGTTCCAGAGCATACCAAGCAAGCAGACATTCAAGCATGGTCTGTCTCAAGAGCCAAAATACTGACTAAAATTGATTTTATGCAGGGCTTCTCTTGTGCTTGCAGAGTTCTTTTCATACAGCTATCATGTCACAACCTGTCACAGTCCTTGAAATGTATTGATCAGCAGAGAAAGATATGGCCAGAGGTCAAGAGAAAGTAGGGCCTGAGCATGGATTGGCAGTTTTTTACAGACAGAAGTAATTCAGCAGAAACACAAAGATAGACAGAGAGAACAAGAGAAACAAGGGGGCAGGGCATCTCTGAAGAGCTCCTTCCCCCTTGGTGCTCCAACAGTCCTCCAAGAGACCTTGAAGGAAAACAGGAAACAGATTTATTCTGCTTCAACTATGCTTCAACATGCAAATCTCTCAAATGAATGAAATGGAAATTTGTTTGTGGCTGGCTTAACAGAAGAGTGACATGGAAAGAAAAGCAGAGGTGAAACATGAACGGAAAGTTGTGAACATTGTTCCTGATTAGTTTTAATGAAGTTACTTTATTTACATTTATAGATTATCATTATGGATTTGGTCTTTTAAATTGAGTGGATTTTTTTTCAAAAACATTTGCAGTGTTTGCCAGCCAAGATAAGCACAAGATAAATAAAGGAAATGAAGGAAATAATCCCAGCAGCAGAAACAATAAGAGTGTGTTTACAGAAGCAATTGTGCTTCTGAACAGTTCACCTGTATATTATCACACTGAACTTTACACTCCTATTGATATGTTTCTTAATAAATAGTGTTGTGTATCATGTTTTTAGATACAGTATATCATACACTCCATATCATGTTGTACCTTCTGTACAGCACAGATTTCTTCTCAGTTATTTGTCTTAGTTATTATTACATTCTGTTAACAGTTATTGTTTTGTATGTGTTGTATCTATCTTCATTTTCCTTATATTAAATTTTTTATTCTTATTCTTTTGTGCTGCATATATGTGAGTAAACACATTTGAGAGACACATTTTTGGCAGCTGGCATACTTGGCTGATTCTGGTCAGGAGTAAAACATTCTGTGGTACACTTCCCTGTTGATATTTCATACCCAGATCTGTAGTTTGATCCTTTTGTCATTCTTGTAAACAGTTTTCACTTTGAAGTCGATTCCCACTGTGCTGACAAAAGCTGAAGTGAAGGCGTCATCGGCATAGCGGAACAGGAAAGACGTTTTGCCCACGCTGCTGTTGCCAATGATCAGCAGCTTAAACATGTAGTCGAAGTTTTGGTCCCCTCCCTCTCCCTTCCCTTTCACATCCTGAGTGGCAGCCATCTGCAAAAACAATAAGAGAAGCTCTGTAATCAGGACTGTGATGAAAAGAATGCTTTAAGAGGTTCACCTTGAAGTTAATGCGGGGCTTTCCAATGTGCTGACAGAGCTATGATGCACAGAAGAGGAGAGCTCATCTAAAAAAAAAAAAATATTTTTATGTGCATAACCCAGAGAGCTGAAGAGCACAAAATGCTGTGCATAAGGTACAGAACAGGCTTGTTTTACATGCCACAGATCAGAGGTGACAGAAGGCTGTGTCAGGCAAATCAGCATGACCATCAGCACCAACACAGCAAGTGGTGTATCGATGAGTATTAGATAACTGTAAGTCAAAAACAGTGCCTCCTCTAAAACCATTGCACAATGGCTGTAAATAGGAAGTTTTAGGTATTGTACAGTAGCCTTATACAAATGAAGCATATTGGTGCCTTTCTTATGCAGGGCCCCAAACCCCTTTAATTCATAACAGTGTTTTGTAGAAATGTTTCACACTTAAGGTTTGTGTTTTACAGAGAAGATGGCATTGCAGGAGCAAAAACATCACATTAAATACGCTTTAAAACGTCTACACTGAGCATTTCTACTTAAGCGTGTGAGCATGTCAGCAGTCAGCGACCTAAGAGGACAGACCACTACTAGCAAGATGACAAGAGCACAGTCATCTCTGCTCCAAGGTGAATGTTTTGACAAAGCCGCTGTGCTTATATGCAAAACATGTGCATCCAAAGCTCTCCTTTTAGCCTATGCAGATATAAATAATACCGGACATCCGGCCTGCATATACCACACAGGCTCTCTGTTCTCTTCCGTGTAGGAAAAAAAACACCTTTAAGGCAGTGCAAGGACACCGCTCGGAATATATGTGTAATACTGGCATTTACAAATACCAGTAAAAAAAATTAAATAAAATGACATAATATAAAATAAAACAGCCCAACATTACACGATGTAGCAGCTGAGCGTAGTGTCCAAAGCGGAAAGGGTTAGACAAGCAATTCGGGGCATTTTTTTTTTCCTTTAATGAAATGCTTAACTATTAATGAATAAAACTACCAAAATGCTGCGAGGACATAGTCTGAACAAACCTGTATTGAAGGCCTCGGTTGTCTGTCTGCCCCTGTGTGTGTTTTTTTTATTATTATTATTTGTGTCCAATGCAGGCGTCGATTCTCGTCCTCCTCTGTTTCTCGTTTTCTCTTTGGAGCGCCGACCGATTTCAGCACCTGGGAGCTGTCCCCTTAGCTTCAGAGCTGGCACGCGCCCCTGAGCTGACGAGGCTGGCTCGCGTGAGATGAGCACGAGCAGCAGAGTGAGTGCGTGTCTCTCACGTCACCGCGAGCTTTTTAAGAGGATGCGGGGTTGTAGTTTTGCAAACCGTCGCGGAATGGGCAAGAGGATAGCGGCCAAAGACAAAATTCGACTACGATACCCAGAATGCAGCGCGCACCCCCGGACTGTCAACAGTTGTATGATTCAGTAGAGGGAAAAAAACCGTGTGTAGTTCGCCTTGTTTCTATAGACGCTTCGTATCATGGGAAATTATAGTAGAAATACATATTTACTTTAACACGATATAGTATTCTTTGACAAACCCTTCAGTCTAAACCCTGTGCTTACCTTCCCATACAAGTCCATGTTGCCGTCAGTAGTGGGCTATAATATGTATTTCTAATATTTTCTGTAAAATTGCGTTAATTCCAGTGTCTATAATAACTGCCAGCTGGATAGCATTTTTTTTCGGGAAGTAGGCTAAATATAATGGCCTCTCCTTTTGCGTCACTCTCGGTCTTGCCGTCCCCCCGCCCATGCAGCCAGCACCGCTTCAGAGAACAAGCGACTGAGCAAATAAGAGACGCTTGAGTGGTGATGAATATTATTATTATGGGCCTTTCAATGGAAGCAAGTGCAGGATGAGGCCGAGGCGGAAGTGGAATAATGGAAATCTGCATTTGTAATCACACCGAGCCTCTTTCGGGCGGATTAAAACCTGGGGTTTGATTAATTTGCGAGGTGTAAAAGCTAAACTCGAATACGGAAGAGAATGTGGTGCACTTAACATAAATAAGTGCTTGTTCCTTATGTTCTTGTACATGGTACTGTCAAATGACTGTCTTTTACTCTTATTCATCCTCACACCTGAAGTAAAAACACCGCTTCCCAAAATAGTCCCTACTGTCGCCTCATAGACCAAACACATATTACGCAAGAGCAGAATACAAATAGGATTGAAGCCCTGGTTTTAGGCTGATAGGCGTTGATCTGGTAGTCACTTAACAGATATTTGATAGGGCGTCTATGAAGTTATAGGGCGGGACATGCAGCTGCTCCAGTGCCCTTTGACTGGTGGATGTGCGCGTCTAGTGCGCAACGACAAGGGGGCGGTTCCAGGTAGGCAGCAAAAAACGTGTGTCTCTGCGAAATATATGTGCGTTTATTCTCAGAAACACATGAAACTCTACGAATTATATCTGGATGCTGCTTATAAAATAAACAGATCGTGCACTGTGCTGATAGTATTAAGAATGCGATGCGCTTTTCTTTGTAACCGAATCCAAAGGTGATTTCTGCTTTGGAACATCATCTAGACTCTGAATGAACGCGATAGTAGTTATTTGATCGAGTTGTTTTAATAGAATTATTGATTTAGACCGTTTCCACACCACCGGACTGTGGTAAACAAAAGTTTTCTAGAAGGTTTCTGCAAGAAGAATGGCCGCTATGGCACCATCTGCTGTTGGGGAAAGGTGCTCTGGCCTGATCTGTGCCTGGCAGCCATCAAATGCCAGACTGTAAGCATGTTTGACAAAGCAACATTGGCAGACCTAAATTAACTGACACTATTAATACTATGAGAGAGGTGGCTTTTACATGTTGACTCTTAGAAACTATATTTAGTGTTCTGTTGCACTGTTTTCTGCAACAAAATGAAAGCTGGAGATCCAAACTGTCACCTTTTTCAACATAAATCAAAACCACCATGGCCTTTAGGAAATGTGCTAATTTTTCATAATTACATTTTAAGTATTTCTCCAAGCGAAGAAGATGGTGACGTCTTCACAAAAGTATATAATTCTGACAGATATTATCCAATAGGAGTTTTCTGAAAAGTAAAACAACAGATTAAACGGAAAAGCTTTTAGAAATAGTTCATCTGTCTGATAGTTTTCCATTGCATCTGCAGAAGCTACATAATGTTTCTCTCTGTACATACCTCACCTTTTTAGGAAAACTAAGTGACTTTATTTTAAAAGAACCATCTGTTGGTTAAATGATGATATTGGTAGTAGCCAAAAGCCCTGAGAGCTCTGTCTCCAGGCACATGTGCATATACAGTGTTACAATGAGTGTGTTTTTCTAACATGTCATTGTTCTATTTAACAGTACTTTAACAATCCCAGTTTGTAATGGAGGACACCATTGATGTGATTCTTCAAGACGCGTGCACGGTCCTTCCTTCTCCAAAACACCACCCGGTTGTGACGGCCTGTACAGGAGTTCTGGTCACAGGCGTGTACGGACTTTGGAGCCTGTTTGTCCTCCCTGGTTTTCGCAAAGTCCCGTGGAAGCTCAAGGTGTTGTGCTTTCTCCATCTTTACTTGTGTGCTTTCATCTTTTCTGTATTCTCAAAGCTCAAATGTTGCGTGCTTTTGTGAAATCAAATAAAATTAGCAAGGACAGAACATAACTTGCACATTAACAATAATTTGCTTGTTTTGGAGCATAGTACTCCATGATAGCAACAAATGTGAAAAAAAGAAGAAAATGGTAAGTGTCTACCATAATTGTGCTCTCAAACTCAGCCATTTCCTTTCTATATCTGCAGCGCATTAAGTGCAAAGGTCTGCTGTTGTAACAAAATAGATCGTACAATTATTTTCTTCTGTGTCAGTACAAGATGGACCAAGAAACATCATGATTATGAGTAGCTGTTCAGCTGTTAGGTAAACTGAAGATATTTATAGTTCCATGCAAAAAAAAAAAAAAAAAAAAAAATTGCATGCCAACCCCCCTCCAAAAAACCTGTAATGTCTCGGCAGTTAAGTCTAATATAAAATGTATATTGCCAGGGAGGTTTTTGCCTTATCAAAGATTCAAATAATTTTTGCAACAACTATAAACAAGAGATAAGGCATAATTTAGATAGTTATTGTGGAACAGTTTCTCTGATAATGAATGGCAGATTGGAGTCAAGGTTAGTCACACTCAGACTTGTATTGAAAAATAAATATGATATGAAGTTCAAACAGAGTTTTTTTCCCCATGTTCCTCATATTTGATGAGTGTAATATTGGGATTGCAGATTTTATTTTGTCCATTATTTATCCCTCACTGTTCAAACAACTGTGAAAAACCACACACAGTAAATGTCCGTGTCCAGATTTAGATTTTCTAATATTGTAACCGGGAAATGAGGTCATACTTACTATAATTAGCACATTACCTATCTCATGTATTGACTGGTGTTTATACTGTGGTGCTGCAGGTCCCTTATGTGCCATCCAGTAAGGATCAGACATCGAACATTATGAAGCTCCTAAAGGGACGAACCGGTCGGCTGGCAGATCTGGGATCAGGGGACGGCAGACTGGTCAGTCAGATGCACGTGTCTCAGATTTATACTGTCAACAGTTGGCTTAGTGGACCTGACTTTACTTTTAAAGTCAGACCTGGGCGTGCCTTGAGCTGACCTGTCACTGGAGTCGAAATGCTAGTGTTGTTTCTGCTGTCATTCATCTGTTGTTGTTCTCATTGTGTTTTACAGTGTCATGTTTTTTTCAGGTGTTTGCTGCCTCTGCCGCTGGCTTCCACTGCACAGGTTTTGAGATCAATTCCATTCTACTGACATTTGCCCGGACCAAGGCTCACTGGACAGGACTGCCCCACAGCCAGGCACATTTTGTTAATAAAGACTTTTGGAAGGTGTGTGGAGGAAATGCAAAAAAAAAATTGCATTTTTTTTAGTCTAGTCAAGTTGTACTTCCTTACCTATTTGTTGTTTCTCACAGACTGATTTGTCCTCGTACAACAATGTGACTGCTTTCCTTGCTCCAGGCGTGGTGAGAATGATTTCTTTACCCTCTTGTACATCTTTTGAATTCGCTGGATAAGTCATATAGGACAAAAATGAAACTGTCCTAGTTTTTTCTGTCGGTGGATAGCATATTGGTGGAGGACTGATGCACCTTTTTCTGGGTGGATGACAGATGGAGTTGCTGGGTGAGAAGCTGTTGAAAGAGCTACCTGATGATGCATGTGTCATTGCCTGTCGCTTTCCTTTCCCAAACTGGCCTCATCAGGCATCTGCCGGATCTGGTCTTGACCAGACATGGGCTTATGACATCAGCGCTGTACGTGAAAACCTGAGAAATGCATCAGGCACTGTGGTGTCGTAAACCAGTCTCTGGGTTTGGTCCTCCATGCACTAACGTTCTGAACACGACTACATATTTAATGCACTTGAATGCAATAGAAATCCACCAGTATTTTTGGAATGTAATCAGACACACAGTTGACAAATAATTTGGTAATTTTAATCACTAATAAGCATGGATAATGAGTGTTTTGAATGTATTCTTGGATATTCAGGATGCTTTGAGTTAGGATGACTACGGTTTTCCTGTAGTATTTGCACTGCCAGTACAAACCAATCATTTGCCATAAAGCTATTAATCACACTGTAAACACCATCCTTCCTGATTTTATAAGATGTAGCTCTGATTGAGGCCTCCTTTGTAAGAGCCCCCCCACCACACACACACACACACACACACACACACACACACACACACACACACACACACACAGAGAGAATGATAT
>JAPTYQ010000030.1:32623394-32633446 GCA_029814465.1 Ostorhinchus cyanosoma | reverse complement strand
CCCCCACCACACACACACACACACACACACACACACACACACACACACACACACACACACACAGAGAGAATGTTATTTTCATATCAACACTAATGAACCTCCTAAGGAACATACTGTGCCCAGCTAATGTTGAGTATTTCTGGATGTTAGACAAGGGTTTTGTTTTTCTTTGTTTGCTAGGGTGAACTTAAGCACTGTTTGTTGAAAAAAAACAAATGAATGTATTTCACCAGCCCCCAGGCTGCACTAAGATTTCTGTCATGAGTTCTATGAGACAGATGGTTGTCCAAAGAAATGATCTGGGTGGGTAGGTGGGTTGAGAATTCACCACATTTGTTTCCAGTAAGAATAAGAGATTCAATCACCATTTGTTCAGGCCGACTGTTAGAATAAATAAACAGCATTTGACTTGTATCAGTATGTGTATGTGTAATGTACTTTAAAGTATTCATTAACAGAATGAGAGAGACATTTGGTACTAACCGCGACATTCTTACAAACTGCTGTCTTTAACTTTTCTGTTTATTTTTTTTTTTTTTTTTTTTTTTTTACAAATGTCTTAATGAGTTCACTGTCCAAAATGATAAATATGCTGCAGCAGTTGGTAGTGTTTAAGATGCTTTTCATTCTCCTAGTGCTTGTATGTCATCGATCTTAGCGGTATCGACAAAGCACTAGTACCACATCTGCCTGATTTTTAAAGTCTAACTTGCTTGTTTGTGTCCAGTTGTAAAACAATTTGCACTTCATACTAATATCAAGTCTTCGTTAAGAATAATTTTAATAGTAGAAGAGGATTCCAACCTGCACTGTGCCAAAAAAATACAAAATGCTCCAAATCTCCACCTGAGGGTGCTAGTGCTCCAGATTGACTTTGCAAAAACATAGGATGGGAGCAGTGAAGCTGAGTGGAATACAGAATATTTTATCCTCTGCATGGTGTATATTTCATCGGTTAACAGCGTGACCTTGGCAGCACTGGGGATCACTGTATTGTGCACCCAAATATTAAAGGTCTGCTTTACATTGACATAAGGTGTGCAATAAGTGATGCATAGAAAATGTGTTTATTGCTATTTTTGCAGAGGTTCAGTGGTTATTAATATGCGCCACAATCTTTGCAAATCACACTAAATCAAATACACGTGTTGCTTTTACCCTTAATTACCTTAGCATCATCCACACCTCAATGTGCGAGGTAATCGATATGAGGCAGACCTCATGCTCTCATTTTCACACTGTGACGTCAGGCAGAGGGCGGCAGACAGAGGGGTGGGTTGGGTGGACGGGTATAAAAGCGCACAGACGGACTCTCCGGGCTGCATTCTGAGTACGGGACTAGAAACCACCTCTATGGAAGTACAGAGGAATACCGGGCCCCCCCAAACAAACACCAGCAGTATGTGTGAGCCGACGCAGAGGTCCTGTGAACCCCGTCGGAAGAGAATGGATGAGCGCAGTGCGCCCTCGGAGATGGCCAGGATAATCAGTGATCCAGTCACGGGGAAGTGCTACTGCCGTGGAAAAGTTTTGGGAAAGGTACCCCAGACACCGAATTTATTGGCGACATTTTGGATTTACTGCCCAACCAGGAGACGCAGCATATTAACAATATTCTTTCCTTATTTCAGGGAGGTTTTGCAAAATGCTATGAGATGACCGACCTGTCCACCAGCAAAGTTTACGCAGCAAAAATCATCCCACATGCGCGCGTTTCCAAACCTCACCAACGGGAAAAGGTAAGAACTGCGCTCCGACGCCTGTGCGCACTGGTGTAATGTGGCTGAACATGTATCCGAGAATAACCGACACTTGCAATAACATTCGTTCTGTCTCTTTTTCTCGGTAGATTGACAGAGAAATCGAACTCCACAGAGTACTGCATCACAGACACATTGTGCACTTTTATCACCATTTCGAGGATAAGGAGAACATTTACATTCTGTTGGAATACTGCAGCAGAAAAGTAAGTGTGATATGTTGAATTTTAAGTTTGCAACCGCAGTGTCTAATACCTGCCTGTGCTGTGGGGTTCAAGTTTGGAAAACACCTGCATTGCACCCAAAGCAACTGAAGCAGCACAGAGGCAGTAATTAGAGGCTGTGGTTTCTACAAGTACAATATAGTCTGCAACAAACCTGCACATTCTTATAAAAATATCAAAAAAATACTTATAATAGGTTTTTATTCTGTGGCATTTTTTGGGTTTTATTTTATTTTTTTTTTTTACAAATGTTTTAGGAAATGATCGTAATGTAATCTCTGTGTTTTGCTTCTTTGTAGTCCTTAGCCCACATCCTGAAGGCTCGCAAAGTTCTCACTGAACCAGAGGTGCGTTATTACCTCAGACAGATCGTCTCTGGACTCAAGTACCTGCATGAACAAGAGATCCTGCACAGAGACCTGAAACTTGGTAAGAACATCATGCTGCAGCAGTGGGACATTACAATACTGAGTGACTTTATATTGAGACTTTATGTTCCGTCTTATTGTAATCTGTTGATTCATCAGAAGATTCATGTATCGTCTTTGATCCAGGGTTGAATATCAAATGCATATCATCTCATTTCCCTCTGTTCCCTACAGGTAATTTCTTTGTGAGTGAGTCGATGGAGTTGAAGGTTGGAGACTTTGGTCTGGCTGCCAAGTTGGAGCCAGCGGGAAACAGGAGAAAGACAATCTGTGGAACTCCAAACTACCTGTCCCCTGAGGTGCTCAACAAGCAGGGCCACGGCTGTGAATCAGACATCTGGGCCTTAGGCTGTGTAATGTGAGTAAACTCACCATTAGGCACAACAAAAGTGTTTCTAATATTGTAATTGGTATTGAATACGAGTCTAAAACAGAGCGTCAGTATGGAATTACAAAGTGGCATCAAATATTATGACCCGCTGCATTCGTTTTTGGGGATGGAACTAATCTGACTTGTGTCCTATATCCCTCTCCAGGTACACAATGCTGTTGGGCAGACCACCGTTTGAAACCACCAACCTGAAGGAGACTTACAGGTGTATCAGAGAGGCTCGCTATTCGCTGCCTTCCTCGCTATCGCCACAGGCCAAGCAGTTGATCGCCAACTTGTTAGCAAAGATTCCTGAGGATAGACCCAACCTGGACCATATCCTGAGGCACGATTTCTTCACACAGGTCAGACATCATTCCCACCTCTTTCATCTGAGTGCATCTCTCATCTCCTTTGCCAGCTCTCTTTGTAAATGTCACTGTGTGTGGGAGTCACGCTGACCCCCCCCCCTTCCCACCTGTTGCATACTGACCCACTTTTTGTGGTTACAGGGCTTCAGTCCAGAGCGTCTGTCGCCGAGCTGTTGTCATTCGCCACCAGACTTCCACGTCTCTAGTCCGACCAAGAGCTTCTTCAAGAAAGCTGCAGCAGCGCTCTTTGGTGGGAAGAAGGACAAGGTCAAATACTACGAGACTCTGAGTGAGTAGTTTGTCATCATACTTTGTAAGCGCCTTATGTCTTGGGACTAGTCAGTTATTCTTAACTTTGTAAAACTGTGGATCAATTGGAGAAATTCCAGTTTTAATATTTAATTGATGTAAGCATGTGAATCAGCAGTGATAAAAGGCCGGGCTCTGATTTTTTTGTGCTGCCTTTGTGTTTAATAGACAAGTTAACAAAAGAGGAAGAGGAGATCTACAAGCTGCAGCACGACCTGGAGAGAACCGTCATCAGCCAACAACAGAACAAAAAGATAGCTGAGGTAAGAGGTCTATTATTCTACACGAAACATCAAGTCAACACTTTAGGGTAATTTTTGCAGATGCATTATGCATGCAGTCATTAACAACTGGGTATTTTGAGGGAATCTAGTGAGTCATTCTGTGGCTGCACTAAACTTTACAGTAAGCACAGTTTCAGAACAAACTAAAAGCACTTATTTTCAATCATTGCACCAACTACTTTACATCTGTGGGTGACCAGTGAGTCATAGTAGGAGGAGATGGTCTGAACTCATAGCGTCTAAACCCTGTCGTCATTGATCTGATCACCTCAGAATGGAAGTCTACTTCCGCCATCTGCCGAAAGCCCCGTTGCCCCAGCAACAGAGAGCCAGTCGCCGACTACGCGAGATACAATCCGTCTAATCGTCAGGGGGAGTCTGGGAAGCTGCAGCAGCAGCAGTGAATGTAAGTTCAGCTTCTATTCAGACTACAAACCTAATGTAGTCCACAAAGCCCTGTCTTTTATTCAGTACTCCACTGTTATATAAACCTGTCTAGTCTACAAATGAAAGATTGTGTTCATGTGTTGCTTGACTTTGAAGAAATCTGACCAAACCATACCAGTGCAAGTTTATGGCTGTACTGGCATAGCATCAATCTAAAGTGTGTCTATGTTCCTACAGGTCTGGAGGACAGCACAACAGGGAGTGTGGCTGAGACTGTGGCCAGTGTATTAAGAGGATGTCTGGAGAATATGCCGAAATGT
This sequence comes from Ostorhinchus cyanosoma, assembly GCA_029814465.1. NCBI lineage: Eukaryota > Metazoa > Chordata > Actinopteri > Kurtiformes > Apogonidae > Ostorhinchus > Ostorhinchus cyanosoma. The sequence goes on along the minus strand of JAPTYQ010000030.1, from coordinate 32,628,993 downwards.
AAGTCTACCTGTTGAAATGATTTGCAATTATAAAATTACATGTCATTCTAGATTTCTTGAATCAGATATACAGCTAAAGTTGTACATTCCTCTTACATCTTCCAAAGTTGGAGGTCATTTTACATTTGGCCTGTAAAATAGGTCATTTGTCTTTTGTTGAATATCTTCTGTAATAAATGTAATCCTTCCTTTCTCCTCTTGCAGCAGATGACATTCCTCAGGGCTCAAACAGCTGCAGTCTTCAGTGGGTGACTAAATGGGTGGACTACTCCAACAAGTACGGCTTCGGCTACCAGTTGTCAGATCACACCGTGGGAGTTCTCTTTAACAATGGCACTCACATGAGCCTCCTTCCAGACAGAAAGTATGCACCCTTCTTTGCTTTAACAACATTTCCCATCCATTGTGACAGCTATTAGTCACTGTATATAATAGGGCTACTTTTGCTGAAACTTGTCTAATTACACGGCATTAATTAGAACAACCTGTTCAAATGCATCTATGCAAAAGTAACATAAAAGTAGTAGATCAGAGATATATTTACTTTGTCTAGATTTATTTCTTTATCTGATTGGTTGAATAACTCCTTGTCCTTCGCTTTGTTTCTCCAGGACTATCCATTACTATGCAGAGTTGGGTCAACGCTCTGTCTTTCCAACATGTGAAGTTCCTGAACACTTTGTGGGTCAAGTAACTGTACTCAAGTACTTCTCCCACTACATGGAAGAGAATCTGATGGATGTAAGTAAATATCTCTTATTTTTCCACTCCTCTGTTCATTCTTGTAATGCGTATCTCTGTCTTCTTTTGTCTTTCACCCCCCTAAAGCATTAGAAATATTTCGTGCCACAGCGTGTCTCATCCTAATGTGGTTGTTCTTTGCTTTCTCAGGGCGGGGATCTGGGTAGTATGACGGATGCACACATGCCCAGACTCTACCTGTTGCAATGGCTCAAGTCAGACCGCGCCCTCATGATGCTCTTTAACGACGGCACTTTCCAGGTAAACACACAAGGTCATTAGAGGAAACACTGCAGTTACTGGGCAAGCCTTAGGTCACATGACACAGTAGTCAGAGGGTTACCATGCAAATGAAAACATATATAAATAAATAAATATTGGAATTGTTTTTTTTGCTGAATACAATAATCTAATACGTAATAATCTTTTGAACTCCAGGTCAACTTCTACCATGACCACACCAAGATCATCCTGTGCTGCCAGAGGGATGAGTACATGCTGACCTACATTAATGAGGACCGTGTCTCCAAAACCTTCAAACTCAGCTCTCTGTTGACCTCGGGCTGTCCCACTGACCTGCGCGAGCGCATGGTTTACTCCCTCAACATGCTGTTGCAGAGATGCAGTTAAATCAATAATGTGGTTTTGGACAAATTTGAACAATCAAACCTACCCACTGTGTTACTGCGGCGCTGCAGTGGAACCTGGATTCATAAGGATCTGTGTGGGAAAGTTTGAAGATGGACCTGTTCAAAGTTTATTAACATTCCTACACTGCAGCACTTTTGTGACTCAGCAAGGTGCAAGTGAAAAAAAATAATAATACAGACAAACTCTGTGGATGAGGACAATGAAATGTAGCACATTGGATGAAAAGGGCTGATTTGTATGTCGACTGATGGAGGAGAGGAAGGATCGAGTGTGTCGGAACGAGTATGTTGGTACGAATGTGAACTCATGGGGCTTCAGAAAGAGATGAGTGTTTGAAGAAGTGAAGACAAATGCTGGGCTGGCACCAGCGTAATCGTGTACAGAATCACAAATGTTTATAGAGACAATTCATAAAATAAGGCTCTGAATTACGCAGAGCTAAACTGTGGACTGTTGTAAATGTTGTAAATTATGTATAGTGTATGTCACAGCCAACCCAGCAGTGCAAAGACATGATTCGCCAGCGTGTGTGGCTGGAGTTTGGTATCTTATATGTGTATGTGTGAGAGTGCGATGAGTGTAATATTCACACAAAATTTTAAAAACTGTGATTTGTTCTCTTTATGGACAGATGGATGAGCACATTAGGCTGGGAAATGGTGGGGTGATGTTTAAAAAAAAAAAAAAAAAATGGAACAGGAGGAGAGAGCATTATAAAAATTCAGTACCAGAGATCTGCTAAGGGTCCCAAAAGAGCCATTATCACCTTAGTAGAAAATGTCCTAAATTATTGTGTAAGAAGTGCCGTATTTATTTATTTAATAATAAAGAACATTTTCTAAAAAAAAAAAAAATGTCTGCACCCGTGTAATTGTGTTCCCAGTGAGTGTTTTTCCCTATTTGATTTGATTTATTTATTTATTTATTTATTTATTTTATCTCCAGCAGCGTTTATTCTGACACCCTTTTAAATGTGATTACACGTGTACTGCTGTTACACTTAAAATAGATTTGTGGAAATTAAGGGTTTCTAAGCATTTAAATAACAAATTGAAAATACATTTAGTCAGTGTGCAGAGAAGTACATGAAACTTAATGACGCTCTATCTGAGCACTGATCCAAGTCAAAGCAACTACTTTATCTGTGAACATCCTTTTTGCAACAGGAAATGGGAAAAGAGAGAGATGGATACTTGATACAGGGTGTATTTACACGGAAGTTGTTTACACTGTGTTTCAAGGCCTCCATGTTTGAGTTCGTAAAGAGCATGAAGGGTGGTAAACATGACCGAGCACTGACTGACCTTGTCTCTCATTCTCTCAAGCTACTGCACAGAACTTTTGAGCAGTGATCAACAGATAGGCTAGTGGAAGCATGGGAGCAAAGATGAGGAGTGAGCACGCTAGGGAAGAAAAAAAAAATTAGAATTAGTCATACGAAGTCTGCAACTGCATCACAGCTTTTGAGGTAAATTGACTACAGTCATTCTTGGACATCCTTTCACATTGGCTGACTGTAACCATGGAAACAAGCAACCACCGACAAATGTAATGAGAAAGAAATCAATGAAGACTGCGTAAAAGTCACAAAACAGCTTGTACTCACTCCAATCTCAGGACATATTTTCTAAAATTGTAACCTCTGCCTTCCTTCTGACGCTGTCTCTGACTTCACTGCCTCTCAGCTCTGCTCTCTCTCTCTTTTCCAGATGAGTGTTTGATCCAACTGTCTGTTCAACACCTCGTTGCCTTCCATGCTTATGCAATGACAGAGGTTGAACATGGATGTTTGAGTCATCCCTTTTAGATGTTCACTCAGAATATCTGTGCTCTTCAGAGTTCAATAATGAATGCCTCATGCATAAACATACCCACATAGACAGAAGCAGAACAGGAAGCAGCCTACAAGAGGAAGGAGCACAAATTATTCATGACGACACCTCTTGGTCTGGTGTGTGTGTGTGTTTTGACAGTAATGGGTTCTGGAATGGAAGTTTCAGTCAGACAGAAATACACTTTCAGCTTTTGTGAACAGTTTTAACCCTGGTGCTCGCTACTACTATAGAGACATACGGCATTTCCATCAGATGGACCAACTAAATTCAAGCAAATTGATAACAGAGTGCTGGTTCTTGCCTAGAAAGTTGGAGTTAAAGTGGTTGCTCTTCTAAGAACATGCTGAGGTTACATGAGGTAGCATTTTTTCCAAAGCAATGTAGTTTCACTAAAATGTCAAATCAGACCAGAATTACTTTTATGCGTCAGCAAATCTGGCTCATTAGCTTAATTTGCCTCTTGGGGAGTGACTGTGAGCGTCACACATATATAGACTAATCAGGCGCCCAAGTTTAAAAAGCTAAGAATTACAGTTCACTTGATGCTCTTAATGTCACTGCCACATTTTTTTTGAACACTAGTTTTCAGCGTGGCTTCTCTTCTGTCAAGCTGACAGTGGGAAATGTCTTGTGCATGCAGGGAAGCTTAGCTCTGAAATGAGTATAAGCTGGAGTGACAATGGGGATCTTTATACCTTCGCTTCCATTATAAAGTTCTCTGCAGGCAGAAGAGTGAGTCAGTTCAGCATTAAATGTGATAGTGGGCACATTCTCCCAGAAAAATAAATGCTTTGATATGTGCACACACTGGGATGTACTCTGGAGGATTAGACGGCCTTTGCACATCAAATGTCAGTGCTCCTCCTCCTACTATGTGGACAAAAACAGATGTATGAGGCACCGAAATGACTGTAGTTTTGCCCATTCTCTGCTGAAACCTAAAGTACTGACCACCGTAGAGATGAGCAACGCATTGCAGGGAAAGAAGACAGTGTTTACCGACTGTGAAGTCCTGTAGCTGGAACAAGAACATGAGTCCGAAGCATTTGCATATCTGTGTCAATATGTGCGTTGGTTTTTTTGATGTATATGGACTTAGTCAACGTGAGTCACAGTGTAAAATGCAAAGGCCCTTTAGTGTGTGACGCTTTTCATCTGATCCCTGTAATTTCCTCCAATCAGCTCTCAGTTCTTGTTTTTTCCTGATTTGTTTGAAAATACGACGCAATTCATTCTTAAAAAGGTAAGTGAGGTAGTATCCAGTTTAGCAGTGAGAGAGGAAAACTGTCACTGATGAACACTAACAGTTTTACAGAAGGAAATCACTCTCCGTTCTACTTCTTTCAAGTAACACAAATGCATAAAGTATATCGAGCATATCTAAACACCCACCGAATAATGGCACAGAGGTTGTACAATCACATATGTCACAGCGACTCAGCTGGAGTAAACTCAGTTGAACTGATTCATAGAATCTACGTCACTGTGCCTTCGGCTGTCGTGTTGTGAATGAGCATCACAGTCTGAACATTATATCTGAGTGATATGAATGAGAGCTTTTTTTATTCTTTCTCTATAATCAGAGGTTGTTCTTCGTGAATCCTCCTCCTTGTTGCCAATAGAGAATGTGATTTCTCTGAAATAGGGTGAGGACCTGCTGACTTCTTTATAAAAAGCCTCACATGATTGTGTGTGGGTACCGTTCGATGAAAGAGCAAAGATAAGAATGAAGACAGGACAATCGGGGGTACTCTACAAGAGCTTATTAAATTGAATGTACGCATTTGCTAAAGTAGGAAATACAAAGGAGCATTACACTGAAATGGTCATGCCATTAGTAGTCCTAGAAGTCAAAACTAATACTCATAATGAAAATTCCGAGATCAGACACTAAATGTACAAACTGTAACAGGACTCACATCATCTGCTTCCAAAGACACAGATGGTTTGCAGGAGGTTTTATGTGGGTCATGAAACATATTTTAGGTACATTTCTTCCATACTTACACCTGTGGTACATGTTTGAGCCACATGTGCTCATATTGTTATTGAGATTTAATACGGATTAGACCTGATAGGATTAACTGACCACACTTTAATACAAGTTTCCCAGTCTTGATAATAGTTATGAGCTAAAAACACAACAGCCAGCATATGTGTGATTGTCATGTTAATGTTCTTCTACCATTGAATTTAAAATCAAAAGAGAGTTATGTTTGTTTTACTTCCATTTGAGTGAGTTTATTTGATGTGTTTCTATGGCTTTACCAATAAGAGGAAATAAAAAAAAAGGAACATATTAATTAGCTCCACCAAAACATGCATGATTTATTATGTATTTAACAAGATGACGCAGAAATGACAACCTCTTT
>JAPTYQ010000030.1:32579274-32595037 GCA_029814465.1 Ostorhinchus cyanosoma | reverse complement strand
TTCCTCTCCATGATAATCATTGATATGGAAAATATGGAATTTCTAAACCCAATATTTTTCAAGTTATCGCAGTTGCATTGAAGGACATCCGGCAGCGGCGGCGACCAAAAACATAATATCCCAGAAACTCCATTCGGGGATATAAATATTACTGAAAATTGATTAGTAATGCCATTACACTACATTACAGTAACTGATTACTGATTACTTTTTGCTGTAATGCTCAACACTGGTGATGAACACCACTCAATAAGATCACACTTCTGAAATATTTTACTTGCTTTGATGCTGTGCAGAGAGTCCACAGTTTGCTTTTGTTGCCAGTGTTTACATATGGCCCTGTTTGTACAGACCGCCAGGAGGGTAAAGTTCAGACTAGAAGCCTGCGGACACTGAAGCCTCACACATACATGTACACACAGACACTTTGTCAAGACTCATCATGTTCAGCCACCAAGCAACACTAGCCACCCTTACCCCATGTGGCCGTTATTTAACACTTCTTGTGAACACGCATACGCTCACAGGCAGGCATACACTGTGACATATCCACATGAACAAACAGTACCAGGTCACAGATGCATGGACAGTACACACATACTCACAGTATCATCTTCCTCTGGCTTTCTGTCTTCTGCTCCCACACACAAAAGAATCACCAACCAACTACCAACTGCTATATATCAGGAAAGTTTTGCATTGAATTTTAGAACTCCAGTGCATTTCATGAATATTTAAGAGCACAGCAATTGGATGGTAACTTATGCAGCAATAATGTAATACCTCAGGATGAGCATTTTAAGGCTTGCTGCTTAGTGTACATGTATTTTATTGCTGCTGAGAATGTGACTGTAGACTTAAGTACATTTTTGACTGCGCCGTATAAAAACACAGTGCCAGTCTCTTTCTCTCCTCTGCCCTTAGCTGGCTGCTCTGTCCTCTCATCCAGAGGGAGTAACATGTAATTACAACCAGTTAAGCTGTCCAGAATCCTCTGACTCTTCAGCGACTTCGAAAGGATTGTGCTGCTCTCCAATCTTAAGTATGCCTGCTAAAGGTCACATATAGTGTACCCTGCCTCCTGCCGATCCTCTGCATGTGTTCTTTTTCTGTTTTTTGCAAAGAGCTTCCTGGGCTACTATTTGAAGCCCAGCTTTCATTGTACATAAAGCAGATTTAATATTTCATGTAACATCAAAGTGGCTTTTTGCAGGCATCTTGGTTCGGAAAAGTACCAGAAAGCCATTGTTTAAGAGATTACTTCCTACAGCATATTCCTGTGCTGGTGAAATGGCATGTGGTTGACCATCAGTGGCCTTTAGCTGATCCAAGGGCTTTGTGATGTGGTGAACTTTCCTCCACTAACCACAGCGTTCAGGACAAAAAGCCCCTGTATGTTGTCTCACCAGCTGCACTTGATGTTTTAATGAGGACACATGTAGCTCAGTAAACAGAAGTGGGAGCTTGATGATGGGTTGAGGGTACAGAGGTGGCTCTTTCTGTGTAGCGTTTGGGTAAACACAGCAGTGAGCAGGTCGAGCTAATGTTGGCTATATCAGGCATAGTAGGAGACAAATATTTACAGGCAAAAGCTGACTCATTAATCAAATAAACTACCTCACAGTATCATCGTAAAATAATCTATCAGTTGTACTATGTGTCATCAAATGTTCCGATGCTGCTGTCACTCATATTAAAACCTCTAGAAATCTAAATAGACTGCATCATAGGCTCTTAAATAACAAAAAACAACCAAAAGTATTATCTTAGAAAGGTACAATATAGAGAAAACTACTGTGGCACATAACATATGCAGCTTGGAGGATGTCCCATTCATGTGGATCAATGTTAAGAAAGATGAAATAGAAAGAAATTGATACTGTGAACAATATTAACCCTAAAAATCTAAATAAGAAAGTGTACTGCAATGATCTAGTGTATCATTCATATATGACAGTATATTATGGCATGATGTTATTATTCTTTTGTAGCACAGCCCTGTCTTTGCAATGAAACGCCACAATTCAATGTTCCATTGTCTATTTAAATGTTTCCTGCAGGTTTTTCCAAACTCTGCAAGCCCAGTCATTTGCCCCATTTATTACCCCGTCCCCAGAAGAAGTCAAGGGGTATTGTTTTTGGTTCGGTTTGTTTCTTTAACACTCTAGCAGCAAAACTAATGGTTGAGTTCATACCATATTGGGTTTATAGACTGCCAGTGACCCAGAATAGATGTGATTACATACCAGTCGCTATTAGTTCTTCACTGTCTCTGTAGCTCGCTAATGTTCATTATGTAACTGATTTATGAGCATTTTATTACATTATAGAGAGCTGAAGTCTTGGCTCTTCTGGCTGTGAACCATTGGACCTTATTTGTTGAAAAATGTATTATAGTCAACTTGAATTAGCCTATGTGATCATTTATGTATATGTTTAAAAGATCATTTTCCAAGTCAAGTAAGTTACAGTTTGTGGTGAAATTGTTAAAATGTCAGTTTGTGAAAATATGTAAATAGACTACACACTCAGAAGTTGAGGGGGTGGCATCATTGTAACTGTGTCCCTCCACAATTTGTTCCGAGCTTCTAAAGATGTTCCTGCAGCTTCAGCATGGCCATAGTGGAGGGACTTTCATGTCTTCTAAAATGTTTTCACCTTGCTCACAAAGATGGAGGTGAAATGCACCGAGCTGACAACTGTTCTGGTGTTGTGATGTGCTAGAAAAAAATGCACTTCAATACAAAACTAAATGTTTCTTTACACTAAAATGCTATTTTCTTGGCTTGTAAAATGATCTTGCTAACTGACAAACGTCATATTTGTAAATGGTTCCACATTCCAAATAGGATCAAAAAATTATTTTTCTCTTGCCATTGACCGCTGTTCACATTGTTAGTTCTGAAGGGGTTAAGATGCTAACATGTTAATATCCCCAGTAATGGAGTTGCTAACATTAAAAACTAATAAGATGTCAATCAAAATGTGAAACACAGTCTTGAGAAATGGTTTGAAGAGCAAAATAAGCTGTATTTAGGTTTTTTAAATTGCTATTTATGCACATTTCCACTCAGATATTTGTAGATAGTCAAATGCACAATCAACTTCCATATTGTTTTTTTTTATTACGGCATTATTATTATTATCACAGTTCTAATTGATTTCCAGAGGTTTTAAACAATTGCTGTTAAATGAATGAACAGTAAATGAAAAATAGAATTAAAATAGTCTGAAATCTATTTTATCATGTAACACTGACACTGATATTTATTCCGGACTTTCAAGCACAAGTGGTTTTACACTTTTCTGCATGAAATATTTCCACATCAAAAATATGTTTTATAAGACGTGACCATTGAGCCATTCACAGCCTAAATAGGGATGATAGACTGTAGAAAATAGAATAATAACATGTTGTGACAAAGCGAAAATAATCACACTTCAGCGCTGGATGCCAAGAACATTGCATCCTCCTCCCTCCTCTCTCAGTCTCTCTCTACGATACTTATCTGTGATGACTCAGAGAGCAGCACCGGAAGCTCAACTGCACACTGACTGCTACTAACAGGAACAATGACTGTTAATAAGCTTTACTTAAGCTTTCAGGGATTTCAGAACAGTGCAATATGTCTTGTAATAAATCACTTTCTCTTCAGTTATGTGCCTATGGTTTGTCTGATTATCAATAATGTAAGAAAGCCTGGATTGTTGACTTATAATCCAGAAGAAACAGTGTCAACCTTGTATTAAAAAATTGTAAAACAAGTCATATAGTAAAGTAAGTGGACTTTTCAGATCAAGACAGAAAAGTATTCTTCCTGAGAATACATGCACTTTTCTGACTAACGTGCATTGCAGATGAAACGTCAGAATCTCAATTGCGCTTCACTGATACAAAACATTAGCAAACTAGTGCCTAACACATCACCAAATAATGGACACATAAAGAGGATAAGTCATATACTGTACCTACAAATGCATACAAACATGTGACTGATTTACTTTTCTGCTGTCAGATATCTCTTGAAATTATTCTCTCTGCTTATAAAAAAGCATAGCTTAATGCTCATTCTGAGAGTAGCCCCTTTTCCACTGCAGAGCAGAACTCACCAGGTAAAACCCCCTAATTTCCCTGAAAAAAAAAAACGCAAGAAGGGGTATAGAACTTTTCAGATTCCCCACAATTCTTGAGGGGCAGGGCTGTGTGCTGAAGAATGCTGATTGGTGGAACACATTTGCAGCATTCCACCCTAACATGCTAAGCTAGTGTGTGTCTATCCTTACATTTGTCTTCCCTATATCAGATCTCAGGTCAGAGGATAATGCTAAGCCATGATGTGTTCATGACATATGTTAATTTAATAAAATGCTCTTTTTTTCCCTGACATACACTTAAACTGTAGTTGGGGTGAATTGGTTACCCAAACAAGACCTTAACATGACTTTGTTACACAGTGCATGATGAGGATTACTATTTTACTGAGTCAGTGAGCTAGCGTTTAGCATTAGCTCACATAAGACCTCTGGAACTCCCATAGTTCTGCCCATTTTGTCCAAATATGGTCACGTGCAGCTTCAAAAAACCACCATGATGACAGCCAAATTGCAAATTACTGGCTTCAAAATAGAAGCTCAGGAACCAATGGGTTCTTTCATCCACTAATTATACATAAGTCAATGGTTCTAACCCTATGTTAAGGAAAAACTGATATAGAGGTATTTCCTAACATTCCATTGATCCATTTTTATTTATTTGTACAGCATATGATACAGCGATCTTATTGTGTCTTCAGAGGTTTTAATTTCCAGCTGCACATTAGGACTTTGAAGTCTGGTTTTTAATAGAGGCAGACTTTGAAGTTTATGATTCCTGATGTCATGACAGTTTTAAGTGATGGCTCTGCTTAAATACAGGCTGTCATATTATCCTGCAGGTACCACGGGGACTTTCCCAAGGGAGGTTTCATGTTTATTCCTTTCACTGTTTGTTTCTCTTCATTGTTACGCTCCTACAGCTGCACCCAGTCAGTGGGAACCAAGGTCTGAGCGCTCGGCCCCTTCCTCTCTTTTCCCTTACCTCTTTTTACAACCCCCAGCTTTCTCACTCTGTGTTCAAAACACCCCTAGAAGAAAGGCTATTTTTTTCCCTGTGTTACCTCATCCATAGTTTTCCAACCTTAACACGGCAACACTTGAGGTTTGACTGCAACATGTAAACACTGAGTCACAGAATAACCTTGGCCTATAAGAATTTTTTGAAGAATTGAAAATCAGATGCATTTTTTTTGTACCTGTGTACACAACCCAGAGTAATGACAACAAAGCCTGTATATGTAATTTGATTTTCTATTACAGTTTTCAAAAGCAAAGCATGTTCCACACAGAAAAGTCATCCAACAAAGCCTCATCCTGTTTTGTTTCAGGTCTTCTTGACCTCGGCTGCTGTAGAGATGTGTGAATCAGATTTTGGAAAGCCTGAAGGAAAACAGATTTGTATAATACAGCAGCTGCATGCCTCTGTCTTTTTGCTGTCTATATTTAGGGATTTGTTATATAAAACAGTCCAGTTGTGTTGCTGATGTAAATCTGAGTAAATTACCCAGTGCATTTCTTAATAGAGTGGCTTCGTATGCTTTATTTATCCTGTCCTTTCATCCAGTGCTGCGATAATCTCTACACTATCAATCTTGCATAATAATCAGGGAATCAGTTTATTTGACTGTTGTTTGTTTATATCTAACTAACTCCGTAAAGCCCTGTGAGACAACCGTGTTGTGATATAGGGCTCTTCAAATAAAATTGAATTGAATTGAATATGAAGGTAAACATATCTCCTTTAACATCTCGTCTTCATTTCCCTTTGCGGGAAAATAACACAGAAGTAGCAATGTGCATCCACATTCATTAAACAAATATAATGCATGCAACAGTAGAAATTTCAAATAATACTCTCTGCAATACATTTATATAGATCGATTTTGTGGAGCTGTTGATGTTGAACAGATATCCCACATCAGAGTGTCTAAAAGTTAATAACTGGTCTTTATTCTGCTGGGCGAAAACTCCAATTGGCCTTTGGAAAAAATTGGCAGTAGAAGTCAGCATTCAAAGCAACTGAGATGTATTATTATCAACAGATCTGAGAACAGTTCACAGTGATATCAACAAACACCAGCAAACTCTTCTGAGCAGATAGGATGGGTTTTCATATTTTATACATTTCCAAAGGTCATGTCCACACCTGTTTTTCAACTTTTCATTGGTTTGATGTAATGATGCCATGAAATATTACCAATCCTCATGGTCCCTGATATTAAGTCACACCCTTATTTCAAACCATCACCGGGCAGTTTTGCCCATTTTGCATCTTTGCCAAACTGAGGCACATGTTGGGACATGTGTTGGACTTCCCCGAGCAGGCCCAGGTGTCCTTTTGTTTATTCATTATCAAAAATATTCACTGTCTGTGAAGATGCTCCACAGTTTTCTATATCAGTACCCTCTATGCAACTGCCGAATTGGCCTTTTCTCATTTAAAGAGACAGTTACACTTTTTTTACACCTTTATAACTTTGGGTTTTTTTTTCAGTTAAATTCTAGTCAATCCTCTTAGGTTGACACAAATATAATTCAATTCCTTCATAGTTTGTGTTTTAAAAGATTATGTTTTCCACACACATACTATTTTAGACATGATAGACATTGCATGCAATGAGTAGTTCACACATTTTAAGTCATCATCATTCTCCTTCCAACTCTTTGATTACCTTATTTCTTAGACATTCTGTAGGTGTTAATGACGTTGTCTTTTCGAACTTATGCATACCTACACAATTTAAAAGTATTCATCACCACTCATTTATTTAGCAGCACAATCAATTGAATACTTGTTGGGCACATCATTTTCTAAAGAAATGACTTTACACTGTCTGGTGGTTCACTAATTCATGGAAATGGTCATATCACCAACTTTGATGCAGTTGAAAAGCTGTGATTGAATCTTCTCAGCTGAGGTTGACATCCCCTTCTTGTTTATCATTTTCTATAAAATAAACTGTAAATAGGCTTTTCCATGTCAGTATTGTGTAAAAATAATGTACATGATTTAATTAATTAATTAATTAATTAATTATTTTTACAAATCATTAACCTCATAGTAAATTGTCTTGGTCATATTTTTGGCTTAACTACGATATCTGCATGTTTACTCTCTTAAGATTGTTGCTTCATTTTGCATTATTGGCTATTTTTTTGAAAAAAATACAACTTAGGAAATTATGCTATGAGGCTAAAAATATGGAGTACATGAGTGTTCAAATAAGTCCCCTACGCTTTAGCACAGAGTTTATGAATGAGAACCGGGTTCCTGTTGAAACTGGGGACTCCACATTCTGCAGCCTGAAGAATGTGACACCACATGCCATGAGAAATGCAATCCACTTCTTTTGAACTCTTGAACAATATATTACTAACACTACACAGCTTGGCTTGTAAAATAATCTTTTACATTGATGCAATCCAAATTTTTTCTCTCACCAATGAACACTGATCATAGTTTTCCCATGTTAGGTCTCATAGGTATAGATGTTATTTATTATTTAGCATGGCTGTTAAAATAAGTACACTGTCCTTTAGTACAGACTTTATGAATGAGAACTGAGTGACTGTTAAAAACTGGTGACTCTACATTCTGCAGCCTTAAGAATGTGACACCACTTAATTCATGCCATTGTGGTGATACAATTGCAGTGCAATACAAAAGTGACTCTCCCTTCACTTATTCAATGATGACGTGGACTTGTAACACCTGAGGTTCGTCCAAACTCAGGGTGTTATTTTCTTGTGTTCTAGTTTTTGTTTTTAGCTATTAATGCAAATTCCTCACACACAGCCCTACATGCCAAAATCCTGGTTACATTTCAGATTTTTTTGTCATATCTGAACTGTATTCACTTGTATTTCAGTGGATGTCTTATGTATTCACCTCTGGATCTTAAAGGATTAAAGGTGTCTTCAGTTCCCAGCTGGAACTCTCGGGTCTCAGTTTCAGCTAACCTTGGTAATGACATGAAAGGGCTGTGCAGATTCTGACTTGCCACTTCACAGACGAGCACAGGTGTGAGAAAACTACGCATTCACACATGCAATGGTTGTGCAAGCCAAAGCACATTCACTGGGACATTCCCACACATGTGTGAAAAATCAACATAAGCCACACAGAGAAGAAGTAGTAACATTTAAAATATGCCAGAAATGTAGCTGAGGAAAGATGGGGAAAATGTGGACATGCATCGTTTCACTTTCCAAGAGTTGAAGCATATTTGAAGAGAGGACGTGTTCTGTTATTGAATGCAAAACACGTTTTCACTGGTCAACCAGTAGCAATCTAAGCTTGGGTCATTAATTTCTAATGAACTGGCAACAGGCTGAAGCCTTCAGGTGATTTACAGTGATTAGGGTTTCCGGTGTTGCTTGACACGTGTGACCTTAACTTTGTCCACACCTTTTAACATCTACAGTTACTGTTTTTTTGGCAGATGGAGGAAGCCCTGGCTCTCACCTATGCACTCTGTGGGAGAGGCTTCCTCTGGAGCTGTTAAGAAGGAGGCTTCACCACCACCCTACGCTCAATGGGATCCCAACGATGATTCACCGAGTTTGCTCGCTCTCGAGCAAGTATCTCCTCACTCTGCCTGAGCCAACCAACATTTCACATTCCTCCTCCTCTTCCCCTTAGTCAGAAAGCCATCGCTTTTTTCCCTCAGTGACTCACAAGCAAATCCACAGATATAGATGGCCTGTGTAGGTGGATGGTGCCCCCCCTGCTCAACTGCTGTTATTACATCTATGAGGCTTATCGAGCCTTCTTTAGATATTGTGAAATAAAGCTCACCCACATTGTCCTCGCATTGCGAGCAAATGTGCTTAATATGAATCTGTAATAAAAAGTTTCAGTGCGTTTTATGACTTAACAAAGAGATATTTATTATTTTACAGGAAAATTCACCTCACACCAATTCACAGATTCAATTTCTTTAACAACACATCCTGTTCCCTGAAGGTACAGCACAAAATCCACACTGTAGTGTATGATTAAATGTACTGGAAAATCTGATATAGATGATAGCAGTACTGAGAGACTGTTTCATCCCAGAAGTAATTTACTTGTAATAATTCTGAAGATTAAGTACCACTTCTCTGTTCTTGCACACTGAAATACACGTCAATGCACATGCACACTCATGCACAGATGTATAAGTGCACATGCTAATATACACACATTTTGCACTACACAGTGAGATATGAGCAGCACTTAATGTACGAAGCAGTGTACTCATACTGCACACCCAGTCCGGACTTGGCTGTTGAACTTGACGGGTCTATGGGTTTAAAGTGAGGAAAGGGTGGGAGCTTCAGAGTAGAGGAGGTGTGATGGCATCCTTCCTTAAAGGAAGCATATGGGTGGTTGCAGAAAGGAAACCAGCCGCTCCAGAGAGTAAAGCAAAGGATATGGAGAGGAAGTTTAATTAATTACAGGAATGTGGGATTTATTTACATTTTTTTCACTAGAGAATATTATAAAGATACTGCATTACAGTAACATGTTTCTAAAGGGCGTGTTATTTTGATGCTAGTTTGGAAACACAAAAGTGAAGTATGTACAGTCATTTAACATTATTAGTCACTGGTAGGCCTATTGCTCATCACTTATACTGCCTGTGAGGACTGGTGGAATTGGAAAATGCTAAACCAATTTTTGCTTTTAATCTCACATGGTGTCATTAAAATTGCATTATCTAATGTTTCTTGTTTTTATGAGTTTTTCCAAATAATTCAGCCTCCTCCCACATGCTTAACCAGATGGACTAGAGTCCAAATGGCCCATAGGCAAATGAGAGGGTGTCTGCTTGTGTTTTTTCAGACTGGCAAGATGTCCTGGGTATTTCCTGCCTCCCACTCAAAGCATTCAGGTTTCTAGTCACCCATAACCTTGGGAATTACAGGCCAGTTGTAGTGTGATTATCAATATGACTTTCAATCATGGAAATGAGTTCCCCTAAGCTCCAGTAAACAGCTGGCATATCTGACTGATTGGTTGTTGGGGTATTTGCTCCATGAGTGATGATATGAAACAGATTTGTAATAGGATAGCACCTCAAGCATTAAAACTGCTTTTTAAGAATCTATTCAGATTCAGTTTTGACCATTTGTACCCAAACAAAAAAAAAAAAAAGATAAAGGTTTTCTCTATGATTTATAACCAGTACTCAGAGTAACAGGATGCATGTATTTAGAGTATCATTTAGTCTAAGTGCATATAGGAACATTTTATGAATGCTATAATCAGGATAAATTCTTATAATTGATAATGCTACTCGTAGCATTACTTGCTCTGAAATGTAAAAAGCATCACTAATGGCTTCTTTGAAGCAGTGTAGCCTATCATCCACAGAGGAGAGGATGGAAATACAATGTGCCATCAAGTTACATGATAAATTTAACAGAAAGACATTAATGTTATAGGTTCTATCTGTTTTTATGCTGTGGGAAAACAGAATGTAAAAAGAGCCTTTTTGGTGCCATTCTCATTTCAAGAGGATTAGTTGCAAGGCAACAAAGTGCACTTCAGAAAGAAGATGCAAGTGAAATATTACACTGAACTATCATTATTTCGTTCTTTATCAGTTTTCACTGTTCAGCTGGATGCAGTGGAAAATATAAGATGTCATAGTGCTTTTATGAGTACATGCTTGTTGCTTACATCCCTACAGCCAATGTTCATATACAATCATGGAGGCTTCTGGGTCTAGTCCACGTAATTATTCGCACAGTTGCATACATTAATAATGCAAGAAAATGAGGTAATCTGAAGTATCTACAATGTGTTCCCAGCTCTTTACAAACTACATTTCAAGGGCATGCATTCTGTAACCTGTTGTGTGACACATTTCAAGTGAGAAGACCAACACAGAGTTCAGTACATGAATGATATCGTATGTCAGAACAATCCTCTGCATGGTCATCAAGTTCAGATTAGTTTTATGACCATGGGTTTATCACGATCATTACACACAAACAATAACTGGTGCAGTGTCTCCACAATGAATTATCTATGATGTAACTGTTAATGGCTACAACATTCAACATGTACTGTGCTTTCAAGAACACTTTCACCACGCAGACTTGAAGGCATCAGTCTCTGAGTGAGGACAAGGTCATTGTGAATTTTCCCACGCCAGTGTGATATGAGCACCTATCCTCCCAGCAATAGAAGCACAGGTTCACTAGTGTTCACACAATGGGGGAATGGAAATAAGGGGGAGAGGCTGCCAGTGTGTAAAACCAAAAGATTTTCTTTTGTGAACACATTTTGGTGTGTGCTAGATTCAGATTCTTTATTTGTCATTTAAATGTTTCCATCATAGGTGTAATGGAAAAACAATGTGACTGCATTGGTCTCTAAAAAAATAACATGGATAGAACACTTATCGACAGAATAAAATAGTATAAAAATATATAAAAATCCATAAGTAAATAATACACATAAAATCTGTGATAAAAAGTATAAAAACATTTTAAACAGTATTGCACTGAATATAGCCAAAGTCAATCAAAATTGCACAGTGTGGATAAAATCCCTCAATATATTGCACTGTTTATCTCGGACACTTGTGTACGTTCGGAGTTGTGGTGAATTGAACAACATACATCCAACACTGAAAATATTTATTGTGGTTAGAATGACTCATGTTACACATATTCTGTGATATCACAGTGAGCTGTATTGACTGACTGATTCAAAGATGTGCACAATGTTAAACTTTCAGCCTCACGTTGGACTTTTTTCATTGCACATCTAGAGCTTACAGGGTTTAGTCTCGCTGAAGAAAGCAGACGTGCTTTTGGCTTCATCCCACGATCCCTTGGGGTCATCTTCACATCACAGAGGGGCATCCTGAGCTCAGACTGAAGGGAAGCGTGAAGGAAAAGGATATGTGTATACTGGTGTGTGTATGTGTTTAAGGCTGTGTTTGTGCCTGCAAAAGCTCTTTGGTTCTCAGTACTGGGAACAGCTGCAGGGAGGACTTCCTGTTCTGCACAGGAAACAAAATGGCGGAGTGTGGAGGGGAGGCCTGGAACAATGCTGTGAAAGTCGGCCACCACCCAGGTTAGGGAGCGAGGTGCTTGTGAATCAGAGGGCAGAGAGCTGAGTGGAGCACGTCCCAGTTCTTCTGCAGGAACCACGTGTTGGAACACCTTCCCTCATATGCCTTTGTGTAACATTCAAAGCGTTTTTCCTTTCCAGGTAGAGATAAAAGTGAAGCCATGTAGATGAATACTTTCACAACATAGATCTGTATATATGTGTCATTGCATATCAAGGAAGCTGCTTTAAATACTAAAACTTGATAGCGTAAAATATGAATAATATCTCAAATGTTTTTAATTGGATCTTCATTTTCTGTTTGTAAATCAGCAACACATGCAGCAACGGAGCAAACTGCATAAATCTAAGGCTCTAAGGCTTAGTGTGTCTAAATCTGAGGTCTCAAACATGCCAAATCCAGCCCACCAAAGGGTCCAGTCTGGTCCCTGAGATGAATTTGAAATGCAAAAGTTACACTGAAGATATTAATCATTTTAATTCAGGTTCCACACACAGACCAATTTAATCTCGAGTGGAACGGATCAGTAAAATACTATCATAATAACCACAAAATACTTTAAAATCCAAATTTGTGTCTTTGTAAATGTAAATAGTTTCATGTCTTTTTACTGTATTTACACTAAAACAAACTTTCACAACACTGAATAACCTGAACAAATATGAACATTTTGAAATGTTTGACGTATAAATTTACCAATATTCTGCCTGTTATTATGTTTTTTCGGACTTGTTGATCTACTGTGATCTGTAAGTTCTAATTTACATGTATAAATGATAAACTGAGACATAATATTGTTACATTTTCTCTTAGTTTTCTTTAGAAATTTCAGTTTGTTCATGTTATTCACATTATTTGAAAAGATAGTTGGTAGATGTAAACATTTTCATCGCATAATTTTACTTTTTTCCCTCTAAAACATTGAAGAAAGTTTGGAGTTGACATTATGTGTATATTATTATGTTATTATTTCACTTGTCTGGCCCACTTCAGATCAAATGTGGCTTAATGTGGCCCCTGAACTAAAATGAGTTTGACATGCCTTACTGTACTGACATTTATATGCAGTGAAAGTAAAAAGAGGTTCATTCATGAAGCCAACAAATAATAATGAAATCACATATTTGTTTGCACACTGCTGTGGGATAGAGAAATCAGACTCTGCCAAAAAGACCTTTGTCATGAGCATTCTCACGTTTCAAGACTGATAAGAATAGAAAAGAGGATGCAAGTTTACTGACGTCTTTGTTTTCAGGATGTTTCACAGGGACTATTTTTAGTCCGTTGGAGGCTGAACCTGGATTCTGCACGTTTTCTATTTTCAATCTTGTTCTCAAATATTTTAAAGTAATAAGGTCTGGAAAAGAGTGATGTATTTATTTCCACAGAGAGGAAGGGAAAGAGGCAGGAATTTCAGACAATAGAAATATGTGGGGCAGCCTACTAAGTGAGCTATGACATAATGTAACACTAAATTTTACTCCACCAGAGATTTTCCTTTTCTAATCTGAACACCTACGGCCTCCTGATAATGCACTCCAAAATAGAGGTGTGATAAGGTGAAGATAAGAAAATGCAGGGAAAGCTCACACATTGGAATATTGTGTCTAACTTCAAAGACTATTCTTAAAACTTATCAATGAGTTGCCGCTCACAGAAATACAAATATACTGCTGTTCAGTCGCAGACATTTTCTGCCCGTCGTACTTTGACACAGTCTGAAGAGATCAGAAATCCTCAACTGGGATTCAAAAACTTTCCCCCGTCATTTCTTCAATCTACCTTTTTCTTTACAATTTTACCAAATTTAGAAAGCAATCCTGAAGTCCTTTAAGAAACTGTAAGAAAGGAAAGATAGTTCCCAAAAACCTATTTGGAGCCTGCTCTGCAGAGCTGCCCTCGATCAGACATCTTTGTGAGTGAAGTAATGAAACAGCACAGGACGGCTGCACTCTTTCCTTTGGCTGAGGGAATAAAAAATTTCTGGGCGCGGAAATAATTCAAGACAGTTTCTTGTCTCTTATCGCAGTTCACAGATGGCTCCTCCAGACACACCTGTAGATGCACTGAGCTTTTCTTGATATAACTAACCTTCAGTTCAGGTCAAAGTGAGGAAAGGCTGAAAGACATCACCCTTATTACAGATAACTATGATTTAAATATTAAATGTAAAATATCATTTAAAGATAGAGAGTGTATTTTAGTGTCTTCAAAATGGAATTATCAAATTGATCAGTCACATAATTCATTCCCATTAACTTCAGTTTACTGATAGTTCCAGTAAATTATAATGACCATCATGTAAATTTATTTTTAAGTTCCTCTTTCACATCCTGGATTTCATCCCTCAGTAATACTTTGAATAGCACAGAGATTTAGCACCATATGGACCAACAACAGAACTAATTATTGGGCTAAATATAAGCTCTAATGTTCTCCATCACTGCTTAATTTACATAACTCCATTGCCTTTAAATAGCTTTTACGAGTTGTTGAAGTATTCACTTCAACAAACTTGATACAGAATTACTTCTTTTGTACCCATTCCAACCACCAAGCTGTGAACATTTATTAATATGTTTATCTATTTTCATTTGGCTTGGTCTATGAAATGATGAAGGAAATAATATTATGCCTCAGACACAGATTAGGAAAAGTGTTTATAATGAGAACAGTATGCATAACCACACATTGATGGAAATGAGCAAAAAGCAAATATGACTTTATAACTTTGAGTGCCAATATTTGTATTCGCTGAAGCGGTACACATCACAAAGTTTTGTTTGCTTAATTAAATCACCCTCTCCGCACTTATGAATATTTGTGCATGTAGGTTGTTCATAGAGTACATTCCCAGAGGACGAAAAGGGCGTGGGTTTTATGTGTTCTGGCTTTAGCTTAGCAACTTGTCCTTTCAGCATGAAAGTATATCGTGCAAAGCTTTTCAGTCTGCAGTGCGTAGCCCACCACAAAGAAGTGTCCTTCAACAGACATTTGACACCTACACAATACAAACAGGAAATACACATAATGCCACAAAATACATAAAATACACAATAATTTTTTTTATTTTTTTTTTAAGATGTGAAAGATGCTTCAAAGAGTTTAAAAGAACTAACTTGGCTGGACCCAGTCTGTTGTAGTTAGTGGCTACCAATATGAAGGACAACTGAGGGATCCTGTGTGTGTGTGTGTGTGTGTGTGTGTGTGTGTGCGTGCGTGCGTGCGTGCGTGCATTATATATATATATAAATTTTATTTATTGATTTATCTATTTATTTTTTTAGTCCAGGTGAGTATCTGTGGGATGTGCTGGACCAACAACTTAAAGGGCTCATATTTTGCTAAATTCACTGTTATTAGTCTTTGGTTCATTTATTTGTGTATTTAGACCCTAATAGTTGAAAAAGTTTGAATTTGAACCCTCCAGGCGCTGCAAAGCTATCTTTATATTCATTACGGCAAAAATCGAGTGGATTTCTACAACCTGATTTAACCACTTTTGTAATGTAGACCAGGAACACCCAACAGAACCTGCAGTCTGGAGATGCTCTGACTCAGTCATTTGGTCACAATTTGGCTCATGTTCATTTCTC
>JAPTYQ010000030.1:32550104-32561099 GCA_029814465.1 Ostorhinchus cyanosoma | reverse complement strand
TATTTATTTTGTAGTTATAATTTCTTTCCTACTACTTTTTATTGTAATTGAATGGAGCGACTGTAACACCCAATAATTTCCTCCTGGGATTGATATTCTTATTTTGATTATAATACATGTCTGTGGTTTAAGCAAGTTTTGTGGATCATATCTCCCCTACCTATGTTCCAAATTAATATTTTTTATATCCTATTAGGAGGAAATAGCCAAAGACCTGTTGTCTGGGGACTATGAAGAGGAGACTCAGTCTTCAGCTGATGACCTCACCCCATCAGTCACCTCCCATGAGGCCACTGATTTCTTCCCAAGAACACTTCGATGTAAGAGACTGGTTATATGATATATATTGTAGATTAAATCTTGTTTTGTGATGTAATATCTAAGCAAAATATGATTCAAGCTACCATATTCTAAATGTTGTGATTTGTTGTAGGACTGCAAACTATAGCCAGGTACAGAACTAGTTTTGTGGAATGTATGTTTACTTTGAACGATAGCAATCATTTATCAAATATGGTGAAGTAGAAGAGAGACAGAAGCAATATTTATTTCTTCCAGCAGGGGCTGTTTTGGTGGATTATTCATACAAATATAACGGTGTCACTTTCGAAACTACAAGCTACAGCTATTTATGCGTTTCTTTTTTATTTTCTCCAGCTAATGCTATCTCTGATGGCGATAAAGAGTCAGATTATGATGAAGATGGTCCAAGCCCAGAGGACTCCAGAAAGGTGCATTACAATCTCTATTATTTTTGTAATGTATCAGCAGTGAAGTGGTACTTTTATTTTGCAGTTTGGTTTGATTTGTAGTTCCCTCCTATATTTTAAGGTTTCTGTGTATTCTCTCCTCATCACAGGAAATCATGGTGGGATCACAGTACCAAGCAGAGGTTCCCTCGTGCCTCTGTCACTACAAAGATGGAGAGAAAGGTAACTATTACCTTCATTTTTTTCTACATTTTCTTGTCTAATATGTATCAAGTATTTAAAGAGACTGTTATAGATTAAATAGTTGATATGAGTAATCACAATTTGATGTACTTCTTTATACAGTTTATGAAGATGAAGATGAGTTATTATGGAGCCCAGGTACATTGCCAGAAAACAAGGTTAGGAGTTTCTTGTTTGACGTTTTGTCACGGACAACAGATGACAAGATGGGATGTGACAAACCAGGGATGCATGTCCGTGACAATGAACAGGTCAGTCATTCATCCGCTCAACTTTGTATTTATCATTTTTGTGTGTTATAACACATTAATAAATATAATATTATGCACAGTACACATTTTGTAAGTTCAGACCAGTTCCTTGGGATTCATTAGTTACTTTTGAATATAAATGTGTTTATTGAGACAAAACTAAAGGTCTTTTCTTCAAACAGGCTTTGCATGAGCTGGTCAAGTGTAACTACAACACTCGTGAAGCACTAGAAAGATACTGCAGCCACGTAAAGTCCTCTAAAGGTAAGGAAACATGAGTAAAATGTTAGTGTTTTGTTTCATATCATGTTTTAATCTAACTTATCCTTGAGCCACTTTTTTAATAATGAGAGTTTACATTACTATGGTGTAATGCATGGTTGTCTCCCCTAGTGTTGCTGCAATTTATTGTGAACAAATATTAATATAATTATTACTGTTAATATTTTATATTACAAGATTTTTACAAGCTTCATTTGTGTGTCGCCTTAATGCTCATGTCATGATTTATTTACTATTTAAATATTTTTCAAATATTACTGTGCTGTAAAAAACAAAAGTTACCAACTTCACATGGGACATGTGAAAAAAAGGCAGAATTATTTGTTCTGTCTTAACACAACTGGTAAGTATTGTAATGTGAATCTCATCATAAAGTGGCATTGTTTATATTTTTTGTATCTTTTTATTTCAGAAAAATCACCTCCATGGTCAGAAGAAGAGTGCAAGAACTTTGAACACGCACTACAGATGTATGATAAGAATTTTCACCTCATTCAGAAACACAAAGTGAGTTGGTGTCATGATTTGCTGAAATGACCTCATACACAAGCATAAAAACTACTTAGTATCATATGATTTCCTCATCTCATGTTTTCACCCCTTTTCTTCAGGTCACAACACGAACAGTTGCAGAATGTGTGGCATTTTACTACATGTGGAAGAAGTCGGAGCGCTTTGACTTCTTTGTACAACAGAATCGGTTTGGGAAGAAAAAGTACAGCAGCTATCCTGGTGTGACGTAAGTGGCACAGGGTGATAGAGCTTGTGTGTTTTTTTTTTTTGTCATTTAACTGACAGGACTCTGAAATAAAACATAAAAGGGGGGGATCACACCCACACTTACAAGAAAGTTTTGTCTTCTGTTCATCCCCCTCCAGTGACCTGATGGACAGGCTGGTGGACGAAGCAGAGGGACTGGCAGTGGACAGTTCCTCCTCTGTGTGCTCAGGAGCAGGTGGAGGCGGTAGGTTGGAGACGACCACAGACCAACAGCTCAGCTTACTCAACTCCATCACTGCCAGTGACCTCACAGGTCAGTCATAAGATAAACTGGATAGGAAGAATTCAGAAAAATGAATTTCATGTTATTCATCTGGTTTCCAATACTGTTTTCTGTTCCTCAGTCAACATGGAACTGCACTGTTATTTCTGTCAGGAAGCTGAATTAACTATTACTTATGTCTCTGCAGCGTTGAGTAACAGCGTAGCCACAGTGTGCAGCCCTGCGGAGGTCAGCTGTTTAGACTCCTACAGCTTCCCCCCACTGGAGAGTCTCCACCGCGGGGGCCTAAATCACGACGAGTCCCTCGGGTTTCCTTCCAACGGCGCCGACTCCGACTGTCTCAACATGCTTGACGCCGGGTTCTACCATTCAGACCTGGGTCAGCTTGGAGGGGTGTGCGTCAACAAGGACTGCGAGCGGCCCTCTAAGAGACTCAAGATGGCACTGCCTGACTCCTTTATCAATGACGTCTCTGTGGGTAACCTTGGGGTGGACTTCGAAGCACGACGGACAACAACACATCACCACAGAATCACCGGTGCCAAAATGGCAGTGTCCGTCACAGACTTTGGGAGCTTGGCTGGCAGCGGTGAGCCCAACGGGTTCCTGGGAGCACACGCACGGCATCACACACAGCACACAGCAGCACTTCAGTCAGAGTGATTTTCCTTATCTTCTTCCCCTGTTTGAAACCTACCCTGCGTGTACATAAGACTGACCTCACTGGAGAATCCAATTTGTTTAAATTCTATTATATATATATATATATATCTATATATATGTATATGAATATACTTTTTTTCATTTTTGTGTAATATGACATCAGTGATGTCTATCATATAGAACTAAAATCTTGATTTCTCTCAAGAGTTTATATAGCCATTTTATTTTATTTTTGTTGCGGTCTTGAGATGTGTAACGTCCATGTACAGTGGGGCCCAGAGGCTGCAGTAGGAGAGTTGTGTATCTTCCTCCCTCACATTTCCACACAACATCTTCAGAGCTATTTTATATTATCCTGCCATTCTTTTCAGCTGCCAAATTAGCGTAGTGTTCTTCCTTTAGTGTTAGTATTTAATTGCTCATGTTTGTTGTTTGAAGTGGTACTTTTTAATTAGTGTTTGGTTTACAGGTACTTTATAGTAACCAGGCTGGAGCAAATGTGTTGAAATTTGTCCCCAAATTAACCTGGCTCGATACTGTATGAAGAGCAACACTAGCTAAGAAGTGTCGCGGCAGTACCTGAGCTGCCCTGGCCTTCCCCTTTGGTTTGGTTTTCTTTTCTTTCTATTCTCTCCTGTGGAAGTTTGTTTGTAGCTTGCTCGTTTACTTTCAATCTGTTCAAAGTGGCCAAACTGGAACATGTGAATGTCTGTAAAAGATTTTTTTTTTTACTCTTTGTTGTCAAGCCCAAATTATAGTTCTTGATTCGTATTAGTTATCTTACATTTCAGACCAATTATCAAGGTTCCTTTTGCAGCAAAACGTGGGAGTCTCCTCGTTCTACAGCCTGTTATCGTGTTATTTGCTTTGTAAGGAGAGTCAGACAATAACAGCAATATTGCAATGCAAAGATAGTTTGGGTTAATAGCCATTGAAACAGACATCATGAGGAACAGTGAAGTATCTGCTGCATACACCTTTAGTTTCTTCTGTAATTTCGGCTCATTTTTTCACCTTTGCTACTCATGGGCAAGATTAGGTCTTTGTCATATTTGTAGTAAAAATCCTAAATTAAGTAGCGCCATTTTCTGACCACTTAAAGAAGCTCGGTAAACCTGCTAGAAGTATTTAATTATAGCCACTCACTTTTGTATATGACCTCTGCCTAACTTGTACTGACTAGACAATGCCTTGTATATTCTGGTCAACAATTTCTTGGAGTCTAGTAGCAAAAATGGAGGGTTTTTCTTTTGACTGAAGTCATTAATTGTGAATCGTAAGATGTTTAGCGGGTCATTGTCAGTTGATTGGATGCAGTAGTAGTGTTTACTTAATTTATCTATGCATTGTGATATGAATAATTAGTTTGTTTCAGGGGTACATCATGTTTGTCTTGTAATTCACCATCATGTTTATAGACAGGACTCATGCTTCATACCATTATTATTATTATTATTATTATTAAGTTAAAACTGCTTGATCAAGTAATTGAGCTCCAAGCCCAGCAACAGAGAAGATATTCACTTCTGCTTTTCATGTAAATAATTAGCAAATAGCCTTTAAAAAGTCTATTAACTGACCTCTTACACTTGTGAATCTGTGTTGATACAAAGGTTTTAATTTGATTCCTTGTCATAAGGCAATAATTTGTAGATATGTACAGATATTTTGGGTTTTGGATTATAAAGATTGACTTGGTGTTTGAATTTATTTTTTTTTTCCTCCTCTTCAAAAAGTCACGATACCCAGACACCAGGACACGGCTGAACCACGCATGCTGCCCGTGTCCACACCACCGAAAAACGGCTTTACCTAAAGACGTATTGATAGAACTCAATGTTGCAATTTTGTATTCAGAACTTGCAGCCATGTGTAAAAGTTGCTCATCTCTTTTCCCCTCAAATTGTTTTACATGTTGTTGTCTATATTTGTCTTGATGGTAAAGGGATGGCTGCTGCTCTAAGTATGTGGAGAGCGAGTTTCTCTTTTAATGCAATGTGCATAATGCAGTAAGTCCTCCAAGCTCTTCTAGCTTTAGCAGTGCAGTGATATTTATTTCACCTGTGGTTTGTACAAAGACTCAGAAAAACTGTCAGAATGTAAAGGCCATTCAGTAGTAGAAGTAGGTTTTTCACCACCCTGTGAACTCTTGAAAATGTGATATTTTATTGATATCTCTGGTATGAGATTTGTGTGTGCAAACAAGCACTAAACAAATTTATTTTATATTTTGTATTGTGTTTTGAAGTTTAAAAAGGAAAAAAAAATAGCAGTTGTGGTTTCGAAAAAGAAAGTCCTTTCATGAAAACAAAAACATCTTTGTGAATAAAAACCTACAAAACTTTAAAAATGTATATCCAGAAATATAGACAATCAAAAACTTCACTATGAGAAATGTTCAAGAAGCTATCTTTATTGTTTATAAGAATTGTACATAAACATTGAGTTTTTTTTCCTTTTGTTAAACATTATTTTGTATTTTCTGTTGTACTTTAATACCTTGTGTACAGATCCAGAAATAAAACTCTGGTAAAGGTTCCGAGATGATTGTGTGTTACATTGATCAGCTTTAATATTCTGAACACCAAGTATTAATTACCACACACACACACCACCAAAAAGGGAGGTAAGGGGTATTGTTTTTGGTTCGGTTACCTTTTTTTTTTTTTTTTTTCTTTTAACCTTTATTTAACCAGGAAAACCTCATTCAATTAAAAATCTTATTTCCAAGAGTGTCCTGGCCAAGACAGACAGCAGTACAATAAACAGTTAGACACACTTTCATTCAAAAAAAAAAAAAGATTAAAACAAATTTTCAATATATCAAGTTAAGCAAGACCAAGGCAAACCTTAGCTGAAAGTGCCCACAAAGTATTAAAAAGTACATTAGATAAAACATCTGCAACCAGATGTCTCTGACTCGAATTCAGACATCCTCTTAAAAGTGTCCAGCGAAACCAGTTCTTTAAGTTTTAGGTTCTTTTGTAGTTCGTTCCAGGTGAATGGAGCTGCAAATTGGAAAGCCTTTTTCCCCTGTTCAGTTTTAACTTTAGGAACTGACAAAAAGAAGAGTTCCTGAGACCGAAGATTGTAGGCGTTTGATTGTTCTCCGATTCATGTAAGTCAGAAGATAGGATGGGAGCAGACCTAGTATTGACTTGTAAACTAAAATACGCCAGTGACTAAGTCTGCGAGCTGACAAGGAAGACCAACCAACACGAGAATAGCATTTTTAAAACGAGTAGAAAAACTATTGGTTGAATTCATAGCAAATTGAGTTCATGAATTGCCAATGACCCAGCATAGATCTGATTACATTTTGGGAAAAGTAGGTTAAAGTTATATTTTTTAAATCTTTCCTTATAATGGGTGAAATTTCGAATGTCTGTAAAACCATCAATTTTGTTTCAATTTGCTTCAAACTTGGCACATATGTAGAGACAATTTACCAATTGACATCAGTTGAATCAATCCATAAATAGATTACGAGTGAGGGGCCAGATTTATGCCTGGCACCACTTGTTTTGATTATGTCATTAGAATGGAACCTGTCAGTGGGTGGAATATATTAGGCAGAAAGTGAACATTTAGTTGTTGGAAACAAAAAAATTGGGCCACTTTGACAAGGAAGAAATTATGATGGCATCTCGTTCATTAAAGAAAATTAGACAGAACTCATATACGGGTAAAAAAGTTAGACTTGGGACACTTTTGTCTGTAATGTGAACACGACCTCAGTTTTTGACTTTTTGTTGCTTCCAATACATCAGCTTCTAGGACTAAATGTTCACTTGCTGCCTGACGTATTCAACCCAGTGACAGGTATTATTGTAATAAAATAATATTACCCCTTCTGTCAGTGAATGTTATGGCTGATCAATGTATTCTGAAGCAGGAAAGTCATACATTTGTCCACTGTGTAGTACTACATAATCATTTACGTCACCTGAGATCAGCATTTGACTACTTTTTTCAGATTCAGCCGCTGATTATTTCAAAAGCCGTGTAAACAACACAAACACATTATCAATTAAACTTCCATTAGACGATCGATACAGTCTCACACTTAGCAATACAATAAGTCTCCTCAGTGTGGCTGCTGTCCCACAAGTGCACTGCTCTTTATCGTTACTTACTGTAACTACACAGCAGACAGCGGTGAGAATAATATCTACTGAGGCAGAAATAATGAAGCCATGATGGTATTAATAAATGCTCAATTTATTTTCATTTTATTAAACAAAATAAAAACTAAAACACATGATAATGCCCAACAGCTGCCATGCAAATTGAAAACCCCGTATCAGTCACAAGTCCTCACTTTGGAAAAGATTAACGTTTATTTGTAGAAAGTCAGAACATTAAAGTAGAAAGTGAGCTCAGATACTGTTTCCAAACTCCAGATCAACTTTAAAGACAAGGGCTAATGATGTAACCATTTCTTGTGTTTAGGTGAAAGTTAGCCTTCAGGTCTTTACTATACATTAAAACTTATTTAATATTCTCAAGTCGATCAGATCCCCTGAAAAACTGAACTAGTTTGGCTTTTTGAGTGGGATGGACAGAGTGTGAAAGTCGTCCGCCAGAGTCACCTCTATCTCAGTGCCCTGTAGAGCGTCTTCAGCCTGTCTCTTCAGCTCTGAAACACTGTCTTCGTCCCCCTCCTTCTGCAGGGTGCAGGGTTTGTACCTTTGGCTGAAGTGGTACAGCACCAGCCTCTGTGCACTGCATGACCGTGCCACCGCCGCCGCCATTTCAGGTGTACTGTGTCCGTAGTCCACTGCTTTCTCTCTGTGCTCATTCCCCAGGGTGGCCTCGTGGACCAAAATGTCTGCTCCGCTGCACAGCCTCAGTGGTCCGTCCCCAAGAACGGAGCTACAGTCCCCGAAAATGCACACTTTCCTCCCAGGAATATCTTCTTCCCGTACCTCACTAGGCAACACTACACGCCCGCTGTCCAGAGTTATAGACTCTCCCGCTTTCAGACGTCCATAAAGTGGACTTGGTTTGATGCCTGAGACAAACACAAGTTAAGAATCAAGTTAAGACTGGCCACTTTGTACAGCAAGTATTTCTGCACTTCGTTTTAGTTCACATAAAGGAAAATAAAACATGAAAGACACAAAGTACCTAGTTCCTTCAGCACTTTAGTCTTAAGTCTTCCAGGTCGATCATGTTCCTGGATGCAAAACCCAAAGGAGGGGACACGGTGGAACAACCTGAAGGCGCTCACCACAAACTTCTTGTCCTCAAAAAGGTGGTAACAGTCACTGGATACATCCAGTGAAATGGTCCTGCCTAACTGCTCCTGTGGGTGCAGAGGACCGTGCTCCGCTGTCATCTGAAAAATGACAATATTACAACACTTTACTGACATTGAACATCTAAAATACCTTAAAATTAACAACAAAAGCCAAACTACTTCCAAACAAAATGACATTAAGACATGCAAGATTTAAAGTAAAGCAAAAACTAAGATACTGTTGAAAACAATGCTTTGAATACCGGTTTAAGAAAACGTCTGACAGACAGTACTGTAGCAGAAGTGTTGGAACACTGGACATAGAGTAAACAATCATCTGTAATAATTCACATTTAAGTTACACCCTAATTAGTCACAAACCTCAAAGCTGAGCCATCCTTCCTCTGGACTCTGGTCAGGTGTGGGCTCTAACTCATGTACTAAAACAATATTTGGAGCAAATATGTCAGATTAAATGACGTAAACTGAATAAAATGACATGACATAGGAAGGAGTATAGGAAAGCACTGTGTAGAATTACAACAGAGAAAAATAATATACGAGAGTGATATGCCTTATTTTTAACGTATGTCCAATGTTGTGCAGTTACAGAATGCCAATCAGCTTTATTGCCCAAGTTTGTGCAGACAAACAAGGAGTTTGACTGTGCTTTATCCTTAGCTCTAACATATTATAGAAAAAAAAGAATATAGAATAAAAGTAAGAAAGCGTATAATAAAGAAATACTTTCTCACTTTTACTCTACAGGATGTATCCGAAAGAAGCAGACACTCACAAAAAAACAACATAAAACTAAAATGTGAAGACATTTTGAAAATCTGGTCATATGTCTTTAAAAATAATTACATATTAACCCCCTACCATCGATAAAAAGATTTCACACATTCGTGAGAAACGGAAAATTAATAGCAAAATTTGCTCAGTGAGTTAAGATTTGGATTTTACACTTTGGGATTTTAACTGAAGGCACACACTCCAGTTAGTCGAATGATTCCAGCAGGTTTCGTCTTCCACATGGGCCTGGTTCCTTGCCACGCAAATTTGTGCCCTCCTCAACATATCTGCGACAGTTCAACTAATCAGGCCCCTGTCCTGCCTCTGGAGCTCCACTTGTAATGAAATTACCAAGAGGGAACATCCAGATGATGCAATGAATTATGTATGCAGACTGAAATGTTTAAAATTTCAAATGGTCCGCTCAAAACAAGCCTAAAGAATCCTCACAAACACCATTAACCCTTGCATTTGGCATGATAGACTCAAACCTGTTGTTAATGTGTAATCTTTGTATCAGTGATAAAGGGTTAACATGTAATTATTTTTTCCTGTTTTATGCATGCAAGTAAAATACCAATGAAACTTGTCATCCATAGTGACAGATCTCATATTAACCCTTACACTTCCAAAAAGTCTTTTATTTTGCACAATTCAAGTTAGTGTTGCTCACTGAAGCATGAAAACTGACCCAGGACACTGATGTCAATCAAGGAAAAATAACATGGTCAATAAACACATATGACTGACTTTTCAACATGTCTTTGCATTTTGGTTTTATGTTGTTTTTTTCTGAGATTCTACATTTTTCTGATACACCCTGTGTATTCCATTCTATTTCATTAAAATGCTATACAATGATTTTATACAATGTCACAAATTGAAAAATGTCAAAATTCCAAGGCACAAAGATTCAAAATTATTTTGGAAAAAAAGGATTAATGTTGCATTAAGAATTTGTATATCCAAAGTAAGTGTAACACAAAGACATGCAAATGTATCAACACATTGTTTGCTGTGGTGTGAAGATTATTTGTAGTCATCTATGGTGACCATTAGATTTGTGGCAGTTCATTACACACTTACCTGCATAAGGGAAGAGCAGCTGTGACCCTGTGAGGCCTAGTGTCACCCTGAGAAAGTGTCTGAGGCCCCGGGGCCCATAAATGTCCATGCAGGGCTGGTTCTGCTGGGACTGGGGGTCTGGGTTAGTGTTGAGACTCACAGTGCAGAGCAGACCGGGAAGACCAAAGAGGTGGTCTCCATGCAAGTGGGAGATGAAAACCTTGGTAATTCGACCTCAAAACAACACAATAAAAAGTTAAAATGATAAGAGAGCAACAGACAAGGACATTATGGTGACCATATGCTTCTTTTAAGTATACAGAAACAAAATCATACCAGTAAAATCAGAATCAAGTTTACTGCCATGTAAGTAAACAGTTCACATTACTGGGAATTTGCAGCAGTATCTAAAACCTGAAACATCTCAGAAGGGTTAGGGCTAGGGTTAGAGCTAGGATTAGGGTTAGAGCTAATGTTAGAGCTAGGGTTAGGGTTAGGGTTAGGGTTAGAGCTAGGGTTAGGGTTAGAGCTAGGATTAGGGTTATAGCTAGGGTTAGGGTTGGAGCTAGGATTAGGGTTAGAGCTAGGATTAGGGTTAGAGCTAAGGTTAGAGCTAGGGTTAGAGCTAGGGTTAGGGTTAGACCTAGGATTAGGGTTAGGGTTAGAGCTAGGGTTAGGGTTAGAGCTAGGGTTAGGGTTAGAGCTAGGGTTAGGGTTGGAGCTAGGGTTAGGGTTAGAGCT
>JAPTYQ010000030.1:32501801-32515315 GCA_029814465.1 Ostorhinchus cyanosoma | reverse complement strand
GGGGGGGGGGGGTCTCGCCCAGGAGTCATTCAAGCTAGAACTCCCACTGGCTAAAAGGTTATTAAATTTTACAAAAACTTTAATATTACCAGCACTAAAAATGCAGAAGAAACCAAACTAACAGTGGTTCTAATGTGGGTTTTTCATGTTTTTTGCAGATGTTGTAAATGAGGGTAGAGGGCTATTGATCTGGTTGTAATCTATGATGTCTCCACTTGATGCCACTATATATATTAATATATTACAGCCTGAACCTTCAAAAGTTAAATATTCAAATACTAAAAATCAAAAGATCCAGTCATCCTCACAATTCCTTAAAGCCATGAAACTCTGAGAGAGTTCAAAGCCAGGTATGCTAAAAGAAAGAGTGTTGCTTGCAGAAACCCCCTCCCCCCAGGTCAGCAGATCATTTACTGCTTTCAACACTGGAGGAGAATTTACTGCTTTCTGCTGGGGGTCCTGAAAGGGGAACTGAGGGAGGAATGTGAGGAGTGGAGAGGAAGAAGGAAGCTTTCAGGGCCATAAAGCCCCAAACATCCACCGGTGACCAAAACTATCTACTGATCTAAACTGTTTAATACCCGTTGATCCACTAATCCTATCAATACATGTAAATAATTGGTGCAAAATGAAGTTTGTCGTCTTTTTTGTGGTCATCAGATATGACCCATTTGGACGTTCAAAGGCTCCGTAGTTACCGTGAAAACACTGTCATCTTCTACAAAATTGTTTCACCAGTAAAATCCATGGAGTTGGATCAATGACAGTGGATGGACACACCTTTTTTTATGTTCACTTAATGAGAGATGACTGAAAAAGTCTACCACTACAATCATAACTAGTACTACTACAACTACTA
The DNA here is from genome assembly GCA_029814465.1 of Ostorhinchus cyanosoma. Classification (NCBI taxonomy): domain Eukaryota; kingdom Metazoa; phylum Chordata; class Actinopteri; order Kurtiformes; family Apogonidae; genus Ostorhinchus; species Ostorhinchus cyanosoma. The sequence continues at coordinate 32,514,456 of JAPTYQ010000030.1, read as the reverse complement.
CTAAAATTCTTATTACTACTGCCACTACTACTACTACTACTACTACTACTACTATTATTATTAAAACTACTATTATTAGACCAGCTGTCCTTTTACATATTATTCACATTTTGTCCATCTGTTGATGTCTGTGCTGTTTTTGGATAAAGTCTATTTAAATAGTTGGTTTTCAGCCATTTTATACATTTTTGCCATTTGGGAGAATCATCTCATATATCTGTAATAAAAATACTGTTAATATTAGGTAAAGGTGGGGAAATGTATTAAACTTCACAAGAGAAAAACAAGATAAGAGAAAACTGTGAGCCATGAAGTGTAAAGTTTATATCATCATAATAAGCCATAGAAAATACATGAATAGTGATCAAAATAAATTGTGAAATGAATTAAGATGAATTAAAAAATAAAACAATATCGATGGGAACCACAAAGACATGAACAACACATGCATGTGATACAAAACATAAAGTGCTACTTAATGGCCACATGGTGGCACCATTGTATTTATAAAGGCAGCTGAATTTAACACTTATCTCTAATTCATACCAGTAAAATATTCTTTTTTTCCCCCTGCAAACAGACACAAACATGACCCATTTATAACCTTTGAATGGAGGACACGCCACCAGATGATGCACACACTCACATTATAACAATCATATAGGAAGGAATAAAACCTATTTGGGGCCATAAGTGCTTTAGTGGCTCAGAGAATATGTTCATGATAGGTGGCTTTAAACCAGGTCACATGTTTGCAGCTTGCATCCTTTCACAGCCATCATCATCCATCATAAAAAAAAAAAACAGAAATACAGTAAAAAGAATCTCTTAAAGAGTAGAAGCTCCAGTTATCAGCTCAGTGCAATAATCAGGATGGACCAGTGTCGGAGGTGAGTGGTCGATGGAGCTTATGGATATGACTGTGGATGTGACTGTGACTCTACATCTGTTGGAGGGGGAGGGGCGTTATATTCTGTATAAGCAGGGGGGAGGTCCTCAGGCTTAAATCCCAGCTGGAATAAACAGAAAAAACATGTTAATTGTCAGGTTAATTATCAGGGTGAAAAATTGCACTGGAAAAATCCCCATCTTACTAAGTGTATTTTTCCTCATTTTTAGTCCAAATATCTCATCACACTTAAAATAAGACCTAAACAACTAAAGAGTAACTTTTCAGTGAGATATAAGGACTTGTTTTTAGACAATAGATCTGGAAAAGCTTATTTCAAGAAATCTTACCAAGATAATTTCCACTTGTTCCTTTGGCAGATTTTCTTTGCTAAATTCCAGCAAAAATATGTTGTATTAATTTTTTAAAAACTTGGTTTTAGAGGGGCATTTTTTCCAGTGTGCTGACATTTTATAGAAGGAATGATCCATTAGTTATCAAATAGTTTGTATATTATTAGATAATGAAAGTGTTTTCTGCCCTCTTTACTGATCCATTATGCTTGGTTTACTTATTATAGAAGATATCAGGTTGTAGACACTGGTAAACATAGCCCTTTACCAGTTTTTTAAGGAGATTTGATGCTACCATCAAATTCAATATAACCTTTTTCTTTTAATATGGACAATTTTCTTAGTTTAAATATTTGCCATTTTCTGTGTTTCTATTTTAGCCCATGAAGACCCAGTGTTACTTTTGTGGGAGTTCCAAAATGAATTTTTCTCTCCATTTAACCATTCTTATGTGATTTATCACCAGTTCTTGTAATATTATTCTCTGTATTTTGCATTTCTTCAATAAAAATCAGGTATTTTCCCACATTTAATTTACTGATCATGTACATGTTCAAAAAAGCTCAGACTAAAGTTAATTATCATACTATCAGAAACAGAGAAAAAAATCTAGAAAATGGGACTTTTTCAGCAACTTTTATCATTAACTGAACATAAACCAAGTGTTTCCATCCACTGTCATTGATCCAACTCCATGGGTTTTACTGATGAATCAACGTTGTAGAAGATGATGTTTCCATGGTAACTATAAAACCTCCGAACGTCCAAATGGGTCATATCTGATGACCATGAAAAGATGGCAAACTGTATTTTGCACCAATTATTTACATGGATTGATAGAATTAAAATCAGAGATCAGAAATTAAACATTTTATATTGGTACATGTTTTTGGATACCAGTGGTTGTTTGGGTCTGTATGGATTAAATTAAATATGGGTTTATGAGATTCTGTTTTTCTTTACATTTTACCCTTTATTCCAATTTTTTTGGAATTGAGGATGTAGATTGCAGTAAAGTTAGTCCCCTTAATATCAACACACAAATAATTCTTAAGGTCTCTTCTTGTCCGTTAAGGGATTTCTTTTTTAGTGAATGGAATATTTAAATAAAGGCCTAAACATTCACCTTTGCCCCAAATACCATCTAAACCATTTAATACTTATTGATCCATTAATTCTATCAATACATTTAAATAATTGGTGTAAAATGCCGTTTGTCATCTTTTCATGGTCATCAGATATGAACTATTTGGACGTTTAGAGGCTCCATAGTTACCGTGGAAACACCATCTCCTACAACATTGATTCACCAGTAAAAGCCATAGAGTTGGATCAATGACAGCGGATGGAAACACTTGTTTTTGTGTTCAGTTATTGATATTTTTAATGAAAAAGTCACATTTCCTTCAGTTTTTTCTGTTGTAAAATAACCTTTGAATTTACTTTGAGTTTTAATGAACAGCTACTTCAAATCAACATGAGTTTCACCGGGAAAATGCAAAATATGGAGGATTACTTTATAATAAATGTTGATAAATCACTTAAGAAATGTTAAATATAGAGGAAAAAAAATCATTTGGAACCTGCTGCAAAAGTAGCACTGGGTCTTTATGGGTTAAGGAAAGTGACAAATATCAGTTTTCTATGTCGTTCTACAGTTGCAGGTGCAGTATTTCAGAATAATCAGTAGTATAGGTTTTGGTTTTACCTCATTGTAGGCTGGTGGGGGTCCACAGTACATAGCAGAGGCGTACTGTGGAGGTGTCTGGGTTTCGCTGTATCGAGCCCCGCTGAAGCCGTCTTCACTGTCCTGCTGTGATATGCCTCTAGGAAAGGGGATGAAATATATGGGAGGGGGCCGTCCATCCTGCTCGCTGCGTAACCGTGCCTCCCTTTCGATCTGCTCCTCCCTCAAGCGGCTGCACGCCCTGCAGAACGTCGTACAGAACATGATGGAGAGACCGAAGGCCAAGAAGCCCAGGAAGATTCTGGAAGAAGAGGAGGCAGAGGACGATGAAGATAATGGAGGTGGAGACACACAATCACAGAATCAAAATAGAGAAAGACTGAAAATAGAGACAAAGAAGTGGAACACATTGAACTAAAATGCAACAATCATCAGTAAAGTTTAACACACCTACAGCACAGATGACATACACTATGGAATTTACTCTAAATAACTTTATATTTAACTAGACATAAAGGTTAAAGTCATCTCTAAAGTTCTTGATTTATTTATTTATTTTTTTTGGCACATTGATTTTAAATAAATAAACTTTGCTGAAGAGGAAAGGTGTCTTACTCTAGAACAGGGATGTGTTCCAGCACCATTACAACAGGTGTCGATGGATCAGAATAGTAGAGTCTGAAACTTTAAAAGACAGAAGAGAAAGCAACAAACATCCGTCACACTTCAGTCCAATTTCACAATTTTCAGTTTAAATTTACGCATTTATCACTTTAATGTGTTAAATGTTGCTTAAAAAATGCTTTACGTTTTTCAATTTTGTGAGTTGATACCTGGTGGATTCCACTTTCACCCACTTGTTCTCTCATCTCAGATAACCAGCAGATTACACTTTGAACATAACTAATATGAATGCTTCAGAACAGATACCAAGATACATTTTATTGTGTGTTGTATTTTTTTTTAATTTGTTTGTTGGAGTACTGTCGGTAACTAAGTTCATCCTGCAAAATTTGACCCTAAGGGAGTGGAAAATGATTGAACAGTAGGGGCCCAAGCACTGAGTCATTAGAGTAATTGTAAGTCCAGCTTCCTTCAGTGGACACTCCCTTCACACATCAGTTGAACTGTGGCTTCAGTCACAGATAAACTGTAACAAACTTAGAGAGGTGCCGTTATCTTTCCTGCGGTACCTCCCATGATTTACAGTCACACAGCCTGCAGAGATTGGTGCATTACGCAATAATATGTTGAGACACTTTTCCCCTAAAGCTTGTAAACATATCAGGTGATGAACTGGGAAATTCAGTACTGTATACAGTGGTTCAGGAGTGTTTAGGTCACAGGTATCAGTATCAAACAGAATGAGAGAGCAGGCTAGAAAATACTAAAAAAAACTAAATATTTTAAATATAAGTATATGTGTCACAGATCAGAAGTGTTGTGATTGTGGTTAATCTCACTAAATCTCTTTAGGAGCTTTTCTCTCATTACAACTAACTGAACAATAACTGCTAAAACAACTCAAAACCAATGTTGTTTCATGTGACAATTGGATGAAGGTGCATAAAAATGACACAATGAGCATTATTATTTAAAGTTATACTGCACTTTCCCCTCTTGACAACAGTATTTTTACCGTTACACACTCTTAAATATCAAGATTATTACAATAAATCACTTGTATATGCTCTTTGTTATAAAGCTCCTAAACCTGTGTGATATTAGGACTAAATTACATTACACCTCAAATAGGTTCATCTATATGTGCAGAGGAAACTCAGTCTCACATGTAATCCTGTGTCGAAATTAAGGCGTATAACCAGTTAGAATTAACCCATAAAGACCCAAACATCCATCACCGACCGAAACAATCTACTGATCTAAACTGTTTAATACCTGTTAATCCACTAATCCTATCAATACATGAAAATAATTGGTGTAAAATACAGTTTGTCATCTTTTCATGGTCATCAGATATGACCCATTTGGACGTTCACAGGCTCCATAATGAACATAGAAAGACAGTCATCTTCTACACTGAAAAAAAATCTAAATCTTTCCCAAGTGTATTTTTCTCATTTCTAGTCAAAATATCTCATCACACTTAAAATAAGACAATAATCACCTAAAGAGGAACTTTTCAGTCATATATAAGAACTGATTTATAGACGATAGATCTGGAAAATCTTATTTCAAGAAATCTTACCAAGATAGTTTTCATTTGTTCCATTGGCAGATTTTTCTTAAATCTTAAATTAAGCCAAAAAAACAAACAAACCTTGAATTAAACAAAAAAATCTTGAGTTAATTAATAAAAACAATACAATCTTGAATTAAGCAAAAAAAAAAATCTGGAATTAAGCAAAAAAAAAATCTTTAATTAAGCTAAAAAAAATCTGCCAATGGAACAAGTGAAATTGTCTTGGTAAGATTTCTTGACATAATATTTTCCAGATCTATTGTCTATAAATCAGTTCTTATATCTCGCTGAAAAGTTCCTCTTTAGGTGATTATGTTGTATTTTATGTGTGATGAGATATTTTCACTAGAAATGAGAAAAATACATTTGCTAAGATTTGGATTTTTGCAGCGTACATTAATTCGCCAGTAAAACCCATAGAGTTGGATCAATGACAGTGGATGGAAATGCTTGGTTTATGTTCTGATAATGATAATATTTGACTGAAAACATCCCTTTTTCTGCAGTTTTCTTCATTTTCATATAATAACCCTCAGCCGTAATCTGAGCTTTTATGAACATCTTCATGATTTAATCAATTAACTCCAGGAAAATACCTGATTTACACTGTTAAAATACAAAATACAGAGGATTACATTCTAAATAGATTCAAGAAAAGTTAAATATAGAGAAAATTTCATTGGTGAACTGACATAAAAGTAGCACTGGGTCTTTATGGGTCAAAATACTGTACTAATCACATTTCACATCAGTTACACCAGGAAGAGGGCAAACAGTTATGACAAAACTGAACTTTCACCTGTTCTCTGAACTCCAGATGGATCAGGCACAAGGAAAACAATAAATCCATATGAAAGGAACCTAACTTTGACGCCTGCAGCTTGAATTATTGTCAATTTAATACACAAAACATGCTTGTAAAATATCCTGTCACATGTGAGGCCTTTCGTGGGCTAAAATTCAGCTTGCAGCAGATCAGTGAGCACATAGCCAAACAATACGTCTGTAAATACTGCCTAAACAAATATTACACAGCTCCTGCATGTGTTTATCCAAATATAGTCCGCTCTGACATTTACACTTGATGAAGAGGGTTCGAGAAGATGAACAGAACCGGCGTGAAGGTCTTACCTCGTCTCAGAAGTTCTCTGGCCTCAGGTGTGGGTCTGGGAGGAACACTAAGAGCAGAGTGCACTTTCTATTGTGGGCGTGTTGTTCAGAGGGCGGCATGAGTGTGTGTTTGTGTGTGTGTGTGAAGTCCAGTATGTGCATCCACCTCTGAACACCTCCAGAAAAAAAAAAGCATTATTATTAATACACAGGTGAATCTATGTATGTTTTTTTGTATGTTTAAATTAACACTTGCATGCTTTATATACTGTATGTGTTTTAATGTGTGATTTTATATGTGTGTGTGTGTGTTTTTTAGCACTTGGGGTTTTATTAGGCTGCGCTCAAGGTCCATGAGAAGAATTTATGGCAGCATTCGATGTTGTAAAGTGACGGCCACCTTTTCACAAACAGTCAGGTGAGAGATAAGTGCAGTGGAAAGGGTCTTTACACAGAAATTAACCTCAAATATGTGACTCCAGGTGTGTGTTTTTGTTTATTTTCTTTAACATCTCTGACGTGTGTGAAAGATTTTATGGTATGATTTATTTTTTGCAGGTATATGTCTGCCTGTGAAAGTGCAGTCAGATGTAAGTAAGTAAACAGATTGTTTCAGCTCTGTTCAGACTTCTGCACTGAAAAAAATAAGTTGTTGGTTTCATTTAAGCCTGATTTGTCAACAGTTGTGTTGGATATAACTTAGTATTAACGTTAAAATTGCAGTAACAGACTCATGTGTAACCAGCTTAACTGTATTAACTTCCTGAGACACAGGAAATTGAAAGTTTTAGCCTTTTTTACATTAAATAATTGTCTTGATTGGAAACTGCATAATGCAACAGTTTTTTCAGATAAATTTTTTCCCCCAATATTTTTTATTGAAGAATAGACCACTTCCAATCACAGAATTACAATTTACCGTCTTTTTAATATGCGTATAGAGACACATTTACATATGTATGTATGTATATACATATATATATATATGCATACAAAAACAACAAATGAAAGAGCACTCTAGAGTATAGCAAAAAACATTTAAATAAAAAATTAAATAAAGTAAATGTATAATGACAAACAAATTGCACCCCATCTCCTGCCCCACCCCAGAGATACTTTTTTTTTTTTTTAAATTCTAAGTTTTTTAACGGAATGTCCTTTGCAATACACAATATTTTTAAAAGTAAAACTGTCAAACTTTAGTCTCTTACAGAGGACAAAAATGTGTTGCTGGGTCAATTCCAACATTATCAGGTCAAACTCCATCTAATTAATAGGTCAGTGTAGATAACTAAACTAACATGAACTCAACTAAATGCTGTTGTTTTTATCTTTATGTAATTTTGCTGATTAATGTTAACATATTTTTCTTTATACTTATGCTAATTTAACTTAACTGTATTTAGTAAAACCAACTAATCTATACTTTGTCTTGCCACAATTAAATTGATTCTGTCATCAATTTCCATACGATGTAGTTAAGTAAACTCAAATCACAGTACTTTTAAAAATGTAATTTATTATCGGTAAAACATTTACATATTTGTAATAATAGAGAATTTTGGACTGAAAGTATATTTGATTGCACTGCTATAAACTCTGCAGTGACGAATTCATATACTGCATATGAATCTGTTACTGCAACTGGGGATTATTATCATTACTCTGTTGATTTAATGAATGAATGAATGAATTAGTTTTTAAAAAGTAAAAGCCCAAGATGATGTCCTAAAAATATGCTGCTTGGTTGACATGCTAAAGATATTTAGTGTACCCTCACAAAGGAGGAAAGAAGTTGAAAATATTCACATTTAATTAGCTGGAGCAAGAAAAATGTGACTTTTTTGGCGTATCCATTATTAAAAAAAAATGCTGTAGTCATAATTCAATAGTAAGTAATTGATCAATGATTGCAGCCCTTTATGAATCCCTCAATGAAAACAAGGAAAGTGGTTATATCATCTGTCCAAATGCGTGACATTACATCAGAAAATGTGATAAAAGTATAACCACTGGTGGTGTAAATAAACATAAAACAGTAGTGATTGTACTGGTACAAAGTTTAATCCAAACAAAACACAAATCTTCCTTTGACATTTCCAGTGCAACAAAATACATCCCATAAAAGGGGGATGATTACAGCAATATGAGAAACACCACAGATCAAAATAAAGCCTTTCATCAAACAAACTCATATCCAACAAATATCTGAAGGAAGTCGAGTAAAAATATCAAGTCCGGTAATCCAAACAGATGCTTTTAGCTGAGTTGAAGATTCCAAAAACTTTATTTTCAGATTAATGACTGCCTTCAGACTCACATTGTCTCATAAAAAAAAAAAAAAAAAAAAAAATCGCATGACATCTGATCTTTGAGTTGTTGTTGTTGTTGTTGTTTTTTTGCCTATGTATTTTTACTTGTGATTTTATTGTAAAGTACTTTGTGAAACCTTTTTGGAAAATGTGCTATATAAATACTTTATTATTATTATTCCTATTATTATTATAACTATTATTAGCAAATTTAACCCAACCCTCTAGGTGGCCTTTTCAAACATGGGGTCATAATACATTACTTCAGATGTTAAAGACGCCCCATATTAAACTGCATTTTTTACAGTATTTTTTGTGGTTTAGGGACAGCTCAAGCCAACTGTTCAATAACCAGAGTTAGCAGTTCCAACAAAACTCCATCTAAGTCACACACTGCAAAAATCTAAATCTTACCAAGTGTATTTTTCTCATTTCTAGTCAAAATCACTCATTACACTTAAAATAAGACAGAATCACCTAAAGAGTAACTTCTCAGTGAGATTTAAGAACTGATTTTAGACAATAGATCTGGAAAATCTGATTTCAAGAATCTTACCAAGATAAGTTTCACTTATTGCATTGGCAGATTTTTTTTCCTTAATTCAAGATATATATATTTTTTTGCTTAATTTATCTTTTTTTGTGCTCAATTCAAGATTTTTTTTTTGCTTAATTCAAGATCTGTTTTTGCTTAATTAATTTTTTTTTGCTTGATTCAAGCAAAAAATCTGCCAATGGAACAAGTGAAAATCATCTTGGTAAGATTTCTTGAAATAAGATTTTCAAGATCTATTGTCTAAAAAGTTCTTAATATCTCACTGAAAAGTTACTCTTAAAGGTGATTTTGTCTTATTTTAAGTGTGATGAGATATTTTAAGTAGAAATGAGAAAAACACACTTGGTAGGATTTAGATTTTTTCCAGTGTAAATCCTAAATTTTCTCATTTTAGCTGAGAATGGATTGTGACATGGGTCAAAGCAACATTTATTAATATTCCCATGTGTACCTTCACAACACTCTACAATGTAGATTTTTGTTCCCTGCAGTAATAAAACAAGTGACCTGACATAAGCTGCACAACACCTCCTATTAACAATTTAAACACACACACAAACAAGTACAGTTGAGCAGAAATGACCACACACTGTAAAATATTGGTATGTGAATGAGGGAAAAAACAGGTTTGTAAGAGACTGTTTTTTTTTTTTTTAAATCATCCTCATACTCTACTATAGCTTTCAGAATATGGAGGTGCAGCAGCATTTTCAGCCTATAGTTCACAGTTTATAATTGTGGCAAATAACAAAAAACACATTTTGGAATCAAATCTGAAGTCAGGTCAGTTATTAAACAAGGTGCCTTGATTTAAAAGATATCAAAATAATTGTCATATTTGTCATTTCAGTCTCATAAGCAAATGATGCATGACTCAACGGGTTGATCCTTCACCTTTTCTGTTTTCCGTTTCACTACAGATCTTCATGAACCACTCTGCCCATGTGTTTGTTGAGCCAGTTCTGCAGCAGAGGCAGGTTGGAGTCGGTCCAGCGGATGTTGTCCTCGATGGTTTCATAGGCCTGCTGGATGCATCTCATCTCTGAGCCGGTTTCCTCAGTCAGGGAGCTGAAAAAGCTTTGCACCTGAGCACATGCAGCAGAAAGCACGTATGACACACCAGTAAGTCGTGGAACATCCAACTGTACATTCATGCTTTAGAAAACAAGTGATTCCAGGTACAACAAACCCCCCCCCCACACGTATTGTAGCTTATTTGAGCATCGATCCAGCTGATGTCGTCATGTCTATGCGTGTGCTGATGTCAACATATCAATTGCCTCCATAGTTGTGCCAAGTTTGAGGTAAATCGAAACAAAATTTATGTTTTTAGAGATGTGAAAGTTCGCTCATTATAAGTAAAAGGGAGGAAAAAAATATTTTAAAAAATTCATAAAAAGTTGGAACTTTGACCTACTTTTCCCAATATTTAGTCAAATCTATTCTGGGTCACTGGCAATCTATAAACTCAGTTTGGTATGAATTCAACCAATAGTTTTGCTGCTGCAGACATGCGAAATTTCACTCATAAGTAAAATGGGGAGAAAAAAGATTTTAAAGAATTTGACCTACTTTTCCCTAAATGTAATGAGATCTATTCTGGGTCACTGGTAATCTATAAACCAAATTTGGTATGAATTCAACCAATAGTTTTGCTGCTAAAGTGTTAAACAAACCGAACCAAAAGAGTACCCCTAGTAATTATATAGTTAACAAGTGGAGTCATACTGCAGAAGTGGCTGATTAAAAAACTTCAAAAATATTAGAAATAGTCTGCCTAGTGCAAGTTGTTAAATGACCATAACTTTAACCCTGTCAGTTTATCCACTCTCCTGTATTAGTTGCTATTGATGAATGCTGCTTTAACACTACAGCTATAGGATTTGCTAAGAACTTGTTTTTGACACCCCTGCTTTAGGTGTTTAAATACATTACAAATGGCCCCTTTAAGCAGTGACAGTACATGAGTTCTGCTCACCTCACTCAGCATCTCCCTGGTCGAGTACTGGTTCGTCACTCCATTCACCAGGTATGAGACGGTGTTGGATCCCAGGTCAAACCTGTGACAAGTTATTAAAATTAATAATACAATTTCATGGCAGATCATTCTGTCAACATATACAAACTAAAACTTCTCACTAATCTTTATCTTCCCATCTCACAGTAAATACTCAAAAACAGACAGCTGTATCGGTCTGTCGTGGGCTCACTGACTTCTTTATCATTGTGTGCCAGTTGGATCGGAGGAAGTCCCAGGCCAGTTTGTAACCGTGGGGGTTCCTGGCAACAACGACAACGACATCAGGAAGGTCCTGGGTCTTCATCACGTGTCCATGGAGGCTCTGCTCCATCATCCTGGAAGTAGAGGAAGAACATGGTAAAGGTTAGAGGAAGGATTTAATTCACTGAGAATTTAGACTTACTTTTTTGGTGATTCCAGATTTTACACCAAAAATGAATTTTGGATACAGTTTGCTCAGCGCGCACCAGCAATGAATACAAACAGGATAGTACATACAAGACAGGATAAATATGAAAATTAAAAATAATGTACTGATTTTTCCTACGTTTACATGCCAGTGTTTAATGTACACACCACTGGAGCTTGTCCTGGAGTGGGCTAAAAGCCATGGCATTTTTCAGGCGGCTTCTGAACGACATTTGAAGTGACTGATGGTACTTTTCAAACATAAAATCCCAGCCTTCTGGTGTTCGAACCCCGACCATGAACACAGCCGTGGTGACGTCCACAGGGAGGCTGAAAAACAGGCAGAGTTCAGTTCAACCGTCTCTTAACGACATGTTCAACATAATCATTTTTCTAGTTGTGGAGAAAAACAGCTGTGTAGACGGTGACCCCTGACCTCAGGCTCCCATCAGAGTCCTTCCACTTGTTGAAAAGCTGCTTGGCTTTGGTCACACAGGGGCTGTAGTTCCTGACACAGGCGAACGTCAGCAGGTAACTCCTCAGGACTCTCTGAGACACTGAGCCTGAGTCGGTCCACTCCTGCCGGTCGATCAGATCCCGGAACAGATCCACAATGAAACTCTACGAAAAATAAACAGTTATAGTTGTTAAAATACAACAGATACACAAGTTTACTTTTACGGCACTGCAATTATACAGGGTGTCCCAAAAAAATTCACATTATTTGAGATGTCTATATCAGAGTGACTACATAATAAGGAGAAATTAAACTGAATAGGATTTATTTTGGACATAGAATGTTTTATTCTACAAATTTCAAACAAAAAATTCTGGGGGATGGTACTTTGATTATGTTCCAAATTTATTACAAATGTTCGAGTGAAAAAATGATCTTGGTAAGATTTCTTGAAATAAGATTTTCAAGATCTGTTGTGTAAAAATCAGTTCTTATATCTCAGTGAAAAGTTACTCTTTAGGTGATTCTGTCTTGTTTTAAGTGTGATGAGATATTTTGACCAGAAATGAGAAAAAAACGGAAAAAAAAAAATCTAAATCTGACCAAGTGTATTTTTCTCATTTCTAGTCCAAATATCTCATCACACTTAAAATAAGACAG
>JAPTYQ010000030.1:32328794-32340820 GCA_029814465.1 Ostorhinchus cyanosoma | reverse complement strand
CATACATACATACATACACACACACACACACACACACACACACACACACACACACATACGTACACGACAGTTAAAATACAGATGAACTTCAATGAAACCAAGGGACATTTTCATTAATTACAACAGTAAAATTGTTAATTAACCTATCCTCCCTTTGAGTAGGTCAATAGGTTAAGTTGATGTGGGCACATTATAAAACTGTTTCCCAAAATCATATTAATATTTTATGCATGATGGTAATGAATTTGTGATGGATTGTGTAAAACTGCTTTAAAAATGACCAAAATAATTTTGTGTGATTGAACGTGACTTGGAGTCTGAGGGAAGAGCTGGTTTTTACAAAAAAAAAAAAAAGAATAAACCTCCCACCCGGAGACGGCGGACCACGTGACCCGTTCCGTTATTTCCTGCAGTAGATCTGTTCGGTGCGCGCGCCTCCCTGACTGCGACAGCACAGCTCCGGTGTGTTCGGTCCGGACGTACGGTAACGGAACCAGAACCCTGCACAGAGCCGACGGCCTCCGCGTAAACCCTCCAGCAGACCCACGGACGGCGGACCGACGCGGACAGACTCGTACCTCCCTGATTTCAGAGCGTTTTGACGGTTCGGTTTCGCTGTGAAAAGGCTCGAGCTCGTAATGGCGACCGCTGCGGTGTCTGCCCCCGCGGGCTGCGGCCCCAGCCCCGGCCCGGGGACCGAGCTGGTCCGCGGGCAGGCCTTCGACGTCGGCCCTCGGTACAGTAACCTGTCCTACATCGGGGAGGGAGCCTACGGGATGGTCTGGTAAGTCAACACTGCTACTGACTAGTACAACTAGATACTAAGCTGTACTACTAGTTAGTCTTTTACTCATCAAACCTTTTACATAACACACCGGTTCCATCTTTATTCTACAACTTGCAGCACTTACACCTTAAATGTCCAAGGTTTTATCTTAAAGATGAGGTTAAATATGAGGAGTTAAATTAGGCTGAATTTCCATGTTGTGTTTGTTCTCACGCTCAAAGGAACTGAAGTGCGGTTTATTTAACCACGAAGTTGTGCAAGTTTCTGGGGAAAAAATCCTTTGTGTCGCTTTCCATGTAACTTTTGCCTTTATTCTCTTTACTCTTTAACGTTCCACAAAGCAGTTTCAGGCGTCAGATGTAGTGTTTTTGTGAGTATTTTTGTAACAGGGTGTGTGCACTCCTTCACTTGGATGTTCTAGTCATAGTAATGGGCTGTGGTTGTTTCCTCAACCTCTAATCTTGTATAAATATGAAATCATACCGATCTTTAGAGCTAAATGGACCACAGTCTGATAGTGCTGACCTTACAGACATGTTATAAAGTAGACTGGCTCATCATTTCCATTCATTTCCCAACCTCGGTAACTGTTAGACTAAATGAACTGTTGCATTATGCTGTTTCCGATCTAATTATTACAGTAAATTACAGTAAAAATGCCTAAACTGTTCCTTTCCTGGGTCTCAGGGGGATACGAGGGGTTTTACTGCCTAGATGTAATCTGGTTTGTGATCAGGGATGAATGGAGATGAAAAAAGCAAATATCTGGATTTATTTCTGCTCCACAGGTTCTGCCATATTTCAGTGTGTGTTGTCTAAACTCTGCTCCAGTTGTGGTTCATTTCGTTACAGTAACTCATGACACTAAAGAATCAATTAATTTAATTTTGAATGAATTTCTGACTTATTTGATTCGATTAAGTGATTTATTCCGAACATGCAATGAAATTTAACATATATGTGAATGAGTAAAACATAAAAAGAATACAATAATCAACAATCAAGACAATCTTAGACAGAAGAACAGCACAATGTTTTTATGGTCGGTTGCGTAGACGACCTCAGATGTGTTTTCTATGTTGTCTAAAGTTATTTCATCAACACTTTGACACATAACCAGATGGCAAACCTGATTGCGTTTTGTTCTCTAAAATGTAACCCCCCCCATGACCACACATCCATGACCCCATGTCCTTGACCTCATGTCTGTGACCCCACATCCTCACAAAATCCACAGAGAATGCTTTGTTCATTTGTGATTAACATTTATCGGATTGATTATCAGTTTATCCTGCTGGAATGGTTGGGTGATTTACCCAAAGTCACAGTGAATGTCAGTTTATGTAAGCGTGTTTATGATGACCCAGTAACCGTTCCATTGGTTTCAGACAATCATATGCATTTAGTTGTATTCTTCTTTTATTTGGAACATCTACAAAAATATTCCCATTTATAAATAACCTGTTGTGCATAATTTTCTGTCAGTTGTTTATTTCTCTGCCAAATTCCTGTATCCATATTTATATGGATATTTAAGAAATATCATCTCATAATGAACCAAAACATTGTGGTGGGTGACCTACCGGTGATTTACTTGGATCAGAAATAATGCGACACAGTCTATGTCTTTGTGAGCATTAGTTTGTGAGCAGAGCACTTCATTACATCCTATCTATGCTGACGTTGGGGCTGTGTTCTTAGTATTACACCCAATCCAGCATAAAATCAAATACACTAAACACAATAGAGCAGAAAGAGCAGAACATAGAACAGTGAAATATGGTAAAATGTGCTTTACAGGTTCCGTACCTTGACTCTCTCAACATCCACATTCAGGAACTAGAATCAAACATCTACCACTGAAAATGACTGCAACTCATTTTAACCTGACATTGTGACTTTGCAATGGCAGCAAAGTAATGCTACACACACTCCTGCAGGTTAAAGTGGACACTTGATGCTCACAGACCCTAAAGAATATAGATAGTCACTGACACTGACAGCTTGACATTTGGTACCAGACAATTTAGTAAAATTAACAATTTTTGTCTTTAGATTAACCCATAAAGACCCAAACATCCACTGACGACCAAATCCAATTACTGATATAAAAAGTTAAATACCTGTTGATCCACTAATCGTTTCAGCCCATGTAATTGGTGCAAAATACAGTTTGTCATCTTTTCATGGTTATCAGATATGACCTATTTGGACGTTCACAGGCTCCATAGTTACCGTGGAAACACGTCATCTTTTACAACATAGATTCACCAGTAAAACCCATGGAGTTGGATCAATGAAAGTGGGTGGAAATACTTGTTTTTATGTTCAGTTAATTATATATTTTGCTGAAAAAGTCATTTTTTCTTCTGTTTTCTCTGTTATATTTTATTAACCCTCATGTTTACTTTGAGCTTTTGTGAACATCTATATGATCAGTCAACTAAATGTAGGAAAATACCTGATGTTCACTAAAGAATGCCAAATACTGAGCATAATATTAGAATAAATGGTGATAAATTACTTAAGAAAAGTAAAAAAAAAAAAAGAAAATCATTTGGGAACCACCACAGAAATAGCACTGGATCTTTATGGGTTAAAAGTGAAAATGTCCTCCATCAGTAGTTTTCTGAAATCTACTGTGAGAAAAAGAAGGGTCCTTTACCTTTGACTTTAGTCCTTTATGCTTTAGGACTAAATACGTCCAATTCATGTTCAATTGTTTTAGGCAGGCACTGTAAGCATGGTGACTATTGCTAATGTAAACCGGCTGATTATTTGCTCTACCTATTGGAGAGTTTGCGCCAATATCAGGCCTGTTTCTGTAGACCATATAGATGTTGTTTAATTTTAATTCATTTTTGTGTTCATCTGAGTAAACATTGTCAGTGTTTTTCTTTCAAAGCACCAGTAATGCATTATGTGATGAGTGAGGACACCATTATAAACACAATGATTTAAATCCACACAATGAGTCAAATGGCAGCAGCAGGTACATACAGGTCCACAGTGACTAACCTTACAATAACTACAGTTGGTTTTGACTCATAGTGATGCCAGAATTTTCCATTTTTTTCAAAACAACCTTTCTGATGTCATTACTCAGAAATAGGGTTGAAGATGGACCTGTGGAATTGAATTAATGAAGGATTCAGACCCAAGTGTAGTATTTACAGTTTATGGAGACCACAGGGAAATGTTTGAAAATGCATAATTTAATTTAAAAATAGCAAAAATATCACTCCTTTAAGTAAATTACAAGCTTTCAGTGCCTAAAACTATGAAGATTATAATTTAGAGCAAAGAAAACTGTAGCCCAATGATCAATGTAGCTATGTCACCAAATAGCCTGAGGACAAATGAATTTGTGCTTTACTGTTGGGTTTAGTGGTTGAATCAGCGCGGATGTATCCGGTAACAGCCATGGGAGCGGTGCAGTGTTTTTGTCATCCTCCCAGAGTCCTCTGCTTCAGTGTTGTATCTGTATATGTGGTGTGTTTGTCTTCCAGGGGCTGATGCATCAGCCTCGGCCTCCTTCATCTTCATCTTCTTCATACTGTTGTTTCTGTGCGTTGTTTGAGACCCGTGGTTTCCACTCAGTTGGTCGTGTTACTTTGATGTGCATCTGTGCATCGGAAATACTTAACAATGTCACTGTGGTGTTCGTGGAAGACGCTGTACCCCCATGCCTGCTGCATGGATCAGAAAACCACTACTACCTGTGACCTAATATTTTGTGTAAAAGCATGCATTTCATTCTCACATCTTTCCAACAAAAAGGAAAAAAGCTCTCAATTGTTCATAAAGCAGCTAAAATAAAAAGAGGAAAGAAACCCATATTTACAATTTATAATACTTGAATGAAGTTGAATGAACTTGCTACATGTGGAACCAAGGATATTCACATCAGCTCTGCCCATGGGCCCTAACTTTGGAATAAATAACTTAGGTGTAATAGTGTTCTGATCCTTTGTGAAGTTATGAATTAGGCCATCATTTCCATAGATAGTAGCCTAGTATCCATTTAAACGATCATTTTACTGCTCTAGGAAGCTTTAGTTTGTGGTAAAGATGGTAAAGTACCTTTGAGTTTAGTGTGACATGGACTTCCTCTGTGTCTTCTGTCTCACCAACACCAAAACTACCATAACCCTAACAGTCACGTCAAACCTCATTCATCCAGAATAAGTTCAAACCAGTACAGTTCTGATCATGTTGACTATCCAGAACCATCTTCAGAACAGAACAGCAATGTACCATACTCATTTTCTCCACCTGCATTTATCTTTTCAGTTGACAAACATATTTCTGATTGGTTCAGAAGGGACAACGACATAAGGCCCAGCAAGGGACTCACTTTTATAGGTTGAATTATGATTCTTACAAAAACGTAAACATAAAGGTGTGAATCTTTACTAACATGATGGCTTTCTTCACCACTGGGCTATTCTCTATGCACCTCAGTGTATTGCATCCTTATTTTTCTATATTACTGCACATGGTAAATGTTTTTGACAGTAGTTATAAAAAAACAGCTGCATCTTGTCAACTCCACAGTACGTAAACATTCCAAACCCAAACATCCCACAAAGATTTTTCCCATGGGTTATTCCATTCAGTCTCTGGGGGCTTGTCTGTTAAAACACTTCAAAGTGCAGACACAAGATATTTCATGTTAAACAACTGGCAAATTACAAATTAACAAATGTATTAATGCATTATGAAAATATCACCATTATTTTCAGTTAATTGCAGGGTTGGTTGTTATTATAAGGCATATGCCCAACATGTAAGTCATTTTGGACACTGTCTAAACTAATGTCTGGAAAATCAATGTAAAGAGAATCAAAATTTAACTACATGCTGTAAGTCATCCTCAGTGCAATTCTTATTTTAATTATTTTGGATGTTTGGATTTGTCATCTCGTCTAACCTTTCCAGTTTCATACACATACAGTAATGGTTCACATTGGTATGAAATTATGTATTTTTTTAATTAGAAAACCTCACATTTTCTTGCAATATAACATCTAACTCCTCCTGTCCAAGAGTTTCACAAATGTAGGGAAAATATTGAAACACTGAGGGCCTTTGAGAGTCTTGGGAAAACCCTGACATGGCATCTGCTCTAAATACAGGTTCTGTCAGTGAAGACGAAACTCGATACTGGGTGTTCATGGCATTTGTGTTAATTTTGAGCTGTTTAACCTAGAAAAAACAGCCTTTTTCCATTATGTAATCATTTGAATAGGTCTTGGACTTCAGTATTGTAGTGAAACATGTGGTATAGAGAAGGGACTGATGATTGAAACCTTGTTAGTTTTAGTAACTTTAGAACAGCTGTATCTGTAAATGCATGTTATATGCTGATGTGTTACGCACTTGGTGCAGTGTGCAGTGTTGGACGGTGAGGTGTGTCTGCGTCGTTTTTAGAATAGGCCTATTTTTGTTTTCAAAAGCCTCTTGTTGCCTCTTGTAAGGCTGTTGCATGTCAGGGCTTTCCAGTGACGGCGTAGGTCGACGATGCGTTGAGCCTCTTAACATGAACCTCACTTTGTGCACAACAGTGTCTGCTTACACAACCAGCAGACCCAGATCCTGTATGAGGCTGAGGCTGTGATGGGATTCAGAGGCTGAGGCTGTGATAGGATTCAGAGGCTCCACCATCAAACACTTTACTTTTTCAGAACACCTACATGAGCACTTAGATCATTAGGGAAACGCTGCTCAACTGGCCTATGTTTAGAAAAGTTTCATATTGAAAAACATGGATGATGGTCAGATTTCATATGTAGCTGTAGGAAAGAAGAAGAAATGTAAAAGTGGTATGACATCTCTGTGGAAATGCATTTCTATTTTCAGTCACCTGCAGCAGGTGTAGATTCACTCCAAAATTCACCACATTGACAATTATATGCTGTCTGCATGAACGTTGTCAAACAAAGTAGAAGACACAGAAATGGTCCCTGAGCCAAGTTTTCAGTCATAGTTGTCCTGAAAACATCTTCACCACTGAGTTAATGGAGTTTTTTTTTTTTTTTTTCATTTGAAATCCCAGTGAGGAAGCTCCACAATTCTGTCATCATTAGAACTGAACCAAGATGAAGCCTAGAGCTTACAAATAATGAACAGCACCAACACGTTTTATTCACTGATCGTAGTAGAGTTTAATAGGGTTGAACTCAAACTCAGCTTCAAATTACACCAGTAATATTTTCCCAGGTTACTAAATGTTTTGGAAACTCCAGAATGAGTTGAGTGTGTAGTGGTGGCCAGGACTGATCTGTTTAGGTTGGATGTGCATGGCTGATGGACCACAGAAAAAGAGTCAAATGTGGGTTTTTTTTGCCTTTAGAATGAAGAAACGAGTAGGAAGATAATTAACAGTAAACACTTGGATAAAGTTACTTTTGAAAATTGAGACAGTGGACATGTTAAACAAAACCTGTTGATATCTTCTGTTTATAATGTTTAATACTAGATGTGTTTCTCCTCAAACCCTGAAATTTGGGCTTTTCTGTGAAGCGTCCACCTCTACAACAGATGATCTTTGTCTGTTCAGGGTGAAGAAGGATGGTATTCGTTTCAGTCTGACCAACTAACCAACTAACCCCATCCAATTACACAACTGTGCTATGTACAGAGAATCCTCTTAAAAACGCTCTAACATTGATATCTCACATGTTCTAATGGGAAAATTAAGAAAAAAAGGAAATTCCAGATGGAATTTGCAGTATAATATGACATGTCATCTTTAGAATACTGTCATATTGGGGATAATAAAATATTGGTGTGCATGTAAATGTTATTTGGTCATAGATGTTCTCTTGGACACTATCAATTATATTGAATGCACATATATATGAACCTAGTCTATAAACAAATCCATCATAAAGCAATTTAACTAATTAAACTGTACTTTGATCTTTACCTAAGATTTCTGGCTCTTTGATGCCCAAGTTTCTGTTTTATGCATTTTTGTTTTTATTCCATCAGTAAATGCTCATTTTTTATTTTGTGATGTTCAGTTAACATACTTCTAACTTGTAGACATTTCACCTCTTTTCTTGGAATTGAAGTGGAGAAATGACAAAAGTTGGAGTCAATGGGCAGAACCAGAATCAAATGAAGATATGATGAACTCAAGTTAAACCCAACTGTCCAATTATTTTAGCGCATTACATGTTGAGTGTCATTGCAAACGATGGCTTCATATAATGTAAAGAAAAACTGAGAAAATAAGCTTCCTGTGCTCAAGCAGCCACAATATTGAATATTGACAATTTTGTGCCACCTCATGGATTTCCATTTCTAAAGCCCTAAAAACTTCACTTTTATTTTAAATTAGTATTCTGCATATGTACATGAATCTGAACATGGAATTGTATATGATACTCTGATACTGATAACATTTATTGGGGCATCATATTTACTTAAGACACACCTTTAATTGTGTCCTGTGTATGTACTGGAACCTAAACTTATGTATAAGTATTTCCTCTAATACCTAAAGCCTTCATAAATATCTGTTTGTCCTGGTGAGTGTGACTCCTTCTCTTCTCATCTAACTCCTCGACCCGCCTGATTCCTCAGCGATCGCCTGATGCTCTGCTTCATTCTGCCATGAGCCGTCCTCTTCAAATGCCACCGTGGCGCTCGTCTCCATGGCAACCTCTCTGCCTCTGACATCAGTACCAGCACTCGGCAACCAATGGGAGAGGGAGGGAGAGAATGAAAGCCTTGACACTCTGAAAATCCTGTTGTGCAATTCACAAGGAAATGTAATTTGGGTGATTACGGTTGCCAAGATGAACAGGATGACTTGTAGGTTAAGAAGAACCCAGACCTTCCATACATTGAGCCTGACCCGACAGGTGCAACATACTGATGCTCTGCGGATGCTCACATCATGCATCTGCACTTTTCTAATTAAAACAACCAGTTGCACATAATGCAGTCCAAGTCACAAAAGGAGCTAGTGGAAGGGCTCTGCTGTGTTTGTGAGTGAGGGAACAAGCAGTGTTTGCAGAACTGGTCGGCCTATATTGATGCTTATCTTGTGGTGTCATTTTTAGATCAGTTTTCCTACAGAGGCTGAACTGAAACAAACAGTGAGTGCTGTGATGAGTAGCACTGTGCTTTGACTCTCCTTTTTAAGTGGAGAACTATTCATACAGTCACAAAGCAAGAACATTACATTCATACGACAACAGACTTGGGCACCACCTGCCTCCACACTGCAGCTCACTCATCAGATTAACAAGGAACAAATCCACAAAGATATGACTGCAAAACCTGAAAGCAATGTCAGTTGTATTGTGTATGTATAGGATGTTAACCATAAATAGTAAAGTTGTTGTGTTTTTTGGGGCCATAAAGAAACATGCTTTCAATTCTTATGTCAGTTTCAGTGTTTTTAGAAACTATTTGTTAGGCTTCACCTTAAACTTTGAGAAATTTTCTAAATGCATATGGGAGTTTTATCCACATCCTCCAACATCAGCCAACTAAACTAAATTTCTTTTTCCACAATCATTAAAATACTAAAATATGTGTGTTTTTACTGTGCAGGACTGTACAGCTCCATCCTTAAAACCACTTCCATTACCAGCTCTACGATACAAACCTGCAACTGTTGTCATGTCATCTTTGCCATTCGCTCAATTGGGGCATGTGAATTTCTAGTTTACTAGCCTAATAATACATTTTCCTACTCCCAGGCAGAACACGGCAGCAGAACTGCTTAATTGCAATCACATGTAGAAAAATTTCTTTGTATTTGATACCAAATTTCAATATCTGAGGAATAAATCTCATCAGTGCTGGCAGCATTCTGGTACCATTATTGGCTGCGTTATGTTCTGCAAACACATTTTTAGAATTTTAGTATTAATTTTATCATTCCACAACGTGTCTTTCTACAAATCATCTGTGTAAAACCAGGATTGTCTGCCTTCAGTCTGCATGACTTAATTTCTACAATGGCAGTAAATCCTGGTACCACAACTCCTGCAGGTTAAAGTGGTCAAACAGCAACTTTAGTGAATCAGTGTACAGTCACATAAAGCCTTTTCTCACACTTAGACCCAATCCCAATTCACCCCTTGCCCCCCCACACCCCACCCCTGCCCCTCCATTTTGCATGTACACGCGAAGGGGTAGTGTTGTCCCGACTCTTGATTAGATGAGGGGAAGGGCTAAGGCGGAGGGATGTATAGTCCTCGAAACTGAGATTTTTCAGGACCACACTATGAACGGGGGGGGTAGGAGAAATTTTCCATAATTCGGTTCGAATCATTGGCAAGATGGAGGTAAACATAGCCAAGAAAGCAGCAGTGTGATGAAAGAAACATACAAATGTATTTTCTTCGTAAACAACTTAATCATTTGATCGACTGTTTAATGCCATTTCAATGTGTTACAGATTGCATTTCTGCAGTTGATAGTTGATGACTGCAAAAAGATGAAGCTCATGCAACAGAGATGGTTACAGCTGCTAACGGCATGGGGAATTATTTCAGAAATGAAGTCGGTGCATCTGCGGCATCGATGACTGCTGATGATGTAACAGGTCGCGAGGGGTTGTCCCATTTTATAGGGGAAGGTTTCGACCCCTAACCCTTGCAGCTCAAGGGGTAGTGCCAAGTGCAAGGGCCAAGGGGGAGGGCTAAGGGTTGAATTGGGATTGGGCCTTACTATACCAGTGGTGGAATAATAACATGCTAACATCAGTAGTTGGAATAAACTAGTGGAAAAGATTTGCCTTCTGTGAATTGTTTCTCAAAACATTTATGGTTGAAAACTGATGTTGTTCAGCTAGTGCTTGTGTTATTTGGGCCCGTCTGTTAGGAATACACAGAGCTTCAGTTAATTGTCCAAATTTCCTAAATTACACCGTCTGAATGTGTTGGACCATCAATAAATGCCTGGTGGTGGAATCTACGACCTTGCTGATAAGAAGTTCAAACAGAGATAGGGAGATCGGATTGTTTGGTCAGCACCTCGGAGATGGAGTTATACAACACCTCCACTAGGGAGGGGTGCGTGTTTACACAGAAATAAAAAAAAAAATGAAGAAGGAAGAGGAGGGCGGTTAGGAGGCCTCACTGTTTTATTTCAGCTATGCCAGTGTTTGTATCCGCCCATGTCCATAAACCTGTGTTTACATTCATGCTGACACTGGTGTTGACCAATGAAGGAGCTGATTGACATACACTACCTTCGTACATTTGCCAAGAACTTTAATTATCATCATAAAAACATTTTACTATTAGACTGGTCTTGTAGTGGACACTGTCGTTCTTTACATTCGCTATCTGGTTCTGTAGCCGAGCCTGGTTGAAGGTTTGTAGTTAGACTTGCAGTACAGTTCGGATGTCACTCTAGTGTAATGATAAAGCACTAAACCCAAAATGCAGAAATGGTTTAAAGATTAAGAATTAAGTGGCGACATTAGAAACATTTTTATCCATGTGGCCCCATGGATTTTAGCATTTTTGTGTATTTGCTGATTTGATGGTAGACGGTAGAGCAGAATGGAGATGAAATTAACCTGGACCAGGAATAAAACTGGTCCACTGTGCCATCACTATTCATGTGATCAGCCTGTGTAATTAGTGGAAAAATTTAATTCACTGTGCATATTTATGAAATAGGACAATACCTTGACATGTTTTTCACAGGGGTGGATGTTATTCTGATGGTTTTGGTGGAGATGTTGTTACTATACCTGGGTAATATGGACCCAGTCTTCTGTTACAGCCACTTAATGTCACATGAACAATGCTTATCATGAAAAGTAATTCCACTGTGTCAGTGAAGATATGGTTTAAAATTACTCTTCTTGCAGTCTACTCCATCATATTTTGTCTTTTATGTACAACAACGAAAATCTGTTATAAATTACAAATAATGTAGTGCCCAATAATACTCGACAGGTTGTGGTAGTTGAATTAATTGATATTAAGTCACAAATAAGAAATGTGTAATATGTAAACTTGAGTACATTTACACCTTTCATAGTTTCTTGTGGATACTTGTAAAGAGGTTATAATGCCACGTCTTAAACGTCTCAGAACTCTGAGGTTTTGGAATTGAAAACCTCTGTCCTTACAGAAAATCTTGAAATTTGTGGGTGTATTGATTAGTGAATGTAAACAGGGGATACAGCGGGGAAAATAAGTATTGAACACGTCAACATTTCTCTCAAAAAACATATTTCTAATCGAGCTATTGACAT
>JAPTYQ010000030.1:32308151-32328694 GCA_029814465.1 Ostorhinchus cyanosoma | reverse complement strand
CTCGATTAGAAATATGTTTTTTGAGAGAAATGTTGACGTGTTCAATACTTATTTTCCCCGCTGTAGATGTAGATGCATCTACTGTACTGGACTAATGGTTTAGACTGGAGGATCCACTATGCAGAAATGGAATAGTTTCATAATTTTGTTTTCAATAATATAGAATCATTACTTTATCACCTGGAAAAAATAATAATTTTCTGTTGACTCAAAATGAGTTTGTTCAGAATAGTCTTCTTTTAAGGATCTACATTTCTGTGGTCAGTGATATGTGATGAACATTTGTGAGCTGATGAATTGTAAAAATGAAAAATAAAAATCACTACAATATTTGCATTTAACAACATATACCTTTGGGGTTTTCATTGTGATTCATATTTACTCTTTATTTAAATAACAAATGACTTCCTTGATAGAATTACTACACCTGCCGTTATTATATTGAAAGTTAAATTCTGTCCTAGTTTCACTAAACACACAGTTTATAGTTAATCAGTAATTAATTAATTTCAGAATTCAAAGAGTCTTAATCCAGCATGATCATAAATATAGGATGTATTAGTACTATCTTTAAAGTACTGGATTCTAGTCACTGATGTGTTCCATGTGTAGTAGTACTGCCTTTAAAGTACTGGAATCTGTGGTGTCTGGTGTGTTCCATGTGTATTAGTACTGCCTTTAAAGTACTTGGCTCTAGTGTCTGGTGTAGATGTGCATATGTGGCCATTATCGGTGGGTGTGGCCGTTCTTGGTGGGCCCAGCCTTTAACTGTGAGTTCTCCCCCTTCTTCTTCCTTCAGTCCAGCCCCTCAAGCGTTGTCATGGTAACAGCCCTGTTGCATAACACAGCGGCTGCAGTGTAAGGCCTTGTATTCCTGTCTCTATGGAAACAGAACCCCCCTCTATACACCTCCTTCCTGCCCACTGAGCATGCTCAAGACACATTACAGAAGTAGAAGAAACAGGAAAAGCAGCTCTGAATACTGCTGATATGAAACCGCTCTTATCAGCATTAGAGCATCTTTAAGATTATAAGTTGGTCAGACTACTACGTCATCATATATGCTTATAAATCTGTTTACAAAGATTCATATGTGGTTTTATAGCTACGTTTATAAATGTTGAGACTACAATTATGGGTGTTTCAGCTGTGGCTTGGATTCGTTAAGTACTTGTAACATTTCATCAATAACAAAAAAAAAAAAACGACAGTAAGCAGTGGTTATTTTGCATCCTTCCACTGTACGAGTAAAAACATGTAGTAGGGTTTGGTCTCTACAGTCACAATGCTGCAGAAAAATTTCAACAAAGACCAAAAGGCCTTGGATCTGTAAATTAGTCTATTTTCAGATTTTTTTTTCATACACAGAAAATAAGGATGTCAAGCCACTCCTTCATATGTAAAGTGTCATTTGAAGAAAATATCGAACTTTGTCTTAAGATATTCTAACTAGTACTGAGATTGACTAAATAATTATTTTTACTTTTGTGTTTTTCCTTTAATAAACACATCAGATTTAAGGTCAGTTAAAGAATTTCAGTGACTATTCTGTTTTTAACAAATCTAGTCATGTAGAATGTGAATACACCTGACAAATGTTTTATTTAATACCAGACAGTTTGGTTGTATTAATAATATATGTCTTCTGTCCAGTTGTACTGTTGTTTTGCAGTGTGGCAGCATTGGCCACTCAGCAGCAAACCTCACAACGGAACCATAACTGTGAATGAAAGTATCGTTTAAAGTGCTGTTGACCTGAAAGCAGAGGTTGACGTTCACATTAAAGTCCACCTGCAGTGATAAGACTTTCATTGTACAATAAGTGAAGCGTTCAGATACTACACCCTGAAGTCTGTGAACTTTGTACTTCCTCTAAAATCTTTACTGTTAACGGCTTGGACAGACGGGCGAGGAATTTGAGGGACTTACCTCATTAAACATGTTGAAATGCAGAGTGAACACCGCCTTTTGTACTCATCTTCTTTTTGTATCCACTGAACTAAGCATATAACCAATCCAGTGATACTTATCACAAGATAAAACTTTATTGTGACGTCTGTTAATGTTTTGTATCCCAGACCCCTGTTAGAAAAGAAACACCTGAATTCAACATGTCCCAATACTTTTGTCCATATAGTGTATATTTGTGGACTATATGTATAGTGGTGTAACAGCGTTGTCTATAGGTGGAGGCCTTGGATGCTGTGATGGCTTTTGCTGTTTCACACAAAAAAGAGATTCATGTCTCAACACAACATTCCAAATAATTGAGGTCTTTCACCATCTGTAGTACATAGTATAATGAAAAGGTTGAGGAAGTCCAGTTCACCTCTAAAAGTCTAATAGTTGGTTTCCTCTGTGCAAAAATGATAAAAAGACAACAACAACAAAAAAATACTCAAGGGAGGTGATGTAGCACAGTACCACTGTACCAACAGTTCTGTAGAGTGTTGCATTTTAAGACCCATCTGCTCTGAAATGAGGCCTGGATTTGATGTTTTAACTTGGATGTAAAAGTGTCATTGCTCCTCCCTCTGTATGCTATGGTTTCTGATGGTGTAGATGCACATCTGATGGTGTAGATGCACATCTGATGGTGTAGATGCACATCTGATGGTGTAGATGCACATCTGATAGTGCAGATACACGTCTGACGGTCCAGATACACATCAATGGTGTAGATGCACATGTGACGGTGCAGGTACATAGTCAGACGGTGCAGGTACATAGGGCCTGATTTACTAAGATTGCATATAACTGGTGCAAATGTGCTTGCTCACGCAAAAAAATGCATGTGCTATTGATTTGTGTATCACGAGTGGTCAACTAAGATTGTCAGCACAAATGAGAACAGGTGCAAAGTCTTGGAGACCGCCCTAGTTAAATGAGAATTTTGCGTGTGCTACTGGTTGTTGTCATGGACACTGTAAAACTGCTCTGGGATATGCCAGCACTAATGGCAATAGTGCGCTGGAATGATCCAGATGAATGGAAATGTAACATTGCGAGGAGTTATTTCATTGAAGGTTTTTGCATGGCTCTTCCTTGTGACTGGCCCCAAAGTATCCCCAAATTCATGTAGAAGTTCTAAAATGGCATTGCTGAGCAGCAGCGCCCGATTCATTCTAGACGTGAGGGGGGTGAATTGAATGACTATCAGGTGCACATCATTTTGTCACACAGTAGCCTAATGTCAGTGTCGGGTTTTAACCACAATCATCAGATCAAGTGGAAAAGTAGCCTTTGCTACAAGAGTCCTGTAAAGTAGAAAGCCATACGTCCCAATTATTTTTTCTTCCGTCATTCTAAAAATGTTGAGGCGAGCAGAAAAGACTGGTTCTCTGCATTGCCTTTGGTTTTGCCTATGCTGCCTCCTCGCCACAACAACTGCAGCCAGTTTTGTGCAGAGCTGTGCCTGTTGAAACCTGCCTTTCACATGTGCTAAATGTAGGTCCAAAATCAGCCACCGCTATGAGTTTCAGATTTGGTAAATCACATTGCGCATGTTAAATATATATTTGCATTTACGCCTCCCCTTAATTTTGCACCTTATGGCAGAAATGCCCATATTGCATTTATCTAGGCAAACACGCTAAATAGGTTGTGTGAGCTATTTTGTCCATTTGAGAGACGCAACCCTTGGTGTGTCCTGTTAGTAGACAAGCTTCAACATGTTTTTGTGTGCACAGTCAAGTTTGCACATGTTTTTGCGCATGCAAACCTTTAGTAAATCGACAGTGCCGATATTTGGCATTTTGACACATCTGCATTGGCCTGTTATTTATTTATTTATTTTAATCTGGCAGCCAATATGAGATCAATTTCAAACTGGGTTATTTTGGCTCTGATGGAGCTGCACCTCTCTCGGTCTGAAGAAATGAAAGTGAAACTCAACGCTCATTCACTTTTTCTCTACCTCTCACTGG
The DNA here is from genome assembly GCA_029814465.1 of Ostorhinchus cyanosoma. Taxonomy (NCBI): domain Eukaryota; kingdom Metazoa; phylum Chordata; class Actinopteri; order Kurtiformes; family Apogonidae; genus Ostorhinchus; species Ostorhinchus cyanosoma. The sequence continues at coordinate 32,324,768 of JAPTYQ010000030.1, read as the reverse complement.
TGTAGGACAAGTTTAGATTGTGATTAAATGCAAATGCCAAGATCTGACAGTGAAATTGAACTTAAACAAAGACAAGTGAGAGATAAAACACCATTTCAATTATATTGAAATTTTGGAGAACTTTATTTACTGTAGAAAACTTTTGGGAGCTATTTATTTGTTACATTTTTCATTTAACTTTATAAGACGTGCTGTGGAGCTTGGGACCTCCCTGCACTTTGTTATAATTTTGAAACAAAGATGTCTATTGTCTAAGGTAGAAAAAAAACTTTAATGTGTTGCAGATCTGAAAAGCTGTTAAATAAAAATATGCTTAAAGGCATTTAATGTTTAAATGAAGTAAGTGTTGGAGTTCGTATTATTAAAAATTTTGATACCAATATTTTCACTTTTACTGCAAATGAATATCTACTCCAAATATCGGTTATTGGCCTCATTGACCACTAATAATCAATAGTGGCCCTGAAAAAACCATAATGGTTGGTCCCTCGTGCAGATACATAGTCTGACGGTGCAGATACATCAGATGGTGTAGATGCACACAACGGTTTCCTCCCACACACACAAACGCACACACATTCCTCTCACACTCGTGCAAAGGAAGGTCACTCTTATTTCCCTGGCAGACGTTGCACGCTGGTGTTTATATGTCGGTCCCTACTCCCCCATTGCTATAGCAACTCATTTTCTTATTTTGTCGTAGTATTGTGGGTGTTGTTCAGTCATTTCTGTTGTTTGTATTGTGCAGAAATAAAAATCACTCTTGGCTAAATGTAAATGATGAAGCTGCGGGAAAGTCTTCCTTATTTGACACCTTAAGGTAGAGCTGGGCTGTTGAAAATGTGCAAAGACTGTAATCAACAGCTGTCTGAAGCCTCTGAAATCCTAAATTTTGGAAGGCAATGATCAGTCATTTACACATGCTCTGTTTTGTTGAGGACAGTTGAGTTTGATATATAAGTTCCAGTGCATGATGTTTGGCCAGTTGGCTTTAAGATCAGACTCTAATTTTGATGCAAGACTTAAAAAAGTACCTACAGTGCTATCAATGTATTAGTCAGAGCTCTTAAAGGCAATGTCCAAACCAGACTTTATCAAATTTTTGGGTTAAAATCTGTGATAGAATAACAGAAAAAGGTTTCTGAGCCCAAATGTGGACAAAAATGTATTTGTCTCTAGTATAGTGTAGGAAGTTAAAAATATTTCAGGCTTAGTGAGTGTGAAACTGCACAAAGACCCAGACATTCATCGATGGACATGTCTGTACCTGGACTGGTTTCACATATTGTGGAGGAGGTGTTGTCGTCTTACAAGGACGGCCAAGATTTACTCTTGGAATTGTACAATTAGTCTGCAGGCTGTAACACTCAGACACTTTATCCATGTACAAATGGGACCGATGTTGGGTTTTGCTTTTAATCACACTAAACCTGTTTATTTATCACCCTGTCTTTTTCTCATATTAAAATCAACAGCAGTAGGGAGAGGAAAGCAAAAGTGGACCTAAATGATAGTGTATTATTATCTGTGCCAGTATGTTTTGCTGACTCTTACTGTCATATTGGTCTCACTTATGCAGATCTATCACCAGCCTGGGTCGACTTTGTGCTGGTGCTGTAGATATCTGCACAAATGTTCTGAACCCTCCACTATCACTGCAGATTCAGTGGGTCAAATGGTTTTTGGGCTGGTTTCTGTCAAATCAGGATGTTGCTCAACAGAAGCTGTTTTTGGTGGAGCATGTGCAGATGAAGAAGTGCATTGTGGGATTTTAATCCCTACAAAAGTGACTGGCACACAAGTAAATATATGTCTTTGTCAAAACCTGTGTTTTTCAGGGTGTAATTGCAGCTCATGTCTTTGCTGTTTCACATCATAGTGAGAAGGACTTAAAAAGTGATCAAGCACAGATAGAGGAAGGAAGGATGATGACAATCCTGACACTGCGAAACCAAAATATTCACTTATTCAGACAAAGCACTTACTTCCATGGAGACACACAAGTTACACAATTTAAAACACAAGCCATATTTCTGAAAAATATTTTGGATTTTGAAGTACTACTTTAGATATGTTTTTAAAAACACTGGAAATGATCTGAAACATATTTAATCAGTTACTCAAACACATATGTTTGACATTTCACTGCCTTCCAACCAAGAGCCCATCCATTAATGAGGTGAAATAACCTAATTCTGAAGTGATAATTTAGATGTTTTTTTAATGTACTTTATTTTCACAATATTAGACTAAACCGCGCTTAACTCCAAGTCATTTGTTCAGATTTCTAAACTACTCGGTAGCATGATGAAATGAATGTCGAGTTGTAATTCAAGCGCAAGATCATACAACCATTAACCACTGCAGTCTGTCAATGTCATCTCATTTACTGATGTGCCAATAGTGCTTACAAAAGCCAATACTTGCTGATAGATTGACACAATCTAGAAATATCTGAAAGTGGAATGACATTAAGAGCATGCAAACATTTTTTTTCTTTTGCTAAGAAAACCTTAATGAGTGAATTGGAATAGAATCAGACCAATACACAGCATTTATGATGGCACGGGTATAAATAAAATCTAAATAGATTTGCATCTCAGAAAAATGATTACAAGCATATAGCATGAACTGCAACACACTCTTCTTAAAAGATCCTAGTGAGCTTTGAACATGTTAATACTTGTTCATGCAGTGGCTAAATGGTGGAACATCCAGGAAAAGAAAACACCCCTGGGCTAAATGTATTTAGTGTGACATGTCCACTCATGAAAAAGTGTCTGAATGAATTGGTCCGTTCTGAATGTCGTATACGGCGTAAACTCTTTGCATTAACCGACTGACCTTCAGACCCTGCTTTAGGGTGACATCTGTCTTCCCTTCATGCAGACCTGCTTACTCATTTCCTACACTGACTCTTGCCTCTGTGGTTGGTTTTCAGATGCCACTATTGCAAAATGGAGTTGTGTACAGTCACTACCAGAGGAGTAGTTGCATCACAGCCACAGGCTTGGAGTTCTCTATGTGTATCATGTTTTTTTCATTCTCTCTTATCAGTTTATTACTGGACGAGAACAGTTTCTTAAAGGTCAGCTAAAAGTGCCTGAGTAGCTGTTGTTCAGACTCTGAGGTTCTATGCTTTGTGCTTTGGTTCCACTCCTACATTCCACTTCTAACTTTGATCCAACAGATGAGCCACTCCATCCACTCCACATCAATTCTGTTATATCATACACTGCTCCCAAAAACTGCATCTGACTTCTGTTTGATCAAGTACGGATGTCCTCCACAGTCAACTATGATAGCATTTTTCAGTGCTTTTAGCGTTAGAAGAGTAGTTCAAAAATATTACAGGGTAGGAATTTGCATTATGTGTACAAGTTGGACGGAAAGATGCAGAGGGACCAGTGTCTGTCCCAAACCAAATCCATCAAAGTAATGAACACATGGGGTTGATCAAGTGGCCAAGAAAAAGAAATGGACCAATTAATTAATATGGACTGAATCTGACTTTAGCAATGGCCAGTAAATAAAAGTAGGCCTCGGACTATGTAACTATATAATAACATCACGTGGCATATGTGATTTCTGAATTGTTGAATGAGATATTTCCACACTTTTTGAAAGAATGAGATGCAACAAAAGTAAATGTTTGGCTTCTGTGGGTTAACTCCTTCGATGATTTGAATTGATCGTTTTTCTTTTGCATGCATTCAGACTGTTGTCTTCTTGTGTTTTGCATGAATCCAGCTCTGCCTATGACCGAGACAACAAGATTCGCGTGGCCATTAAGAAGATCAGCCCTTTTGAACACCAGACATACTGCCAACGAACCCTAAGAGAGATCAAAATCCTGCTGCGTTTCAAACATGAGAACATCATCGGAATCAACGACATCATTCGCACACCGACCATCGACCAGATGAAGGACGTGTATCCTTGAAACATGAAAACCCGCTGTAGATCAGATAGATAGATAGATAGATAGATAGATAGATAGATAATATAGTAAACTGTGTCTGTGCTTCCATTTAGCTGTGATAACATCATTCTTGTGGAATCTGTGTTAAATTTGTGCTTTGATTTTGATTTAATTCAAGCTGAATTGAGCTTTAGGTATCACCAGTTTACTCACTTATCAAATGTGGCGTTGATGTTGAATTGTAGTCGGGGGTGTTTTTCTTGTGTTTTATTACGTAATGGCCACCTGTCTCTGTGTATTTGGCAGAGATGCTCTTCACTGTAGCCCAGCAGCTGAAGCAGCTGACTGCTGAACCGCTCATTAGTGTTTGTTTCATAATGTACTGGGTGTATTTTACACTCGTTGTTACCTTCAGGAGCTGTTCACAGTGACTGGGTTTTGCTTTACACTCATCAGGAAAATGAACACAGACGACAAAGACACATCACATCCTTATATTTAAGAACCTGCAACTAGCAAAACACTTAAATGATACATTGATTTTCCATTATTAAAGAATCATTCTGTAATCAGTCCGTTGTCTCAAACACATGAAAAAAATGATATGCATGTTAAATGAAATAATTTTAATTTTCTATTATAGATTTAATTTTAAAAAAAATTACTTATTGTTCAAAATTCTTGTTTAGGCCATAAAAATATTTAATGACATTAACAAGTTACGTAGTCAACATAATATCTCTGTTTTATGAACTCTTTGAAGCATAGAAGTCCTTTACCAAATCACAGCATTTACATAAATGTGGTTGACTCAGAGATGAAATAAAAATAGACAAAAAGGAGATGGTAAAAACTCAACGGATTTTACAGAGAAAAGCTAAATGTGGCTTGGATGTACTATAAATAGATTAGAATAAACCAGTAGCTAGCAGGTCAGAGATTCATCTTAAAACCTTTTTTTAGCATTTAATGAACCCATTGAGTCCGTTTTCTGGATGGTGAATTTCTTTAACATGTCGGATGTAGATATATTGTCCAGGACCTCATGGAAACAGACCTGTACAAACTTCTCAAGACTCAGCACCTGAGCAACGACCACATCTGTTACTTCCTGTACCAGATCCTACGAGGACTCAAGTACATCCACTCCGCCAACGTCCTGCACCGTGACCTGAAACCCTCCAACCTCCTGCTCAACACCACCTGTGATCTCAAGGTACGTGTGGAAAAATAACTGCTGTATTTATGGACCTGTGTGTGTCACAGCACGTATTTGGCATCATCTACTGGAACACTGCACTATTCAAGATAAAACAGACAAGGATTCATGTTTGTGTTATTGTTTAATTACACTGAAAAGAACAAATGAACCGTCTAGACCTGTTATAGGAGTCTGCTTGGTGCTTTTACAAAGCATTAATCCAAGTGCACTGAAAAGAGTCATACGGTTTGATCTGAAATAGAAAGTTATGCTGACAAACAGGAATGACCAGTATTTTGATAAACAGGTCTGTTAAGCACGCACAAAACCTACACAAACATGTCACAAACTAGGTTATGTTTGTTGACTTAAAACTGACTAAAATTTTTGTATTTTATGTGACTTGGTAGCTAAACGCACTATAAAAAATCCAAATGAATTGACCCATCAGTGACATTAAAACATCCTTCTACTTGTTTCATTCTTCACAGTATGAACCCAATATAATTCACTTAATTTCATCTGTAGTTTTTGCATCCATTCCTCACACTTAAAGATAAAAATTATTTCATTTGCCATTTGTACACATTCAGATACCTATGAATTATTATGCAGGGGTCTCTCAGAGTGCAAGTATTAAAGATTAAAATATATAATCAAAATTTAAGTCAAATATAAGCAGTATAAAACTATAATAATCTTATATTTTAAAAGGGAAGTGAACTGTGTTTGTGTTTGCGTCTCGGGCGTCACAAAATCCGGAAAGACCTGACTGCTGCAGTTTGGCATTCTTATGTATTTTTGGTCAGGGAAGAGACTGGCAAAAACAGCAAGTTGATGGGTCCAATATTTTGTGAGATATTAGTCGTTTTGGAATAGAATAGCCTCACAATCACATTGCTATGCCCAAAATCACATTGCATACATTTATAACATTAGGGTAAGTGGGGACTGCTCATCAAATGTGGTACAGCATGCATGAAGACACTACAAATATCCATACTTGGGGGCATGGATGTTGCCCCTCAAGGTCAGGATGTGGATTTTAACCCCCCCTTCTCACATCTCAGCCTTGGTATTGATAATGATGAAGTCCAGGAGGTGGAAGATCTTTTCCCAAAAATTAGCTCTCCCCAACATAAAAACTACTACATCTACAACCTGTGGTAAAAGTATAAAAACAATTAAAATACAGTATCACAAGGACTTGTAATAGACATAGTTTAGACTGTAGCACATTCAAGAAGTTGGAGCAGAACAAATTTAGGACCAATAATGAGTCCAACTAATGAAATAACTCTGATATGAAACAGATGATGTGAGGATGTGATTAGAATCATGATTTGGTGTGAAAGCAGCATCCAGAAATGATGTAGTTTTGAAGAAACAAAGATGTATTGATGATGGTTTGACAAGAAAATTGTGAGAAAATGATGGAAAATGATGTTCCTCACAGATATGGGAGGGGAAGATAATGGTCAAAAACACTCATAATAACTTAACATTTCCTTTGAATAATGGAAAATGGTCCTCTAAAACCCACACAGAATCGAAGGCCTCTGAAAGCTCTGACAGTAAATGGCATCTATCTTCTTATCTCTGCATAATGTTTCCACAAACTGTGTGTTCACTCCTTTTTGGGCAGATCTGTGACTTTGGTTTGGCTCGTGTTGCCGATCCTGACCACGATCACACTGGTTTCCTAACAGAGTACGTGGCCACCCGCTGGTACCGAGCACCGGAGATCATGCTCAACTCTAAGGTACAACTTCTAACCCTCGAGCAGACTTTTAATGTCGTATTTGGTGTGTTAACTACAGAAGAGTACTTTTAAGTGCTTAAAGAACTGGAATAGTGCGCTGAGGGTGTGTTTGATCCTCTGTCAGGGTTATACCAAGTCCATAGACATCTGGTCTGTCGGCTGCATCCTGGCTGAGATGTTATCCAACAGGCCCATCTTCCCTGGGAAGCACTACTTGGATCAACTCAACCACATTTTGGGTATGGCTGTTCTCTTATTTATTTTTTTATTCTGTTTAATTCTATGCTTTCTAACAAGGTAGTGATTGGATGATGCAGAAGTGATCGTGGTATAGACCAGCTACACCATCCATGTCCAATTAGAAATCCTTTTCCACATTTATCATGTAACTCTAATATAAGCATTACCTAAAAAGTCAGTTATCTTCATGGCATCATCCTAATGGAATAAACTGCCTCATAATTGTGGATGCCAGGACCAAAATGAAGAATAAACTGATGTAAAAAGTGATGTTACATGCGTGCAGAAGGGTAGAAGTACAAACTGAATGAGTTGGGGACATTATAGTGTCTATCTGTGTTTACACTGTTCGTTTGTTTAGTTAACATTTGCCTCTAAGATGAGTCGTGAACTTCAGACAATCTCAGCTCAACTGAAACTGACACTCACAGCATCAGCAGCTCTGAGTCCAATTCATTCATAGTTGTTAATGCGTGTTTGTCGACTTGTACTTTTTTGTGTCTTGGTGCTAGACCACATATTGTGTCCTCCATCTGTCTCTTCATTTAGTTTTTTTTTTCCTCAAAGAAAACTTCTCTGAGATGAAAACTTTAAACTATTCATTGTCTGATAGTAAATCACAGGTCCATTGTATATTTTTGTGTGTTTTTCTTTTGTGCCTCAGGGATCCTGGGTTCTCCCTCTCAGGAGGATCTCAACTGCATCATCAACATTAAGGCCAGGAACTACCTTTTATCACTTCCGCTGCGCTGCAAAGTGCCATGGAACCGCCTCTTCCCCAATGCTGACCCTAAAGGTGGGAAACATTTACATTAATAAATAAACCTGAAGCTGCCTGAAGAGCAGTAATGTGTTTAACATCTAACAGGAAAATCTGTTCTGCTTAGTGAAATGAAATATGTTGCAATTTCTCCAAACATTCATTCAAGCTGCAAAAATGGTGTTATGGTGCCGTCTAGTGGCCAAACCCAGTTATTGGCGCTGATAATAGCCATCATGTTTTTGTGCTAAACATGTAGCACAAGGGTCTCAAACATGCGGCCCGGGGGCCAAAACTGGCCTGCCAAAACATCCAATCTGAACAGGATGAATTTGCAAAGTGCAAAAATTGTGCTGAAGATATTAACAATCAAGGGCACAGTTTAGATTCCACATACAGACCAATATGATCTGAAGTAAAATAATAGCATAATAACCTATAAATAGTGATAGGTTCAACTAGACTAGTTTTGCTCTTTTGAAGCAAAACTAGTAAAATATGTACGTATTTAGAAGAATGTTCCACGTCACTTTAGGGATAAATAGTTTGGACTTAACCAGTAAATGTTGTCTGTCTCTATGTGGTTCATTATGCAGCCCTGGACCTGTTGGACAAGATGTTGACCTTTAACCCTCATAAAAGGATTGAGGTGGAGGAGGCCCTGGCCCATCCGTACCTGGAGCAGTACTACGACCCCACAGATGAGGTGAACATCCATCTCTGACCCTGGTGGAGTAACGCCGGCTCATTTGGACTGTTTTCATGGACGTGTCCTTTGTGTTGTGTCCCGTAGCCTGTCGCTGAGGCCCCGTTCAAGTTTGACATGGAGCTGGATGACCTTCCCAAAGAGACACTCAAGGAGTTGATCTTTGAAGAAACTGCACGTTTCCAGCCTGGTTTTAGGTCCTAACATCTCACACAGGTGAGTCCATACAAAAAAGACAGAACTCAAATTGAACTTGGCTTTTAAGATCTCAAACATGTGGCAGATCGTCATCCAATGTCCAATGTGTCCATCTTTGTAGCTTGAAACCTCACTTGAATGTGTATTTTAAAATGACAACAATAAAGCTGCAGTGGAGCTTTAATAACTCTAACATATGTGGTCACTGAACACTTCTACACAAGGCAAAATACCCCATAATATCCCATATGACCCAAATACAATAAAAAAAATTAATACATTAAGTCGACTAGAATGACCAGATGACTAATACGATGTCCTCATTCTGTCAACGGCACATTTCAATATCACTGCTTGAGTTTTTTTTAAATGACTTTTTCCAAATCAGTCCAGCTGTTTTGTTTTTTTTTGTTTTTATTATTATTTGGTTATAGTTCATACATAGACAGACAAGCAGGCAGTTTGTTGCACTTTGGGAGGAAAATGTGACTGAACATGGTGACATGGGTTATCATACAGCTGTCAGGTGGGTCAGTCTCTGAAGAGTATGGGATCATTGGATCATGGGATCACATCAGATCTGTGTGTGAAGAAAGGGAATGACATTCCCTTTCAGATGCAGACTGGCTCGCAGACTTAGCTTTTGCTGTTGATGTGACTGCACTAATGAATGAAGTAAATGTCAAACTACAGTGCTACAGTGCATGAAATGTACAGCTTAGTGAAGGCTTTTATGAGAAAGTTACAGAATATTCTTATTATTTTGATTATCAGTTGCAATGCAAAACTATTTAATGTAGTACTTTTTACAATGGGAGAAAGTTAATATTGAGTCGAATTATATTTGACTTTTTGTTGGTTTTACCCTTGGACACAACTTGCCCTTCTCATGTGGTCACTTGGAAAAATTTTTCACCCACGCCTGCACATAGACTGAATGAATGGTGTAGAGCCAGACTGATATGGGATTTTTGGGGCCAATGCTAATACTGACATTGGGGGTTAAAAAAAAAAAAAAAAAGACGATATGCAATATATTGGCCGATAACCGATTTATGAAATAAGAACATTGATATACACAGGATATAATAGTCTTATATTAGAATATGATGGACTTATAAAATAACAGTGGCATCTTTGTTTCTCTCTCAAAGATAATGTACACAACTTTAAAACATTGTGTAACAGTCTTATATTAGACTAGTATGTGACCAATGGGGAACCACGGGTTGTAGATGTGGTAGTTTTTATGGTGGGGGCGGGGGGTAGCGTGGTTGTCGGTGCGGAAGTGAAAGTGAAGCTGACACCCTTTACTATCTGTCTAACTCTCCGGGTAGCACAGACGCACAGAAGCAGCGAGCGACAGAATCTCCACAGCAAAAAAGTTCATTCATCAGTTACATATTGGCCAATGTTGATTAACCGGTGACATGCTATAATCGGGCCCATTAATCTGTCGGGCTCTAGAATTGTGTATAAAACAATCTGTTGTCACTCCTCTAATGTAAAGTACACATCTGTGTGTAAAGTATACACATATTTGTGTGAAGTGCACAGTCAGGCCTGTTGTTGTGATTGTCACCGTCAGATAAGCTGAGACTTTATTGACAGCAAATACAAAATAAAGTGCAGTGAAGACCGGCTGAGAGTATACAGTGAGAAACATGACATATACAGAGAAAAAAGAAATCTACTTTTTATAGACATTTACATTGAAATATCTATACTCTACAGCTCAGGGTTTTTGGATTCACATTCGTTATCTGTTAGTTTGTGTAATTGTTTCTCTGCATCATATTTGGTGGATGATGCAGGTTTACTGAAGGGGCATGTCTTAATCTCCCCACACATGTAGTAGTTTGGTTTTAGCGTCTTTAAAACATGTTTTACTCTGATCGCTTCAACATCTGTAATGTCTCTGACTGAAGCTGAAATATTCTGTATGTAATATTGGTCCCATCTTTTTCTTGAAGCCTGAACATTGTTTCTTCGAATGAGTTCCAAAACATTAGATTAAAATAATTCTATTTCAGTCACATGCTGATACGTGGACACGTGTTCACCTTTCAGGGAAATATAGTCTATTAACCATATTTGAGAGTTAGATTCACAGCTTAGAGTCAGTTTAATGAACGGGTTTTAAAACCAGGAGTTGAGAGTTTTGATTTTCATCATCCTGACTTTTTTTGGATCCAAGACTGAAAATATATTTAGACAAAAGAGCAGAGCTGAGTTAACGTTAACACTAGTTTACCAACAGTATTAAAGGATCGACTTCATCAGACACATGAATCCACGGCATTTGACCTTTTAGTCTAAGTTATTCATTCAAACAGTCTGATTAAATAACAGTAGATGTATTAATTAAAATAGTCCTAGCATATTTTATTCAGACATCACAGTCCAACATCTCACTAATAGATCAGCATTTAAAGATTTACCAGGATATTTATTAAACCAAAGAGAAACAACTGACCGTATTTTAGAGAGAAATTCAACGTTAGTCTATTTATCCTTTCTACCATTTAATGGTCATCAGTGATATTACATTTTAAAGTACTCTCACAATTACTTCATTTTTGAGCTCTCAAATGCATATTGTATTCTTTTCTGTTTACTTCTCTCTGATATTTCAGAATTATTCTAGAAATCTGATATTAACTTTGGAAAATATGTTTTACATCTAGTTGAACATTTCAGTCTTTTAGTTAAAAAAAAACCAAAAAACCTGCCAAATCCTGTACAATTCAAAAGAAAATCCAGGAGTAATTTTAAAAATGCATTAACTTTAAACGTGCATGTGTGTAATTGCCTTGAATCACAATGTTCTTATTTATTTTGTATTTTCTTACAGGTTTCTTCTTTATTCTTTTAAGTCTTCAAAGTTAGCAAATCAGAAGTTGCTATAATTAACGTTTTTTTAAATGGTGGATTTTTAACTCCAGTTTAACCATGTATTAACGTTATTTTAACTCTTTTTTTAAAACTCAGTTTCAACCCCGTATTAGCCCTTATTCAACCCTATATTAACTCAGTTTTAACCCTATATTAAATGTGTTTTAACCCCATATTAGCCCTATTTTTTAACCTGGTTTTAACCTCCTCTTTTTTTTTTTTTACCTGGTTTTAACCCTGCGTTAGTTCTGTTTTGACCTTATATTAGCCCTTTTTTTTAACCTTATATTAGCCCTTTTTTTTAACCCTGTATTAACCCTGTTTCAACTCCATATTAATCCTTTTTAACCAAATTACCTGTTTTTAAACCTTGTTTTAGCTCCATATTAACCCTTTTTAACCCCATTTTAGCCCTTTTTGTCACCCTGTATTAACCGTGTCCATGTCCTCCTGCAGGTCTCATCCACCTGTGGACTGGCTTCTGCGTTGCCACTGCTCTACCGCCTCCACTCTGTTGCTGTGATTTTGGATTCGATTTGGTTTTTCTTTTCATTTTTTCCTCCACTCCTGTTTCCACATCACCTGGATTCCTCCTCGGGTCTCATTCGTCAAGTCCAATTTGCTCAGGAATGGCGTCAGGAATCAATCACTCATTCTCTCTCTGTTTCTCTCTCTCTCTCTGTCTCTCTCTCTCTCTCTCTCTCTGTTGGAGGTGAAGGGGGCGGGGCTTCATCGCGCCGTACCAGTCTGGGGGTGGTTTTGTTTTAAAAGCCAAGTTCAACGGTTGTTTTTTTTTTTTTTTGCGTCTCTGTTTGGTTTCCGTTTGGTTCTGTTCCAGACCTTGTTTCTGTATTAATGACGGTCATAGATTAAACTATAGCTGTTGTGTTTCTTCAGTTTGGTTCTGAAACTCAGCCTCCATTACACAGATGATTCGGCATCCGTCAAGGAACAAAAGGTCTGAGTTTTTTCAACCTTTGTCACAGGGATAACATTCTATTTCAAATAAATGAAATCAAGTTATGTTATGCAATGAAATGACAGAATCAGCCAGAAGCCATGAGGATTAGCTCTGTTAAAGCTCTATATTTTATCAAAGATGGTGTATTTTAAATCACACTCAAAGGCCCAAATGCAATTATATACATATATACATATATATATATATTATACATATATATCTCCTAAAGAGTCTTAAATATTTTAATGGCAGGAGTGTGGATAGAGGCTAAATCAGACTTTGTATCCTTTTTAATGATTAGAAAAGGCCCGTTTGTTTGTCATTGGCTTGATGTTTGTGTCGGGGCGGTCGTCCTCCTCTGAGCCGTGACAAACTAAAGGAAAAGTCCGTTTATTTCATGTATGGACAGAACAATGTGGGGGAAACTCTGAACAGTTTGGAGGAAAATGTGGTTGTGCCTCCCTTTTTCTTCCTGTTTAATGTGTGTTTTTTCTTCTGTGTCTTTTCCGCCTTGTTAGAATAAAACTGTGCCCTTTGCATGACTGTTATAAGCTCTGTATACAAAGACGACGATGTTAAGTGCCACACAGAGCCGGCGCCAATCCGGCTTCTTCTTCTTTTGTTTTACTTTTGTGGTGTTTCTCACCTTCTGATGGATCACGCACTGCTTTTCGTCCTCTTTCTTTTCTTGGCTTTGGCATTTTTTTCCCCCCCTTTTGTCTCTTTTAATTTTTCATCTCCTTTGTCCTTTATTTCCTTCACATTTGATGCCGGTTTCTCCTGGTTTTTGGTTTTGGTGCATGTTAACACGTCTTGTTGTTGCAATAGGAGAATAACCATATATCTGTATTAACGCCAACCTTCAAACCGCAAACACCTGAGAAACAGGATCCAGGCCTGAGGAAGATGAAACCATACTCGGACACAACTTTTCTCTTTTGCTTGAAATTGCACATGTTCATGCTGATTCCAGTTGGTGGTGTCGATACCAGCAGATATACATAGATCTGTGAAAACTAGAGAAAACAGCAGAAATCACCACCTTATATTCACGTGTCAGTAACTGCTGATCGAAGACTGTTGAACTCAATTTTATTTCACGTGAAAGGAATTTTACGACTAGATGTGGATCTGAGGCTTTGTCTGTAAAAACCACATTTATCCGCCATCCTCACTGTCCAATGGCTGATGTTTGGGTTTAGTTTACAACGTTGAACTCAAATATTCAGCTCAGCCTTCGCTTCATTTTGTAATAATACTGCTATTACTCCCACCTCAAAAGGAAACGAGCAACCCAATCTTATCTCAAAGCAGGATCCAGTCCAAAGCGGTTTCTGATAGCACTTAAAACTTCAGAACTCACATTGAATCTGAAAAGTTCAGTTAAAAACGGGAACGTCCAGTATTTCCACATCCATGTGATCCATGTTAAAGTGTTGTAGTGACTCTAAACTCATCTGCATTTGGACGTTCAAGAGCAACTGAGCGGCATCGGTGTGTCCGAGCTCATCTGCAACGAGAAATATAACAATAGAATTATTCATTATTATAATAATAATAATACTTAAGGTTGAATTAAATCCAGTGAGAAAAGCCAAAGAACAACAGAATGTTTGACAGCAGCGTTTGGCTTCAGTTCCCAACTGTCATATTCACTGGTTCATTAAAAACTTTATGCCATCTGCTTTTTTCGGACGCATTTTCTAAGAGCCACCATCACTGTTCAGGCACATCCATGCAGCATCAAATGAAATAATTTAGTTTCAAGAATTCAAGAAGCCTCACCGCAAAAATCCATTCCAAATCCATTTTTGTCATTTCTAGTCCAAATATCTCATCACACTTAAAATAAGACAGAATCACCTAAAGAGAAATTTTTCAGTGAGATTTAAGAACTTATTTTTAGACAATACATCTGGAAAATCATATTTCAAGAAATCTTACCAAGATAATTTTCGCTTGTTCCATGAGATTTCTTTTTTTGTGTGTTTAATTCAAAGGTTAATTCAAGGTGATTGTGTTTCATTTTAAGTGCGATGAGATATTTTGACTAGAAATAAGAAAAATGCACTTGGTTAGGTTTAGATTTTTGCAGTGCTTTAACACAGTTGGAAATCCACAGTTGGATAATTAAAAGTACATTTTCAGATTAAACTACGTTCTAAGCTTCTAAAACAACCCATGTCTAATAATCCAAGTTTTCTAACACTGTTTATTTATGAGAGTTCATTTCTTTAATAGTTTCATTCGAATGTCAAATAGGTGCAGTTTCTGTCAGATGAAAGCGTTCAGTCAACTATGGTCGGAGTAAAGACTAGTTTATACAAAACATACACAAATATGGCACTGAGTTTTTCATGGGAAATTAAGTCATTTACTCTGAGAATATGGTAAACGGTGTGAAATCATTAGTTGAAAACTGTTTTGGGTTTTTTTTTTTTCTCCACATAACTGAACGTCATGTAACCAATGGTATCGCATTTAACTGTTTACATTAATAAATTATTAATATAATCAGAAATATGGTCTTATAATTAAGTCAACCAGCATGTCTAAGGTATTCAGTTATACATTATTAATAGTTTGGAAAGATGATAATCATCTTACTGTGTATAAATTAAAACCTTAGACGACTTTAGTAAATCCACTGGTAAATTGCTACTAGGATCATTAGCTAACTTTTTTATATATATACTTTATTGTTATACAAATTTTACAGTTTAAGCAAATACTAAATAAGTATAAGACCGTAAAAGTTCAAGGATTTCTTTGATTAACATAAACATCCCATTTTTCCAAATACAAATATTCATTACATTTGTCAGCAGTGAGTCTTAATCAGAAGGTCAGTCTTTCCATGTCACGTCGTTCACAACATGTCGAGTCCAAAAGGGATCCTCATACATCCATTTTCAGGTTATGGCTTTGTTTGTTTTTTTTTGCCCCTGCTGATAATATTAACAAAAGATATTGCATTAGTTCACTCTTAATTAACTTAGGAAATGCTTAAGTAAAGTTAATTTATTTATTGTTCAATGTTTCCAAAGAAGGAAAAATGAAAATGCTACTTTATGTAATAGTCATTTACTAATTGTGTTCATGTTAACGCCTGTGTCAATTTATAAATAATTAGCATTAGTGTTTATTGATGCAGTTTTAAAGGTTAATAGTTAATTAACAGTCAACCCTCATGTTTATGCTGTTATTAATTCTACAAATGATGGTCTTAGTTAACATGAACACCTCAGATAAATGATTACTCTAAACATTAGTTAACTGTAAATTAAGTATTAGTTAATGCTTATTATTACATTAATAAATACTAATTAGTTGACAAACTGGAAGAAAACTCCAAGGTACTGTCTTTAAACATTAAAATGCTTTTACTACGTGTAGAAGTGTTTGGTTTTTTTTTTTAAGGTCTACATATGACCATGCCATGGTAATAAAGGCATTTTAATGTTTAAAGACAGTACTGGGCATTTTCTTTCTGTTTGTCATCTACTTTATGAACCCCTTTTTCCAAAGAGCACCTCGAACAAACTCTTTTTTTCGATCCTGGAAGCATTCCTTCCCATGAATTTTCAAATCCTAATTATCGTCCCTTTGCTGTAAAGTGTTTCCAAATGATAAAATCGGTTTAAAACATTAAAACTTTTTTTTTTTTTTTGGCTTTTCTCTCTGTGGTTTAACTCATCTGATGACATTTAAAATAAAACGATTTCAAGCTATTGTTTATATGACCAAAACGTTTCATAAATGACAGTTTTTGCACTCACAGATTTCACCTTCAGATGTGACAGGTTGAGTGGGAGGGGCCAGTTTGAGTCTCCGCCCCACAGCCCTTGTCACATGATCACATGATTCATGACTCTTGTTGATGCACTTGCTTCTCCAGTAGTTGGACTCTAATCCGAGGTGCCTGTAGATAGAGTGGTTCTGGGTTTTGTTTTTGTTTTTTTGGGGGGGTGG
>JAPTYQ010000030.1:32281915-32293366 GCA_029814465.1 Ostorhinchus cyanosoma | reverse complement strand
CAGATGTTGCCATCGTTGCGGTCTAATCGGATGCTGTGGTTAAATGTTAGTACTTGTTGGAGGAATTTGACCCCTTTGCCCTAATGGAAGCGCGACAACTGCTGTAAATCTCCCTAGTGTCGTCTTTCCAGCTCAAATATAAACTTACTTTAGCGTAAACTGAACCAAAATGCGGAAACGATCTGATGACGTCACAGAACCGATAAATGGAATCATTAAGCAAAAACAGACTAATGATTCCAAAGGACTGAAATACTATTCCCTTGTGTTTTTGGTTCTCCATTCCCAGCTCTAGTTTCTATAGGCGAGTGGGTTTGTTTCAGTCTGTTTAAAGCAGTGTTTGGGTTTAGTCTGTATTAACTCACAGAGTTTGTGTAACATTTAGTTTATCTGCTCTCATCATATACAGACCAGAAACCAGACAGAACTACAGATAAACATGTTATAGCCTGGTCGGAACATGTCTGCCTTTCATGAGGGATATGAAAACGGAGATTTGGCTCATGAGTCAACCCTCCTTATAGCTAAGTTTAACAGTTTAAGTCACATTAAGAAATATTTAACAGTCTTAGATATGATTCAGGTGTATTTTTGTCTCAGATCTGACTTTAACAAACTCTCTCAATCTCAACATGTGTCTGTTGGGTCTGGATGAACAGAAATAGACGACTTCCTCATTCAAAGCATGTAAGAAGGAAAGAGGTTTTGACCGACTGAAATCTGCCGTTTGACTTCAAGTGAACAACAGCTTGTTTGATTTGTCCTTATATTGAGTTACATCGCAGCCGTGTGGGTCGTCAGCCACGTGCGAGAGTAATCGCATAACAGATGATTGTAATCAAATGATTGCTATGAATGACGTCTCATATTGGAAATGCAATCAGGATCATGAGTGTTAAAAATAGGGCGTACGAACCGGTGTCTGACCTCATCCTCTCCTTTCCCGCAGGTTTGATTTTCTCCTGTGGTGTCTGTGTGGAGCGAACCACACACCCACTCCACAACAACGACGGCTTTTGCTTGCATCTTCCAGTGTTTCTTCTGTCAGCAAGTCCAGCAGAGCTGCAACTCTTCCAGTGCCAGCCCTGACACCAGCGAGGAGCCCTGCCCCACTGACATGGTGAAGATGACCAAGTCCAAAACCTTCCAGGCTTACCTGCCCACCTGCCACCGCACCTACAGCTGCATCCACTGCCGGGCGCACCTGGCCAACCACGACGAGCTCATCTCAAAGGTACGGCAGGACACGCCCCCCGTTCACCCTCAGTCCACTCCTCCATCGCTTCCACTTCACCCACTCTGCAGGTTTCCATTCATCTGCTCCGTCTGTATTCATGTAGATGCAGACGTTTTGCAGCAGCTACCCTCACCAACACTGTCAAAAGTCAATTAAGGGAAAAATAGGCAGATAAAACTAGACGTAAGGTGTAACTTCCTACAAATACATGTAGTCTTTGAATCTGCATCAGTTCAGTCGTGTTTAAAGGTACTGGTTGTAACTTTTCTACTTTTTACAATGAAATTGAAAATCCTCTGATTCCAGATCTTTACATTTGAAGTCATTTTTTTTCCATTTCTTTCCCCTTCTTTGAATGTAACCTGAGTTTAATTGTGTTTAGAGTGTTTTCTAGGCTAAGTTTTAGAGCAAGCAATTAATCAATGAAGTGGAAAGTCAAACGACAGACTAAAGGACCATGAAAATATTCAGTGTTTGAGTGTGAGCAGAAACAGTGCTAACATGTGCTTAAGATGCCACTGCTGATCCCCCTTTAAACCACTAGAGTGAGTAATGAGTCATATAATGCATCCCAGTTTTGTGCAAAACTAAATGAACCAGAACGTGCTATTCTGAAGTGATTACATTTCTATTACCTCCTGCTGCATCACTAGTGTTATACCTTCGTACCATTAGCATGCTAATATGCTAATCACCTTTAGCATCGCATCTTGATACACTATACCTTGACGAAGCAGCACAAGGAAAAACTGTGACTTCCATTGTCCACTATGTGGCGCTACTGAACAATCACATTGTACACACTATATCACTAGAAATCACACATAGAACAACCCGTCAATTCTGTGTCAGTTACATGATGTTTACGTCCCGATTAAGTTTTCTGTTGCCCGTAGGTGGCGCTAAAAGTCAGGCTCAATGATGCCACAGTGTTCAGGGTGAGACTTTAATTCTGCATGTGAAGTTTTCGATGCAGCTTGGACGTAGAACAGCTGATCGATCGCCATTTCGTGACTTCTAAATTAAAAATGGCCGACTTCCTGTTGGTGTGACATCATAGGCCTCATTCGCGTTTTTCTAGATCTCACTGAGTGACATACGTTTCCCAAATTTCGTTCCAATCGTAGAATGTAGCCGGAAGTAGTGGTCTTTAGGGGGCGCTACTGAGCCGTTTTTGAAGTTGCATTGATGAAACTAGTAAAATATAATGTTCAGGCCCTCAAAAATGAAAAGGAATGCACTATGAAAAAAAATAAATAAATAAATAAACACTCCAAATACAATAGGACCTTCTCAACCAGTGCTCGGGCCCTAATAACATTCTCACTTGGAAATTCCTGACTCTATAGATTAATGAAAATTCTTATTAATGCTTTATTAACCATAGTGTTGTTTTCTCTGTAGAACATGTACAGACATAATGGCACAGTAATGCTCTCATATGTTAACACACACACATACACATATAATTTTTCCTTGTCCATTTATTGTGCAAATCAAACACCGATCGGGTTCTTACACTCACACTAAAATGGAAATACGTGTCTGGGTTCCTTTGAATCACCGCTGGGGTGACATGATGTGTGATAATGATTAAAATTTGACAGTGGAATATTTTTGAGCGTCTAAATCTGTCCTGTGGGGTTTGTTGTGTCAAATGGTGTCTTGGGTTTGACAGTGATGTCATTTTATTTAATGCTCACCTGCCTTTTTCCATCTCCAAAGCTCGTCTGTCTGCTTTACTGTCTGGATTTTATTTCTGACGGTGGTTTTTTTCAAAGGTTTTCGTGTCGTCCGCTGCTGCTGCTGCTTCTTTTCACTGGGACACAGAACAGGACCGTTGGCATGCTTTGGCTATTTTGGATTTGGTTGCTTTTTCTGGGTTTTGTAAAATCTGCCTCCGACTTTTAGAGAGAGATGAAGATCAGGACAGAATGAACTGTTTGTATTGAACTCAGAGGTTGTCGAGGTCGTTTGGCTGCAGCTCCACACTATTCTTTATCACTGACTAAATCTCTTCTTGACACAACAGTGTGAAAGTTTAGAAAAAATGACACTTTATTTCAGTTAATCATTTAAATCTGTGGTTTCCAACCATTTTTTTGGCTCGTGACCCCATTTTAATGTCACAAATTTCTGGCAACCCCAGACATTCAAAACAGAGACATTTTTTTGCTGAAGTTAATTTGTTTTTGCTGTACTGTGTTGTAAATGAACATTAATTTTAGACGCATTTAGTCTATATAATGTATATTATTCTGGACAGAGGCAGAAAAGCCAGGTGTAGATTACTGCACAAAAGGAGAATTAGCTTTTACTTGGTCAGAATATGTACAGTCAGTCCAGCTTGGATTTACAAGGAGACAATTAATACAGAACAAACAATAACTAAACTCTGAATTATGAAAGAGCTGCAGCATCTGAAACCGACCACAGTGAACATGTGACACATAAACAGAACCACAGTACTTCAGTTTAACTCAGTTTGTCATGTCTTTTATTGTTTGGGATTGTCTCTGTCAACTCACCATTTTTATTAGTAATTTAAAAAAAAAAAATTTCTGTCAATTACTAGAAGTTTCAAGTGAACCCGTTTGAATCCAGATGACCCCACGTGTGGTCTCGACCTCAAGGTTGAAAATCAGTGGTTTAAATGAATGCATTATAGATCAAAATATCTGATAATTGATCTTCTATCAGAAGCAAATGAGGTGAATGTTTCAGTATTTGTTGTGTGGATGTAGCCTGACCTACAGTCACTGTGGATGTTTAGCAGTTTATTGCAAGAATATTCACCACAAATAAGGTTGTTGTTGTTGTCGTTGTCTGGTGAAGGATGCCTTAGAGGTCATAATTGGCTTATGTTGGCGTCATACCTGTGTGATTCAGGAAAAGCAGTCCTTGTCTGACCACAGTACCTGCATTTCCCACTTGAGCAGAGATATTTCAGGGGATGAGTTCCTCAGATTTCACAGAAATGACACATTTTAGTTGCCCAGTGCTGTGTTTCTGTCAGACTGCTGTCATCTCGCAAAGACTGCGACCTGAAGGGAATCTAAATCACACTATATTCTAAGTGTCATGTGCTGCCTGGTCTGAATTTTAATTCTACTTAACCTAATATTAAGTGAAAATGTCTCAAAGTAACACCAGAGAACACTCTGAGAGTTAGAAACCCAGATACTGAACTTTTTCAGGAGCAATGGAAAACCATCTTCTATGACTGATGCACATGAATAAACTCCTGTCACTTTCCCATCATTTATGACCAACGCTCAAATATATATATATATATATACACTGAAATAATCTGCGAATGCTTCATCCATGTACCAGGGGTATGTAGTAATACCAGGAAGTCTGTCTGTCCGTCAGAGATTGTTGTTCTACTAGTTTCTGGAAGATTATTCACTCATAAAATGTGATCAGATGGAAAGTTAAGACTCGGGCTGAATAATGTTTGTCTTGATTTGACTGAACTCTGAAAAAGGAGAGTAATTTAGAGTAATCTAGTTTAGAATTAACTTTAAATTGAATTTAAGCTGGAGCAGGAGGGACGAGGGTATTAATAAGCTCCGCCCACTTTTCCACTTGTTTACTCTAGCTGCTTTTTTTAATCATTATTATTTTTACATACAAATTAATGTAATTTTAGCTTTGCTTGAAAAGAATTCATGCTCTGTACAATATATAAAATGACATTTTGACATCGATGTTACTTTCTTTTGTTTTTGTCGTCATTTAACGTCATAGATGCTAATTTTGTATTTTTCTTTGTCAAGAGTAAGAAACTGAGCCAGCTGAGTGTGATTAGTCTCTAGTCTACCGTCCAGTTAAGCTAACATCTTAGATGGTACAAACAGGGTTTTTTTAATGTATTCTAATCTGTAATTAAGTACGTTTTTGAATAACGCTGTTCACTATGTCAGGTCTTTGTTTTTATCAGGTTAATTAATCTCATTCTTGCATGTTTTCATTTTGATTTTATTTTCTAATCTTTTTTTTTTTTTACACTGCACTTTTCCATACACAAGTTCTTCAAAAAATATGTAGTATGAAGTGGAGTTGAATCAGAGTTAATTTCATTGAGTCTTTCTAATCAAATTGTCCAAAAATCCCTTTAAAACTCCCAGATAAAAGGTGCAGGGGAGCATTTACCAAAGGTCGACACCAACTATTTATAGTTTTGTTTCAGCCTACACATAGATTTTACTGCATCCTGTCCTCATTAATTATCTTCTCATTTTAGTTGAAAAATGAACGCACTCGTTTTCCAGTTAAAAGACTCAAGTTCACCCAAAACGGTTTTTCCTGCCAGGCCGAGTCGTTTAACTGCCCGTGAACAGCGAGGACTTAAACTGTGGGTTCAACACAAACAGATCAGAGTGTTTTCACGTCCGCTGATCTCTGCCGTGAAGCATCACCACCTCTCGGAACTCTGCGGGCACTTCACCGACAGTTGGAATTCTGGGTAATGAAGTCCAAACAGTCGGGCCCTGCTGCTTTTTTTTTTTTTTTTTGTGCTTTAAAGCCTCAACATGATGTCGCTAACACTGTGGTCTGACCTGTGTGTGTTGTATAAAAAGACACTGATGGCATGTTTCCCGTGCATTACACTCTCACCGCGCACATCCTTCCATCCTTCCATCCATCACCGTGTTAAAATCCATTTGCCTCCTGCAGCTCTGAGACTTGGAAACACTCAGCCTGTTAGTAGAAGCATGAAGACGAGTCTGTAAACAGCTCAAACACACCTTCAGCAGGATCAGGGGCCTTAGACGCTAATTCTGGAGTTGTGTAGTCTGCTCTTTTAATTGATTAAGACCATCATAAATCACACTAATGTTTTGCGTAAGAGTAAGGCTGAGAAAAAAATGCACAAGTTAGGAAGGAAAATTTCAAATGTTGAAAAAAAAAAAAATCCACTTAGCTGTCAACCACACTTTTCAATCCGTTCACTTTTGTCAGCCACAAAATCATTTTTAATTCAAGTTTTTATCGTAAATGAAAACGCTCTTTTGCAAATGAACTGTTACTTCACTTTTCCCAAGACGATTGTGATTTAAACCCAAGGATGCGTCTGCGATCTTCACGGTTTTTCTGTCGCCGTTCCCCTTCTGTTTTAAAACGCCAGATGCCTTTAGATATGACACAGAAGTTCAGATGAGCTGACTATATTTGGACAGAAGTCCGAGTCGCCACCTGCCAGCGGGGACACGACTGTGAACGGATGACGATGCGAATACCGTATACGTGAACGTGCGCTTCTGGTTTTTCTCTGTTCCAGATCAATAGTGAGACTATTTCTGCATCGGCTTCGTCTCCGAGCTACAGCTGCTCCTTTGTCTGTAGATTAAAGTAGCGGTCCATTATATGTTTTGGTACCACATGCAGGATTGTAGGTACTTTTACCTGATAATACCCCATTTACCTGAATCATCAGATGTAAACAATACAATAGAATAAATCTTTATTGTCGCTGTTATAGGAACATTGATAATGAGGTTAGTAGCAAAAACACTTCAAGTGCAAAGAGAGTGTATTAAAATAAAACATCACACAAACATCTTATTCTGAAAAACACTGACAATATGCAAAAACAACAAAGAAATGCTCAAATATACAAAAAGCCAACTCTATACTACAGATAAAAGAAGTATGTACATGTAAGGATATAAACTGTACAGACCAGGTGTTATTTTATTATTTATTTTTTTGTTTTCCCAGCATCCAGTTGGTGTTGTTTCTCATGTTTGACTGTTGTCATCAGTTGCTCCGGTAACAAACCTCTGATGATGTCATTTGAGCATTAGAACATTTCATTAGTTGTTTTTCGATGAGTAACATTTAATGCACCTGTAATACGACCCATACTGCAGCGGTTTTCTGTAGGATCCAGTCGTATGTGGACTTCCTCATGTCTTTAATAGTTGTACCTTTTTTTTTATTATTATTATTCGATGTATTACAAGCGCCTCTTGAGTGACGCATAACCTGTCTGAGCTCCATAGGGTTACAGTGGGAGGGGCTAGAAATGTGGAAGGCTGTTTGTTTTTGCCTTTTGTTGGAGTCACACCACTTTGCTGGCAGGAGGAATGTCGGAGAACCAGTAACAGCACCCAGTTTCAGACTGGAATATACGGACGAACCAGATCCATTCAGTCCCTCAGGTCCTGAAATAGGTTCCAGCTTCAGAAGCATCACCACGCAGAGGCCGAAATGTTTTATGTTCTTTTTTTTTTTTATTGGAGCGGTTGTATTTTACGGTACTTCACGCAAACTCCGCTACACATTTGGAAGCTTTCATTTCATTTGTTTGATTCGGTTATTTTGCACATTGACGTTACTGGTTCGAAATCAAACGGTGTATTAAACAGATGCAGATGTGTGTTGTAATTCTGCGCATCATTTCTATTAATATGAGGCGTTATGTTCGGGGTTAAAGTGAGAAACTGATGTTGTTGGCTCTGTATCACTGGTTCTTCACCTTTTCGATATCACTCTGCCGTCTCCAAAGTCCTGTGGGTACGGTTTTATTGTTATTTCGGTAGCTGCCTCTCACTACACGTTTTCAGTCCGACAAAGATCCGAGCACACAGTACCAGTGTGTGTGGTTATTTCCCCCAGAATGCACTCGTTTGACCTTTTTAAGGACGTTTCGGTAAATTCCTCACCTCTCTGCAAACTGAACTCCCACTCTGCTGTTGGTTTTTTTGTCACATATGCAGGACTGCTGCTTCTTAAGACTTCTGAGCATATTTTGCCTCAAATGTTGACCATTTAAAGTTACGTATTTATTGTATACTATATACCTACTGCCTTCTGATTTTGTTTTTGTTTTTTTTCCCGTGCTGCATTTATGTTGAAAATGTTGAATTCAACCCGTAAGTGACTTGCAGTTAATTTACAATCTATCACTTAACGACATTAACTGAATGACCAGCAGTCACAGCCGATGCAGAAGCTCAGCCCGACACATGTAACAACCAGTCTTTATTGAATTTAAAGGATATTCTTGTCCTGTACTTGAAGTAAACAAGTTACACCAAGAAGGCTGTGGAGTGATTTGGATATGCACAGAGTAAAGAATAGGGGTGTGTATTGGCCAAAATCTGGCGATACGATACAAATCACAATACTTGGATCACGATACAATATATCACAATACTGTTAAGAAGGTAATTTTTATTTTTATTTTTTTTTGTTTCTTTTTAAAATCATTATTTCCTGGAAGAATTGAATGACACCGGAAATACGCACCAACGCAAAACACATTTTTACTTGATCAGAAAAGGATCTAACGCTGTATCACGAAACTTCCCGCTGTAAAAAATGTAAAACCTAATTTATGTTTTACAGACATTACGATTTAAGATCCCGCCCAAATGTTCGCATTCTATTAGTTCATAACTAACATCCTAACATTATTTTTGTACAATCCCAGCGAAGGAACTAACATCTGCCTCTCAGACAGTAAAAAGTGCTTTTAGGATGCTTCAAATAAACAGCATTAATAATAATAAATATATATGAACAAATAACAAAAATGGACCTCTGCCATTTCTGCATTTGAATAAATACGTAAAAGTACTTTTAAATATCGATACAGTGTTGTGAAATGAAATATCTCGATTATGTTCAGAAACGATATTTTCTCTCACCCTCAGTAAAGAATAGTTATTAAACTTTTAAAGTGGACTAATTATGTCCATTTAACAGGTTAATGAGTCTCACGTGTCCTTCTGAACATCCATGTAAGTTTCTGCTCCAAACGCCTCAGCTCGGTCTTTGAATCTCTCATAAAAGTCGTTTCAGTGTCTTTTACTTTAAATGAAAATGAGTTACTGCTGGCCACGCCCCTTCCCCATCGTCACCATGGATACCATCACGTAGACACCGCTAGGTTTCCAGGATGGTTGTGGTAGTTGATCTGCTGATCCTGGAGGACTGGATTAGGTCAGTGGATGTAATGTTGTAAAGCACAAATGCACAGAAATCCAAAATACTTGTTCCAGACTCACATTTGAATGTTTTAATAATTAATTTTTTATTTTATTTTATTTTATTTTATTTATCCACAGACCTGTTTTTGTAATTGAAAAAGCCATGAAGCCATGTTTGTAAAAGTAGGACCTCTACAAGAGAATATCTCCTTATTTATTTATGTTATTTTATTTTTTTTTCTAGGTCTTTTCATTTGATGGTTGACCTTCGACCTCTAAGTACAGTCAGACAAACCAACCCCTCGTGGCTCAGTGAAGTCAAAGCGCGGTCCTGCTGTTGACTGGGTTACATGGACTTGTTTACTGGGCTCATCCCATAAGGAAACTCTTGACAAATTGCCTCATTAGACCAAACAATCCACTCTAATAATAATTGGATTTAATTAAAGGCTCTTCCTCGGACAGTCTGTCTTTCTCTTGTAGCTTCTAACAAGGAACTATTTCACGGAGATGAATTAGTTTATACTGTTGAAGTGCAGCAGAACAACCTGTTTTATCTATTTTACAAGCTCTCTGAACCAGAAGCACAAGAAGTAAGACGCACTCGTTTTTATTCCGAACTGTAATTACGTTTGCATTCAAAGAAGTCTGTGCAGCATCAAACATTTTAGTGTCATTTCACGTGTAGTTTATGCAAAACAATTAGCATTTAGAAGAAAGAAAATAATTCTGCCACAGATAGGGCTGCACGATATTGAAAAAAAACTGACATTGTGACTTTTATTTTATTTTTTTTAACCCTGCGATATACAGTTCTGGAAAAACGTTTTCGGACACCCTTAAAATTTTACACAAATCTTAAATATAATCATGAAATAACAACAGAAAAATATGTTTTGTGTTTGAAAAGATGTGGCTGCATCAGACAAACGCATGCAAATGATTTTTTTTTGGTTTATTGTTTATAAGAAAAAAACAACTAAATTATTGACCGTTTCAACATGTCATGTCCTGGATGTTTTTCTACTGAAACATCCAGTTTTGAGTTGGACAGAACTGAGCATGTGCAGAAGAAGCATGTGGGTTTGGAGAAGGGAACAATACTGGGCAGATTTCAGTGACTTACGAATGATTCTTAATGCAATAGACCACAAATCCATGGGGTGTCCTAAACTTTTTTCCTCCACTGTATATTATGATATAAAAAACCCTCTGGAGGATATAACAGCTGTGGTGCCAATGGAAATGGTCAAACTAATCAGCTGTTTCCTCTCGTTGTGTCGACAGGTAGAAAACACTGTCGCCACAGAACACGTATTTCAGTTTTATGCTTCTTGTAGCTGAAATAAATATAGATATAAATAAATAAGCTGAACCCCCCCCCCCCCCAAAAAAAAGAAGCTTAAAACTGAACATGTGAATACGGGTATTGTTAATATTACTGATCAGTTTCAGTGTGTTCGATATTCAGACGTTCCCTCTTCAGCTCGTGGATTCGGTGAATTCGGTACCAAATGTCATTAAAGCTGTAGATGTTCATTATGTGTTTTCTTTTGTAAATGTGGGTTCCAATGAGACACTACGTTTGTCTTTCGGGAATCACTGCTCTAGTGCGGTGATATTTTTAAACACCCACAATGCTTTGGGATGCTACGGCTGTCTTCATTAGTATGTTGACATGCTGCTTACAGGTTTATTAATAAGCTCAGTGTTGTGGTCCACACCTTGTTGGCATCTGTGTGTTTGCACACCCACGGCAGCATCACCAGGCCCCAGCATCAACCCTTCTAAGCTGATTATGTTACTTAGGAGAAGATGACACCGTAGTCTGGCGTTTTCCACTACACGCTGCCAAGGCCTGCTCGGCCCGTCCACGCTGGACTTTCATCCCATATGAAATTGGGAAAGTGCCACATGCTCTGGTACTAAGTTTTGTATCCGCAGTCAAGTTTTTGCACAGTAACCACAGCTATGGATAAACCAGAGTGGTGTAGCAGGTGGGTGGGGGTGGGGGTGTCATTCCTGTAGTTTCTGGTTGGATGTTGGAAATCACCTGAGCCAGGTATTAAAAAAAAAAAAAAAATGTTTTCCTTGAACAAGCTTATTTGCCAAGTCTTCCAGGCATAACAGCCGGTGACAAAGATGCAGATGGAGCGGCCAAAAAGAGAGGATTAACCTGATCACACACAGGCCAAAAGGAAGTACAGGCACAGTGCCCCCCCACCCGCCGCTACACCAAATATAGAGGATGTATGAAAAAAAAAAACTGAT
>JAPTYQ010000030.1:32176348-32213422 GCA_029814465.1 Ostorhinchus cyanosoma | reverse complement strand
GAACATAACTGGCGAGAGGCTGCTTTTGGTCCTGGATAGAACTGGACCGGAATCATCCAGGCTCACATTTGCATAGCACCAACAACCACCAAATGACAGCTTGTTTGTAGCAGATTTACCATACTTATTCTGCAGTCTCTCCTTGTACCTGTTGATTTTATAAAACAAAGAAAAAACTGTGAATTTTTTTTTTTGTTTTGAAGCGGTTTCACATACTTTTGCATGTGAATATTAACAAAAGAATTAAAGTAAGATCACTGCATGGTTGTTCTAAATCAGATAGTTTTGGGGTTTTTACTCATACTCACAAAAAAGGGAATTTTTCCTTAATATTAGGAGATTTAGGTAGTGAAATTATAAGGTAAAAATGTCAATATTTTAACTTCATCACTATTCAACGCTCTCCCTCTGAGCCACAAACACATTTCTCTCTTAAGTCACCATGTCTTTTTATATCTGGACACTTATCCCTGGTGTCTGAGTCATGTCTCTGGTGATAAGACAATTTATCCTCCTTATTTTAAATAGAAGTCATTCTTGTTTGGAGACTTGGTGGATCTTGTTGGGACTGCAGTGTTCTCCTCGTGTTTATGCTGGGCGACCTGAGATAATGGCCAAAAGCCATGTCACACTCCTCTGTTAATATGAAAATGATTATTAAAAATGAGGTCAAGTTGAAGAATAAGGAAGAAGTCCCATTTGATTTTTTTTTCCTTGTTTTCTTTTTAAACACAGACTGTGACAGAGTTGTGAATATAATGAGGCAGCTTGATTTTAAATTTTTTTTGGTTTTTGTTTACCTTGCTTAATTGATCACAAACAGTCGTATCCCATTCATAATTTCCTCCATGCAGTTCTTCGTTTATTTTCCATAATAATTTGTATCATATGATAAGTCAACATTACATAAAAGTGTCCTCATTCCATAATTCTTCTGTCTTGTGATGGTTTGTTCTGCATGTGAAGTTTTAAATATTTGGGTCTCCGCCTCCTTCTCTGTGTTTTTTCAGCAGGCTGATGTTGGCCTAACTATCCCTGTACAATTATTTGCGAGGCATTCAGAACTCTGTTAAGGAGATCCGGTTGCATCCCTTCTTTTCAACAGGCCTTTACAGAATACCTCTCTGCAGTCCTTGACCATGAACATGCATTTAAGGCAACGTCAAACGGCCGAGTTATATTTTGATATTTAGTCTGTACATGCTACCACTGGTGCAATGTAACACTAAAAAATATAGCATAAATAAAATAAGGAGGAAATGATAATCAGCTATGGAGTTGTTAAAACCATTCTGCTGAACTACAGACATTTTTCTCACTCATATGACATTTGAAAAGCCTAGTTATTAATTTAACCTCCTGGGACCCACTGTCCACGTTTGTGGACAAGAGTTTCACAGCTTTATATGTATATATGTCCACGGCAAAGGACATTCCATAAAAAATTTTTTATAAATGCATTTGCAAAAACTGTTGCATCACAATGTTTCCAATATAGGCAATTATTCAATTAAAAAAGCCAAAACGTGTACTTTCCTGACATGTCCTGGGTCTTCGGAGGAAAAACTGCTGCCCAGAAGGCAAAAATGTTTTATTCCAACTTTATGGGCAAAAGTGTATAAATACTCATTTTATTTGGCATGTAGCCTGGCTTACTTTATAGGTCACTAAAGGGAGATAGCGTTTATTTTGTGATTATGTTTTATTTCCTGTTTACATGTACAGTATCACACAAAAGTGATTACACCCCTCACATTTCTGCACACATTTAATTATATCTTTTCATGGGAAACACTGAAGAAATGACACTTTGATACAATGTACAGTAGTCAGTGAACAGCTTGTATAACCGTGTAAATTTACTTTAAATAACTCAGCACACAGACATTAATGTCTAAACTGCTGGCAGCAAAAGGGAGTAGACCCCTAAGTGAAAATGTCCAAACTGGGCCCAAAGTGTCACTATTTTGCGTGGCCACCCTTATTTTCCAGCAGAGCTTCTCAAGTTCCACTGGAATCCTCCTCCATGACGACATCATGGAGCTGGTGGATGTTGGAGACCTTGCTCACCTCCACCTTCTGTTTGAGGAGGCCCCACAGATGCTCAATAGGGTTTAGGTGTGGAGACATGCTTGGCCACTCCATTACTTTTACCCTCAGCTTCTTTACCGAGGCAGTGGTGGTCTTGGAGGTGTGTTTGGGGTCAGTATCATGTTGGAATACTGCCCTGGGGCCCAGTTTCCAATGGGAGGGGCTTCTGCTCTGCTTCAGTCTGTCACAGTATGTGTTGGCGTTCATGGTTCCCTCAGTGAACTGTAGCTCCCCAGAGCCGGCAGCACTCATGCAGCCCCAGACCATGACACCCCCACCACCATGCTGGACTGTAGGACAGACGCACTTGTCTTTCTACTCCTACGTACCTGGTTGCTGCTATACACCTTTGACACCATCTGAACCAAATAAGTTCATTTTGATCTCGTCAGACCTCAGGACATGGTTCCAGTTCCGTGTCCATAGTCTGCTTGTCTTTATCAAACTGTTTGGTTTTCTACTGCATCATTTTTGGTTCAGATGGTATTCACAGAAATGTTAGGGGTGTACTCAGTTTTGTGAGATACTGTATATTGTAAAATTAGTGACTTTTAAGTATTAACGCATGACAACATCTTAACTTTCAGTAAAACAAAACAATCAGCATTAAATATTCCCCTCCCTGGACATACAACTACAAATAAATCAAATCACCTGCAACTGAATGAAAAGTCATGAGAGTAGTGTTAGTTAGATACATAGCTACTGTACTTACCAGGGAAACATGGGCTGCTTGTGATTTGTATCCATCACTTCTTAGCAGTAGTTATTTATTTTTATTTACGTAAATCTGTTTTAGAAAAGTGAAAAGAAATGACGTCTTTTTTCCCTCTAAAGTTCCAGTTCCAGTTGTTCGTGTGAGAAGCTGGTTTTGTTTGTCTCCCGCAAAGTTTGTTAGTTGGTTACTATGGTAGCGGCAATTCCAAAGACCGGTGGACCACTTCAGTGTCCTATGTTAAAAATACTTTCACATTATCCAATATGTTTACTCTAATCAAAAGGCAGGACACACCTTTTCAAGCCAATACACGTTATCCTGTGTCTGATTTTACTTCGTACTTAACACTATTCTTGTCCAGTACGTGTGGGCTTATATACAAAGCACAGATATATATAAAGCGTACTCAGCCAAGTGTATGAGGTGAAACATGATTAGGCTACCTATAGGTACAAATATAGGCTATTTGAGTGTGTAGCCACAGCTGTTATAGTATTTGAGTGACAGTAGAACAGCAGGACTTTGCCTCCTCATGATCTTATTGTTGTCTTAGATTTTGTCTATCATCTTATTATAATCTGAAAAGCAATATATACATTTTAGCCATACAGTTAAATGTTTATATGTAGTTTGTTTCTGTGCTACTTGGAAAGTTTATTTGATGTGAGCACTAGAGGGCTCTCCTTGTTAGAAATATGAGAGGAATTTATTGTCATTCTAAATCAAATCCTATACAACACTGTTGTCAGTAAATCTGCAACTTGGATGCAAAATTCAAGTGGTGAGAGAATAATAAAAGACACTTAAATATATATAGATGACAAGTATCATTATTGCATTAAATCAAATGTATGCATTCATTATACACGTTTTTATGGGCCTTACCTAAAGTAAGTGCATAAAAGAATACACAGCACTACGTCATATTTGATTAGTTAATGATATACTCTCTATGTCAAATATACATTTATTTTATTTATTTATAACCTTTATTTAGCCAGGAAAAAAGTCCCATTGATTAAGAACCTCTTTTACAAGGGAGTCCTGGCTAAGATGGGCAGCAGCAAATACAAAACAGTTACAAGATAACACCAGTCCAACACAAATGAGTGACACATTTGACAATAAATAGTTAGTAAAAATAACATTTACAAGCAGATTGCAAAAAAAACAAGTGCACGTTATGGAGTCGGCCTCAAGAACTCTCAGTTTGGATTAAAAAGTGCTCAATGAAATTAACTGTGTTGTTTCCAGTCTTTCTGCAGCTGATTCCATGTAAAAAAAAAAAAAAAAGGTGCAAAGTAACTATAGTACTCATTTGTAGATTTGCGTAAATGCATTTGGTGCCTCTGAAATGTACATCCAATCAGAATTTGACATCAGTGAACTTCCGTGTAATTATTTCTGCATCAATAATGGGAAGTACATTTTATTTAGCAGAAATCAAAGGTACTTCACAGAGTAAAGTTACAGACATCATAGAGCGAACAGTAAAGCAACACGAGAACTAATTTTTTTCTTCTCCTTGTCTACAAAATTAGTGAGCAGTTAACTGTTATTACCTGATAAATGCATATGTTATGTAGATAAGTTGTTGTTGTCGTTGTCTGGATTTAATCGTTTGTTACTCCCTTCAGAGCTGCTGAATTAGCCAATTAGCCAGAGTTGAGGTCCCCAGCCTCTCCTGCTGTTCAACATCAGGGGAAACACTGTAGGGACAGAGGGACCACTGTTTCCCTCCTTTCAGCACTGGTGATCCCTATTTATAGCAACAAACTAACTTAGTAAACAGTTTGAATACAGTCAGTGAACTGTCTAATGTGCCGTTTCAGTTTGTTTGCCAATGACACAGCAAGGCAGCTTCACTGCAGCTAGAAAACACTGAGCCTTGAGAACATTTTGAACTATTACAGACTGTTTCATTTACTCTGTGAATCAGTTGTCATCATTACCCATTGAAGAACTGTGGCTTATATAGCTAAAATGGTACTGACATTTAACTTTTTGCTAAATGTAAAAGCAGCTTTTTCACGTAAAAGCCTTAATGAAGAGCCTTATACAGTAGGGAGAGTCCAAAAAGTTTAATTATCCAAATATCAAAATGATTTTTCTCCATAAGTACAATCTAAACACTTTTTGACTCTCGTATTTCTAAAAAAGCCACAAATAAAGTCTACGTAAAAATGCAGCTCTAGTCCACAATTTTCAAGTTCAGCTCTCATTTTTGACCATTCAAATTCAACAAAACACACTATATGTTCTGGTACTAATGTAATGGCAACTACAGAGTCCAGTAAGCACTCGACTGGAGCTTATGTTGTCTGTCAATACGCTTTGTTTATCTCTGCAGCTGCTCTGAGACTCTTCACCCTACGTATAGATTCCTCGTGCTGTCACAGGACCGCTCTGAGGCGACATCATGATGCAGCAGCTCCACGAGCCCCTGAATGGATAATATAGTCTCATATCAACATGGCTTCTCTGAGGAATGTCCAACTTGAGCTTTTTAAACTTCATACATGTGACTGAACCTCTCGAGAGCTTTCACACATATGGGAAATAGTTATACATGTACTGGTTAGACTGGTCTGGTTAGGGACCTGTTGAGGTTTTTTTTTTTTTTTTACGTGCTTTGCTTCTCCTTTCTGGTCTACTGATGACCTGCTTCTGTTTTTAACAAAAAGATGCCGTTTGCATCAGGCTTCATACTATATTGGAGTGTTAAGTTAACATTTCAGCTTTGAAGATTTCAGTGCATCTCTAGTGTCAAACGTTTGCTGCCAAAAAAAACTAAATACAAAGCAAACTCTCCACTTAAAACAAGACAACAAACTGTACTTAGAGTATTCATCAGCCTATAAATTGCATCTATACTTAATAAAGTCTTGTAGCTCCTGACAGCTTTATGCTCTCAGATCCAGTTTAATATGTAAGAACACTGAAAAAGCCTACATTCCCACGGAAAGTGCTGTGTTTTTCCTTCTCCTTCAGGCTAATTTTCTTATCTCCCTACTTAATTGCTCGAAGGAAACGCCTGAAACTTTGTGTGGTCTAAGTTTAACATACTGTTCTTTCCTATTGTGAAGGATTTCCTTCTCAAGCATCTCAAAATATAAATATTGAAATATGACACCTGTGAAATAAGTCTTTGTCTTCAAACAGCCCTCTAAATGGTTGCGTGTAAATGGTGTGACTTGGAAAAGCTCGGCCCCTTTGGCAAAAAAACCTGAAGGTAAATAAGGATGTGGTGAGCATGTAGTCATATCTATTTTATTTTTAACAAGCAAAGTTGTAGCCATTGTTTTTGATGGCTTATGGATCAAC
This sequence comes from Ostorhinchus cyanosoma, assembly GCA_029814465.1. NCBI lineage: Eukaryota > Metazoa > Chordata > Actinopteri > Kurtiformes > Apogonidae > Ostorhinchus > Ostorhinchus cyanosoma. Next base: position 32,207,289 of record JAPTYQ010000030.1, on the reverse strand, counting down.
TGTGGTACTTTAAAAATTGTACCATGACATAATTGGATTTTGATTATTTGTTGGATGACCTGTGTACACATTCACAATAAAATAAAAAACAAGAACAACAGGACAACATTAATTTCCCTCTGGAGACTTCATACCTCTCATTGACAGGAAAATTACAATTGGGGGAAACTGATGTGATACACAGGAAATGTTTTTGTTTAAGGCAAAATCAGAGAGAGTTTGGCAGCATGCTGGCTTTCCAGTGAAAAAGGATTTTAGTGCCATATTCAACAGTCTTTTACAGTTTTTTTTAGGAAGTGGAGCCACTGTACTAAACAATGCCCTGCAGAGGATGTACAAAGCACAACAGTCACTGTGCACAGGATGCAATACAGGAGTGGCATGCTCCAGTTTCCCCCTTGACCTCAGGCCCTGGTGGTCAAGGCTGGCGAACTCAAATGGATCGGCGTCACTTACCGTCACAGCGGGAGTCACAAGCCAACATTTGATTTTACTGAGTGAACAAAAAAGACACAAAAAAAGACTTTTGCACTGAAATGTCATGTAGGAAAACAGTCAAAAGAGCTAAGAGCTGTAGTTTTCTACAGACGAGGTTTTCTCATGTGTTGACTTTGAGCTTCTCTTGATCAATGTTCAAACATTCTTGTCGTGTACCATGTATGTGTAACTAAACTAAAACAAATTCTATTAAATTACAATGATAATACGCTCAGACAAGCAGCAAATTATTGCATTTACTTACATTAAAATTCTATTTAATTTAAATAACTTATGATTGAATTTGTAGTCAATTTAATTAATTTTGTTCTGTGGATCAAATAATTGACTAACCAGCACTCAGTTCTGTATGCAAAGATGAAGGCCAACTAATATTACATATATGATTAAAACAGTTTTGCTTGTGATGAATTAACATTTTCAGCATTCTCTTACCTCAGTAAAATGACTTTATGCATAGTTTACATCATCATTTCCACTCATCATCACTCACAAGGTCAGAGTACATAATGCAGATTCAGTTTCCCCTCACAGTTTAATCAGTGAGGCCAATTTGTGCACTTGCTTTGTCAGGCTACACTCAATGCACAATGCATACACTGTTACATAAGCTTGGGTTCAGTCGAGTTACGTAGGGTCGCCACGACTGACTTTGATGGTGTCGAACCACCTTATGTGTTTTCTCTATATGTTGTGACAGTGATGAACACGATAATTTTGGTGCCATTGTGGAATGGAGTGGAATGAAGTGGTGTGACACAGGGTCACTGCTTGAATTCTTAAATTAACACTTTGTTGGTCCATGCTGGAACAATAAGTGCTGTCTCTGGTTACAAAACACATGGTTGAATGGTGGGAAATGAACCACACCTACTGTAGGTGGACAAAGGAATTCTATGGTCTGACCATCACTTAAGAGCTGCTGGGTAAATAAACTTAGAAGTCGTACCATATGAAATATACAATACATTACTATTCAGCAGAGGTGGGAAATAACAAAGTACAAATACTATGTGACTGTACTTGAGTGGACTTTTCAGGCATCTGTACATGAATATTTATTTTTCTGATTACTTTTTACCTTAACATCCTACATTCTGTTCAGTCCTTTCTTTTACTAAACTGTCTTGTTAATTAAATTTTAATGCATTTGCAACATTTTTCTATTGGGTCATTGCAGATCTTCATCAATATCAAGACAGATTTCTAAATGGTTGGAATAATAAGACAAAGAATATACATACATGAATGTTTATCACAAACATAACATAAAACCAACATACATCCCACCTGATTTCATGATTTAGTGCTTACTTTGTTGATTTTCTTTGCTTTGAATGTTGTGAAAGCCTGTATATAGTAAATAAAAAACCACAATCTGAGTTCTCATTCAAGGAAATTGAAAACGACATAAAATATAAGACATAAGACAATATAAAGGTGTAATATGATCAAGCCAATATACAAGACAAAAAACAAAACCAACAAAAAAGATGTAATAAGACAAGAGCAACGTGAAAGACCTAAGATATTTATACATTATACAGTACAGCAATGATAAGAAGACAGTACATGGTAAAAAGGCAATAAAATAACCATCCGGTCTTTATCAGGTTCGAAAATTATTTGAATTTAATCTAAAGTGCAAAACATCATGCAACAGATACTACTGTGTCAATGTTTATCTACCAAAAATAAAGATAAAATAGAGAAATTATGTTTGAAAAATTTCCACAAGAATCAAGAGAGTAAATAAACAGCTACTGACCTTGATTTATCATTCCTTAGAAAGTAAGATCACCTCTGTAAAAGCAGATGTTTTATCTGTTTGCTGATCTGGGGCATTCAGGTGTGTGTTAATAGAATACAAAGGAAGACAACAAGATACAATATTACTGCCCATCAATCTGAGAAGAGTTTTATGGCCATTTCCAAATAATGTGAAGTCCATCATTCTGCAGTAAGAACGATTATTCACAATTGGAAAACTTTCAAGACAGTGGTCAATCTTCTTATGAGTGGATGTCCCAGAAAATTCCCTCAGAGGTCGGACCATGCAATGCTCAGAGAAATAAATAAATAAATAAATAAATAAAAAAGTGAAGAGCTTCATATCTTAGTATGTTAAATGTTAAAGTTTATGACAATACAATCAGAATAAGAGCCTTGTTTATGCTACCTGTATAACAAATATAGGAGCATGGGTTAGAATTGCAAAGTTTGATATGTGGAATAATGTCATTTGAGTAAAAGAAAAAGAAAAAAGTTGAAATCTACGTCCATAATGCACAGCGCCACATTTGGCAAAAAAACAAAAATGGCGTATCAGCACAAGCACCGGTAACTGCTGCTGGTTTTGGCTTGTTTTACAGCCATGGGACCTACCTGGGCACCCTGCAGTCACTGAGTCAACCATGAACACCTTTGTTTACCATTTTATTCCAGAAATAAATGCGAGGCCATCTGTCAGATAGCTCAAACTTGGCCTGAAATTAGGTCGTTCAACAGGATAATGAATGAAGTACATCAGCAAATCAACAACAAAATAGCAGAAAAAGAAAATAATCAACGTGTTGGCTCAGTCAAATTATAGACTTCAACACAATTGAGATGTTGTAGCAGGACCTTAAGAGAACTGTGCTTAAATAATTACTCACAAAGCAGAATAAACTTTAGCACAAATGGAAGAATAGCCACATTTATCTACAGTGATGTGTTGCTGCTAAAGGTACTTTTATGTGCTATTAAACTACGGAGTGTCCCTGAATTATGTTTCCATTTTGACACAATTTCAGTCAAATAAATACAGATACAATGGAATCTGATTTAAATATCTTTACAACCTTTTATAGACCCGATTATTTTTTTTTAATGTGTCCTAATTCATAAAACCATAGAGTACTTTCTTTTTGTCTTGAAAGTAGACGATGATTATTTTCATTCTGTTGTTTGATTTTTTATTTATTTTTTTGTTCATGGTTTAGTTATTCTTACATTGCCATAATTTAAAATTCTTCTATTATATTAAGACAATGCAAATATCAGTTATCGTTTTATACACAAGTAGCTGCTATAAATGTTTAAAGGCTGAGTTCGTACTTTATTACTTTGGGTACATTTCAGTTTTTTTTTTTTACTGCAGAAAAGAAGTGGAATAAGTGCATTTTTTTTTTTTTACACTGGTTCTTCTTCTATCTGTGCTTGAGTAAATAATGACTGTACTTTTACCATGTCATGTATAGGTTCTTGTGTTTTGTGCCTGAATGACAGTATACAGTTGTAATTTTCTGATATTACCTAACAAACCTTTTGTCTGCCCCCCAAACACTGCAAGTTCTTTTGGTCTCTGTGATTTTCTCCAAGGAGAGCAAGGAATAGATTAACTCAGAAATAAATTTTGCGTAGTGTAGTCCTCCCATAGCGCTTAATGGCTTACTTTGCATTAATCACCTCCAATGAAAAGGTCTGGCACTCCTTACAAGTCTCCACTCCCACAACTAGGCCTGTATATCAGCGTCTGGCCTTACAAAGCCTGTCTCTGCCTCGATAATACAGTGACTTAATGTTCGGTACCAGGCTCCACCGAGCTGCAGACTCGTGGGGTGGAGGACACTGCTTACCATGTCCACAAGTATTTACACAAAGTGTTAATGTTGTTTCTGTTGTGTTGATACATTGACTGGAGAGGACTGATGAATCAAACTGGTGATTCAACAGCTGGAAGACGTGTTTTGTTTTCCCATCTTACAGGTTCAACTCTGTAAAATTCTAATCTCACTTCCCCAAAATCTGATCTGCCTCTTTTCAAACACAATAGAGTGTCAGAGAATAATGGGAAAGAATCATCTGGAAAATTTTGGCTCATAAATCATAACACATTTCTCTGTATTTGTTGATCTCATATGTTTTCTAATTTAATAGTTTTTCTGTTGTTTTTGTGTTAATAATGTCATCGTCATTTGGTAAACTATTGTGAAAGTTTTCAGTCTTTATGTAGCATTCTGAAGAACAAGTGATTCATCATTTGCGTCATAACTCTAAAAAATAGTGATTCATTTTCCCCTAAACACAGGCAGATAGAAAAAAAGTTTAAACCGTTCACTGACAGTGTTGTGATAAAATCAGTCTTGTGTTTCCATTGTGGTCTCGTGCCGGTTGGTGAAAATGTGCTACTACCTACTGTGGATAACATTTGTCAGTGTTAGAAGTGATTATTGATGCGTTATCTGTGATTGACTTTGGCAATATTTGGCAAAATGCTTTTGCATAACATTGTTAAATGTAGACGTTTAGGTATTTTTGTAAATGTGGGATGTAAAGACAAACATCTTTGGAGTCTTGAGCTGAAAAACTGTAGAACCCAGTAGTTTATTTAGTCTAATATGCTATCTTTTCTCTCTAAACACACTTTAGGTGCTAATATGGTAAAACATGTTAAATTTAACCAATAATCTCCAAATGGTCTCTTCTATATGTCATTTTCATTTTGCTACATCTTTTTTGTCATATTTTTTTTTAAATGTTCTTTTATTCTTGTTGCACCTTTTTCATCATTTACACCTTGTCCTTTACAATGTTTTAATTTTTCGTGCATCTCTTATGTCACTGTCATCACGTTGTTTTCGTCTTGTGTATTTTATAACAGATCTCAAATGGTTTTGGTGAAGGAACATACTCCTTCTATTTGAGTTTGTAAAATTTACCTAAATTATCAAATTATTGTGAGGCATTTTACTCTCCAGCTGGTGACCCAATAAAAACAACTCCATGACCCATTTAGAGTTTTGACCCTATATTTGGGGAAAGGCAGTTTAAGACTAGTGTGGGACACATTATCTGGAAATAATCTGTTATTAGTGAAAATTGGGGTCTGTATTAAGTTATCAACAGGAAGATTTGTTTTGAGTTTAATTATTCAATTATTGTAGTAATACAAGGGTAAAGTGTTGCAAATATACACAAAAACAATGAGACAAAAAGCCATCACAGCAACTAAATCCTCCACAAACCTTAGGGGGCACCCCAATTTAAGAATATATGTCTATTTGTTGATCTTCTTTATTATTATTATTATTATTATTATTATTATTAATCAAATCTCTTAAAGATATCATCTTGAGAAGACTGAGGAGCATCAGATTTATTTCTGTAATGAATAAATATGTCCTTAAACTCAGCAACTTCTGCTGAGAAATGATTAACACAAAATCATGAAGTACACTTGATTTTGTGGATGTGTGTTTGGAACTATTTCCAGGGTCAGTTTTGGACTTCAGATGATTCAGTGAATTCAGGTTTTGAATCTCAGTAGATGAACAGCTATCTGAGTTTTTCCTCAACCTCTAGTAATTATCTCAACTCCACACACGCCTACTTTATTGTATCCTTGTGGCTTTGTTGACACATGAAGATATAATGTCAGAAAGCTTTGTGAGCTGGGCGTTGGCTGTTATTTGAACAGCAATGCAGATGAATACACTGACAAATTCTAGTCTTGAAGGAGCAGATCAGTGTTTGCGGACTGTGTGTATATGATAACTCATAAACAAAGGTTAAAGGAGTTTGCACTTTGGCTTTTCGAAGTTGCCAGTGAATCCACCCAACCGCCGACTCAAACCAGACTGGACTCTGTGTTTTACTGGATAACAGCTTATATTTTCTGTTGGCCAGTCTTGAACAAACCAGAGTTACTGACTCATAACTGAGCTCTTATTATAATCACGGGTTATGTGTGGATGGTGACCTTAAATTGTTCCTAAACATGATGTGAAGAAACACTTGCATAGAGGCCATTTTGCGCTATTATCACGTTCAGCTCAAATGTGCTGACTCTGCAGATCATATGAAACATTCACAGAATACTTTTCTTTCCCAAACTCATGAATGGTCACTTGTTTCTACATAAAAGTGCTTGCTGTCTAAGTCCCATTTGCACTTCAGCTCTGTGTCTTCAAACCATAACCTATTGGTACAATTTTTTGGTAGGGAACCGCATAAAGACTGATTTGTGAGTGACAACGTTTTGAATAAGTTGTCCAAAATTATTTATCCTCCGGATAAAAAGTCTCCTTGTTGCCATTTGTATGAATGCCTCCCTTTTTCTCTACATGAAACCCTTTTATGATGCTGTGTATGGACATTCCCAGATTGAAGAAAAAAGTTGATCTCCAGTCATAAAATCACTTTGTGAAGGCTTTCAAAAGCTGGATGAACTCAGCCTCCAACAAGTCTAAAAACGCAGAAAAAAAAATCAGTGTCGCTCTGCTGACCAAACATAAAAAGAGACCATTACAAAGGTTGAACTGTTTTACCCCTCTTCACCCTCCCACCCTTTCTTTTTGGCAGAAACAATGTTGCTGCATTACTTGCCTGTTATCCTTCCCCCCTGATGATTTTCTTTAGCATTTTTTACTTCTCTTGTTTGAACAGATGCCGCCCCCCTCCTGCAAACCCTCATCCTCTGGGATTGCCATAAGCCTTAGTACAATGAGGTAACTCTCAATTACATTAACTTAGAGAGACCAACCCAGTCAGTTCCTTCCACTTAGCCACATCAAAAGATATGATGTATATAACCACCTGAGGAAAAAGGTTGTCTTTTGTACTGCTTTATTTATGAATGGATTGTGTAAGAGGCTGCTAGATGACCGCACTCACCTTTCACTTTGTCCATTACTGCCCATGCAGCATTTTATAGCCGGATGTAACTTACTAACATATTGGCCATCAACCAAACATCCCAAGTCAATGAGAAACCGATATAGCACTCCAGTGAATGATACAGGTTTATGGTTGTAATTGTGAAAGGTTTAGGGGAAAATCTGTATAGAAGTCAAATGGAGACAGATTTAGCCGGCTTTCTCATCTCATTAGGTAACGCCGTATCTGAGCTGGCATCTCGTCTGCTTGAATTCTGGGTAGAGGAATATACTCCTGAGATAAGCAGCTGTTGGTGTTGCCTGTAAATAAGGATGGTAAATGGAGGTCCACAATTCCCAGTGTCCTGTTACAGCCGTTCACCGGTCGGATGCTTCAAGTGCCACACAAGCCCAAAGGCGCCCTAGAAACTAAATGAAACTTGCCCTTTGACCCTCTGTGGTATTAAACCCCAGTCGTACTTTCGCCAAATTTCAGTGACTCATGAATGAGCTTTATGTTGTGCTATTTTTTTTTTTTTACTCCAGCATGCATTAGAAGGTGGATGGTGGAACTGACTGGTAACCCTTTTCCTTTAATAAAGTACTCAAGTCAAGCAGTAGCACTAGATTTGTGATACACTCACAATGACTTCCTCTCATAGAAAGCATAGGAACTGCAACCGATGTAAAAGAAAGAAAAGAAACATTCATACTCACGCTTTTTGTTTCTGCAAACCACCTCATTTCCTTCACTCTAATGAATGTCTGTGCACCAAATTGTGCATTTTCTACATCGGTAATGACGGAAACCACAAATTTCAGGGGCCTGAGTGACTGTTTAGGATCTATCTGAATATATGTAGCTGGCTAAGTCTATAAGACATTCTGTATTCTTCTTTAATATTGGTTACATCTGTGAATTTATTAATTTTTTTTGACAATTTAACATTTCTAAATGAAAAATTCATGGCTCCTATTGTGGTTTTATTAAGCCGGGGAGCAAATCCTTGTGAATCTCCCCCTGAAATTTACAGATAAGCACAACCTTTCAACATTTAGCTGTAGGACCCAATCAGGCTACAAAAAATAAACAGGAAAAACCTACTTTGAACAAAAATAAATCGATATCAAGAGTGCCAAAAGTGCTGAAAAAAACAGCCATCCAGCAGGCCTGACCTGCATTACAGTGTGTACTGTAATGAAATAAATGGATTTTTTCTTCCACTGCAAAGTTAATGTCAGTGCTGTTTTTCTGCTTTGTGTCACATTCTGTTTTCACACTATTTGTAGTGCATTGAAATAGAAGTTCTACACCTCATAGTGAGGCTTTTTTCCTCCACAAAATAAAATATGACAAACAGGAAGCTGAGCAGCATTGAAGAGCTTCTGCATTTCGTTGCAAATTTTCATTTTGTTTTTGAGTACTGTTGCAAAATCCTGTGGGTGGTGTGTCTCGTGTCATATAATCATTGAAACACTCCTTTATAAGTGTAAAAAACTGACTCACGGAAATTACCAGGTTCAAACATCATCAGATCATTGGTTTGGATCAAGATTATATTGACGTGACAGAGAAATGCTTTTGCAACTCAGCAGTGACTTTATCATTCAAGTCTACGTTCGTAATATTTAGTGGTTGTTTTCCTCTTGACGGCCATAATAATGCAGTCAGTAATTCCTCAACATTCCTCTGTTCACTATTAGCATCATTTAAGACTGAAGTGGGCTTCCGTCGCAGCCGCTTCAACATCCACTTTCCGTCAGAGGAGAGAAAGCATCACGCTGCCGGTTCCCCCTTTATATGAGCCCCGCCCCGAAATCAGTCGATCAAATTCAACATCGGACTCACCAGCATCGGACCAATCAGCGCTTAGCAGGGGTGGTCTCGAGACGGTGGTCCGGGAGGACGCTAGCCAATCAGAGGCCGAGCTGCTCGGACAAAGCGCTCACGTCAACGATCGTTGGTTGCTTGAATGGCGCATTATTCATGTCCACGCTGTGCTTATTTAAGGAGCCGCGATGAGGCGAGATAGCGGAATCCGTATAAAAAGGAGCCGAATCCCCGGTGTGTGCACATTTTATGAGTGGACTGACATTTAACACATCAAACTGTATACATATTGTATTTTATTGGATGTGATTGTAAACAGGTGCCCCTTTTATGTACTTCAGGTGGATACTATGACACCGGCGCGTCCATGTGCGTGAACACGCTGCTGCTAATTCATTCATAATCTCACTCATCTCACTAAGTCTACTGCAAGCACAAACATGCCTCTAACTTTAGATTATGACCACACCTGAAAAAGCATAAATATACAACTACTCCTTTAGGCTTTATGAAAGTGTTTATCCAATCTAAATCCGTCGAACAAAGAGAAAACAAGTGTGTTTATTTATGCTTTAAGTAAAATATTGTCTTGATTGTTCTTTAAAACTGTGACATCAGCCATGTTAAAGCGAAGGCTCCACCGGTGCTTTTTCTTTTTCTTTTTCTTTTCTATTATGTTCCACACACACATACACATATATACACATGCACATGCACACACCGCCCATGCAGCCTCCAAAACGACGCTTTTCGCCTGACCGGGTTCATTAATGCGTAGAGGAAGGGGAGGAGGAGGAGGAGGTGGACACGGTTCTTCTTCTGTTACGTCCCGATGTGTTCAGAGCTGCTGTTTCATTTCACCGCCGCCTCTTGAGCAGCTCACACCTTCACTCACTTTCCTGAGGTGCCAGCGGAATTTCCAATTAAAGTGCCAACGAGTATTATTATTATTTTTTCTATAATACTCCTTGTTTTGCCCTCCACGCCTCTTTCTGGTACAAGTTTCCAGCGGCTGCTACAAAAAGGAGACGCCGGAATCCGAGGACTTTGCCTTGTCCCGCACCTCCGACCTCACGCCTTTTTTTGTGTGTGTGTGTGTCATTTTTCGACTTCAGTGAAGTTTTTGTGTCAACCCTGAGAGGAACAAGAACCCTTTCCATCCTGCCCGGCATCATGACTCGCAGATCCTGTGCCATTTACGCCACCGGGATCGTGTGCGCTCACCTCCTGATTGTGGGGATCGCCCTGGTTGTGGCACAAGTCTTTCAAACAATGATCCACAGCCGGTTAAAAAAGGTGAGTGTGGGGGGGAGAGGACTGTGTGTTTTTGTCTGATTCTTTGTCCACACTTCTGTCATGTCATTATACTTGAGTGGGGTTAAAAATGTCAACGCATTTTCATCCGCAGTGGTCAATCCCTGCGCACTCAGCAGCTTCTCAGCTCTGTTCCATCAACCAATGTCATTTCTGTACATTGTATTGCTGTGATTTCTGTACATTCTGCAGCGGTCATCTTCTGCTGGATGGACCTTTTTTTTTTCTCTTCATATAATCCGCATGATCAGAGCTCCTGCGGCGTGTCAGTCACATTGCACGGTTGTTGGACGCTTTTGCTGCGTTTAGATGTATGGTTAAGTAGCATGTAAACCTGTTCATATGGAGACAAGTTGAAATACCCATACCTCTCAGTCTGTGACTATTGAGAGGTGAGTTCATAATGACTTAACCCCCATTTTTTGTCTTTTTTTTTTAAATTGACATTCCTTTATGGATCCGCAGCCTCTATGTGTCTCATCCATTCATCACAGGGTTTAAACAGCTTAATTCCCCCACTAGAATTGTAAAATCAGGAAAATACTTCATATATTGTATGTGTCCTATGTGATGCTGCATTATCCTCATTTATCTGTGCCCACTGCTGTCTCCCTCTTTTTTTTTGTTTTTTTTAACCATGACCTGGTGACACATTTCTGTTGGATGCAGCTGCTCCTAGTGGTGGTTTGGCTCGTTTAAGAGGGTTACCCATAGTAGTAATAGTAGAAATCTTCGCCAGCAGGGTCTTTGAGTGAGAGGTGGAGGGGGGTGTTTTGTGTGTGTGTGTGCAGGTCTAGAGGGATGGGGGAAGGGAGACAGCCCTTGCCTGAGTTGACTGTGCAGGCTTTGGGAGTCCCTGACTTTCACAGGCATGGAGAGTTGCAGTAAGTTTTACATTGTGGGGCTGGATGATGGATATGTGGTAGACCTCAGGCGTTCAGAAAATGAGCCACACAGTCTATAAAAAAACAGAGAAATCTGCTCTGACTAGATTGACGTCTATAAACACAGATCAGTAGTGAAATGAAAGATATTTTGAAAATCTCAATCGTGGATAAAATTAGGTCCGTATCCTGCAAAAGCATCAATCTGTCTTCATGCATTGCCCTTATTTATTTGGGGTCTTGCTTTGGAAATTCTTAGTCACTAGATGATGTAGAACAAATCTGAAAAAGTCAGTCAACTTGAACAATTTTGTGATCTAATGAATCACAGAAGGCAGCAGGGATGGGGATGGCGTAATATCAAGACAGGATACAATTCTGCAATATTTAATACATGCATTGCAGTAGACGGACATCACAGAGGGGACATTTTACAGATGGTTGGTACTGAATATTAGGTTTGCATTGTCAAACATATTTGCTAAAATAAAAAAGAAATTTAAAAAAAGCAGCTGGAAACACCAAGATTATATCCAGTTAGTTTAATATAAAACTCCAGATTTATTGAACCGTCATTCAGAGTTTCAGCAATATCTTCATGAGGATGTGATGCTGCTATATCACTTAATGTAAATTCAAATATCCATTTATCCATCCATCAATCTACCTCTGCAGGGAAAGGGATGAAGACGGTCTTAATAACTCCACAGTATATATGTCAGCCACTAAAATATCAATATGTCAAAATGTCTGTGAAACCAAACAACAAAATACCTTTAAAAGCCGAAAAATTTGCAGGAAAGAACAAAAATACTTTTAATAACGGACACATTTGCAAGAATTCTGTAGTGATTCGCTGTATTGTCATGTCACATTAACAGAAATTGACATATGAGATGAATCAATATACAAAGAATGAATTGTGCTTTACCTCACATCCACTTCTTGCTGATACTCACTGCAAAATGTCCATTTGTGTCATTATTACAAGAATTGGTAACAAGAAAAAAAAAATGTAGGAAATCTATTCATCGGACCTGTATGTTCTAATAAAACTACTAATTTTGTCCCCATGTCACTAGAAGATGCAATATTAAATATTCTGGTATGTTTATATCATCCCACCCCAAGCAGGTAACATATATTTCTGATTTGGTTCATGTTTTGCTTCTACTGTTACTCAGAAACAGCATATTTTGCAGTGCAATGAGGCATTTCAGTGTCTGTGTGTTGCTGTGGTAATTTCTGCTTTGTGCTTCAAGGTGAAATGAGGAAAAAAAAAAAAAAGGTTTTCTGTTTATTTGCAGCGCTGTGTCTAAAAAGCGATGGGATGTTAGCGGTGGATGCAGTCAAGTCAGAAATATTCACCTTTTTAAGTGTAGTTTAAGTCATGAGACGTTGACTGGATGGCCCACCCTGTCTGATGGGGTGGGGGGTGTTGGCAGCTGACACCATATCCACTCCCTTCACATCCCTCGCTGCTGCCTGCCCTTTAAAATAGTTCGCATTCCTCCAGTTGACATCAATCCCTGTGCTTGGATGCTTCACACTACTGATGAATCTGTACTTTTAAAAATCCCACTGCTTTAAGTCGCCCCTTAAAATCGTCTTCCTCCTACTTAGGAAGGAGACTGAAGAAAGCAGCTCAGCAACACACTTATTTTTTTTTTTTTTTTTGGTCCAAGTAGGGGATTCGCAAACAGCTGCCTGCCTCACTGACACCGTTTCCCCTCCTTCTTGCAGTTAAATTTAGGTCTAGGTCTCATTTTCCCTCATTCTGTGTCATGGCATGGCATCTCGGCAGCAGAGACAAATTAAAAGTGTTAGTCAAAGTTCATCAGCAGGGGAGGGAAATCTGATGTGGCTGGCGATGACACAAAATGACAGCATAGCTAATCCTCTTTCGTTACAGTCTTCCCGTTGAATTAGGGCCGGACATGCTGAACCCACTCCAAAATTCTACCTAATCTCACCTAATCTAACGTATGAATGTGGCTCTGCGTAATAATGATGTCAATATATCCTGGTTCTTAAGGACAGAGTTACCTCCAGGAGACAATTTCCCTGAGTCTAGCGAACGGGGTGCGGAGGGAAGTAGTGAAAAAGTCATGCAAGGAATTTGACAGATGTCTTGGCCTCAGGGTAGGATTTTTAGCTTCATAGTACCTTGTTGTTGTTCCAAGACTGGCCTATCCTGAGCCTGTCTCCTCAAACCAGAAACGTGAAGGAAAAAAAAAAAAAAAAAAAATGGAACGCCCCTTTCATGCCACTCCTCTTAGACATGTTTTGCAGGGGAAACCTTTCAAGGTAGTGGTGACTGATTGCACTGTAACAGCTCAAGAACAAGGTCGGATTGGTAAAACACCAACATGTTTGTTTTCCACAAATGTGCTCTCTGGGCTCCTGTTCAAATTGGAAAGAATAATCAAATTGTGTTATTTTGTAGATTTCATTACGACCCAGTTCACATTAAATCACTTGTATGTCTTTTTATCACGCTGACATAACCTCTCCTCTTTGTCCCTCAACCCTGTTTTTGTATGTGATGGATCAAGGCTTTTCTGAGAGATAAATGATCATTAAACGAAGGCCTTTTCAAAGACCTTTGTTCAAAGTTGGCAAACGCAGCCACTCGCGCAGCCTGCAGCCACTGTCACACATTTTTCACATGCTGCAGGGAGAAAGGAAAGACGGGCCTGATGTGGAGCAGAAAACCAACGGGCCAGTTTTAAAAAAAATGACAACTGCTATAAAGGGGATCAAAGATGTAAATTTTTTTTGGCTGGGTTTGAATTTCTGCAAGTCCATCATCATCATCATCATCTGTCTGTCGTACTTTTAATACGGTAGTTTCGCATCAGCGCTTGACATAAGATGAGCAGGACTCCTGAGAGGAACTCTTAAATACATCAAGTTCCTCTTTTGAGTAGGAAGACTTTCAGTGTGAAGAAGTTGCACCTGTGTAACGAGTATTGTGTTTTCATATTTCCTGGCTTTGGTCTGACATGGGGTGATGAAACAGATCAAAGGGCACTACCAAATGCTTTAAGTTGAAGTTTGTTGAATGTAAAGACTGTAACATTTAGAACAGCACAACCAGATTAGTTAAATACTCACGTTCCATCATCTGCACTGAATTGAACAGACCCTACATTTCTCCTGGTTCATTAAATCATCGTTCTTTTTGTGTAAGGTGATCAAAGAAGATATTTCGGTTGACCTTTTAGATCTAACACACTTTTTGTAAAGTAGCAAAGGGGGAGAGGATGCGACAAAGCCACCGAACAATCCTATAGATAAACAAACATTCTTGATTGTCGGATGTTGTAAACTAAACAGGAACTGCCAGCCACGCCTTAAGCTATATTTTCTCAACAGCAAGTGCTTGTGAGACCACAGAAGACAATGTATGGGCCCCTCTTGAGTGCACCTCAGCATACTCATGGGACAGAGGTTTTTCAGAAACCAACCATGAAAAAAGACACGGAGGGAAGTGGGCCATTTTTCTCTTTGCCAGGTTTAAAAATACTTCCCCAGAATGGGGGTGGGGGGTGGGTTTGCTTGTTTTCCTGGACTGCGTTCCTGGTCAATAAACACCTGAAGTTTGAAGTTCTGATTGTGTAAACTTTTCCTCACATGTCTGTTTTTCCACTTGAAATAAGTTTAGTGTTGTTCATGTTCGGACAAGTGGGAGCCTGGTGACTGTCACACAGATACTACGGACTTGAAAGTTCAGTTTTAGATGTTTTTGTCGTTAACATGAGGACAAATCCTGCTTTATCATCCTGTGTTGACTTGCATATGATGATTCATTATTCCGAATTCACATAGTACATTATAGTCCTGATAACTACAAAACCACCATGTTGTTTTATTGCAAAATGTTGGCTTGATTCCGTGGGCTGACTTAAAACCCACACTTAGATTCTTGTTCGGGCTTGTTGAGGTCAGGGTCTGTTTGCAGTTTTTGCATGCACTTTCTACCCCTCCTGTTTTTTGTTTTTTTGTGCAGCTATGAAGGATTTTTCCTCTACTTTCCTCTGGGTTTGGGGGGCCTTGTCCATCCACCAAAAGTGCCACTCGCATGCCACACATTCAGTAATGAGCATTTCTTTTTTGTTGTTTATAGGAAATTACTTTGACAGAGAAGAGCAAAGTATTTGAGTCATGGAAGAACCCACCCCCACCAGTTTACATGGAGTATTACTTCTTCAATGTGACCAATCCAGAAGTGTTTTTAGCAGGAGGGAAGGCCGCTGTCAAACAGATTGGACCATACACTTACAGGTGAGCTTTGTAATGAACACCTGGACACTTGTTGGAACAGATACCAGTTGTGTTGTTTTCTAGCTATACATTTGAGGTCTTGTTTAAATGACATCTTGCATCTGGTTCCTCTGGGTGCAATTTATTAGTACTGTGTGAAATCAAAACAAAAGACATCTGTGCAAACAGACCCGTGTAAACTTTCCATTTTCTCTCTCACAATAGAGAATACAGGCCAAGGGAAAATGTAACTTTCCTGGAGAACGGCACCAAAGTTTATGCCCTGAACCCCAAAAGTTTTGTCTTTGTGCCCGAGAAGTCAGCCGGTGACCCAACAGTCGACATTATCAGGACTGTCAACATCCCATTTGTGGTAAGTCTTTATGTCTGAATGAGCAAGTTATGTGCTATTATGACCTGTAGCAGCCAGATGATGATGACTATCATCTCCAGGAATCATTTGTTTATAATTTCTATTGAGGAAGGAACATCATCATTCCACAAACACACTCCCAGCCATTGTCTTCGATGTTTTGTTATGACATTTTGATATCTAGAGCATGTAAAACAGTCACTCTGGTGGTCATCAGAATCAGACCAGCCCAAACATTCTTAAGCAAAATCGGTTGAATTGTATTTTATGGGAGTATTCTCACCCTTTGTCACCTTTCCTCTCCTTTTCTTCAATTGTCTGATTTGCTCCCTAGGCGGTGATGAGTGAGCTGAACTCCTACTCCTTTTTCCTGCGAACTCTGGTTTCCATGTACATGAACAGCCTGGGTGTTGACATATTCATGACCCGCACTGTCCACGAGGTCCTGTGGGGCTTCAAAGACCCTCTACTAACCAAGTTGCACTCCATGAGGCCTGAAGTGGATGAATACTTTGGCCTGATGTGGAAGGTAAGCCAAACACTGACACTGCAAATTTTACACAAATGGAAATGTTTGGAAGACTAGCATTGCATAAGTTACTATCGGGCAAAGCCCCAAAGAACACGTCTTGCATGAGTGACAAAGCAGTTGTCAGGGGTTACCTAAACAAAAAAACAAGAGGAAGCCTGTAAGAAGGAACATGTAAGAGAAGTGAGATTTGCCACATGCTGATGGAAGATGCTTATACTTCCTATTAATCTGTCGCCATAATGTCTGCTGCTTGGCACGAGTGGTGACAACACATGTCTTGTGATATGGAGGATTACATCTTAGTTGAGTATTCTAAAACGTCAGACTGCCTTTTTTCTCATGAGAAAACACACGGAAGTTCTCAAATTTCCCCCCTCTTTTATCACACATAATAGTATTATCTGCAGGGTAACTACAACACAAAGTAACTCCCTAACAGTTTTTCATGCATCTTCATCAGCAGATACACCGTTTCTGGCTTAGTGGCTCTTTGTTCAGTTTCTCTGTGGCTATTTTCTGTTTTCAGAAAAATGGTACCCATGAAGGAGAGTTTGTGTTCCACACTGGTGAGGAGAACTACTTGGATTATGGCAAAATCGACACATGGAATGGCCTGAGGTAATGAATCAAATATAACCATATCATACAGCTTAGGATAAAATTATGTGACCATCTGCAATTTTCCATAGAAATTTAATAGAATAGCCTTTGAACATGATATTTTGATATTGTGTTGTTGGAATATTAATAGTGTCTAGATTGTCTTACATCATCAGATGTTCTTATTTTACACACTACCATGGAAACCTTTGTAATCATTTAACTAAAATTTGTAAAGTAAACACAGAATGTGTGTATTTCCAAATGTCTGCACTGCATTTGAACACAGAAGCCCCATTCCCTATGACAGGTATCCACTTTTCTACAGTGTTACTCTGGTCCAGTAATTACTTCCTACACTGAGTTTTAAAAAACAAAACAGATCTTTCCTTTTTCCTGCCTTCGAAGTTTTAGGAAATGTTTTCTCATCTGCCTCCATTTCCTTCCATCTATGATGGTTGCATTTATTGTATTATGCAACTTGTACCTGAAAGTTCAGAAGGGAAAGACATTGCTCCCTGGATTTTGGACGAGCAGGATTGCAAAACAAATGTTTGAATATCGGAAATGAGTTTGCATTTAAAATGTTATCAGCTTGTGTGAGTAGATCCCAGTTTGTAGTTGCACAAAAGGACTAACTTCTATATTTGATTCTTTCTCATACCTTTTTTCTTTTTTTTTTTTAACAAAATAATAGGGAGATGTCATGGTGGTCATCCAATCTGAGCAACATGATCAATGGTACGGACGGCGCAGTCTTCCACCCTCTAATTAACAGGAAAGAGCGGCTGTACATCTTTGCTGCTGATCTGTGCAGGTATTCATTCACGTGTTCCTACATGGGGGTTTTCTGTTTATTTACAGGCAATGCATTCTGGTAGGGCAAAGAACAATTAAGTCCAAGTAAGTGGATGCCTGAGTCCCATGTGACATTCATAAACCCACAGATAAGGCCAGAGGAATTACAACTTCCGATAAGTCACAAGAATGTTGTCAGGAGCAAGTCAGGTTTTTCAGGGATGGTTATGTCATATATCATTTGTAACTGTTTACTTTAGAGTCTTAATTGGACAGCAGATAAAGAATAGTAATTCCCGCCTTCTTGAGGAAGTCGTAGTAAAAACACGAGGACTCTTGACAGTATTTGAAGCTTTTGTTGCTATATGAGTCCCTAAACGAGACCCTCTTTTTTTTTCCCTGTGTAGATCTATTCATTTGGAATATGTGGAAGACGTGGAGGTGAAAGGCATCCAGGCGTTCCGCTTCGCCCCACCAAACGACGTCCTCCAGAGCCCCAAAGTCAATCCATATAACGAGGGCTTCTGTGTGCCAGCTGGAGACTGTCTCGGCACTGGGGTGCTTAAAGTCAGCGTTTGTCGAGAAGGTAGGAGGACCACCTGACCCCTCCCCACCCTCACTCTCTTTAACCCCTTTAATTGCCAGAGTGTATGACCCATTTACCACTTCCCTCTGAGGCTGGCCACATGACCATTACCCCTTTTCTGCCCCCTGAAAAATGGCCTTTCAGTCATCAACCGCGTTCCCCTGCCTGGAATCTGGCATTCCTGCTGTTTGAGCATGTCACATTTTGCTCAATACATGGTTCAATGATTAACCGAGTGAACTGTGCAGTGGCTATTGAGGTATTTTATTGTGGTTATTGAGTGGACTGTGATTGCACTGATAAGCTCCATGAAGTGTAGTATCACTGTACATATACGCTACTGTAGCCACACAATCTCCCTGTTTTATATGACTTGCATGCAGAAAATTAATATTATTTTGCGGCTTTGTTCATAATATGGCATCATTCTGTAAACAAAACATTCACTGAGTACGGGGAAGCTGAGGTGACACTAAACACACCGACTCCTCTGATTCAAATTAAGCAGTCCAACCTGATTGGAGGGATTGTATTGTGATGCTTTGCTTAAAACCAATCAGATAAGGCCCTTTTGTCATGTGCTCACTGTAATTCTGAAACTTCCTGTGGTGGTTGCAGGAATCCTTGAACCACATCAGTTGATTTAAACTATATCAGTTTGTCTTTTTCTTGTGCATCACGCTACACAGAAATGACACAACTGAAGATCTTCATCAAGGAATAAAAGTTTTGATTAAAGATCTGCTGTTGTGGTTTAGTGTAAAAGGGTAAAAAGTCTTATTAGACTCACACGACCTTTTTAATTTGAGCTTGAACAACGGCAGCAGTAATTTAGACTCGTAGTTGTATTTGGGAGACTCGCTGCTTTTTTGAGGTGGTGTTCAGGATGTGTGTAACATTCATTCAGGAAATGATAAAAGAACAAATCAGAGGAGGATGTTTGTGCTCACCTTCTTAAACTAGAACACTTACTCTGGAGTTATCTGCTGTTGTATATCAATAATATCCTTATATCTTGGCACAGAATACTCAATACAGCTTTTATCTTGCCGTACCCTTTAATCTGTTTTCAGTCCTTGTTGACTCATCCAGTGACTCATGTGTTTCTTACCTTTTCTTCACGTATAGGTGCTCCCATCGTGGTGTCATTCCCTCACTTTTATCAGGCAGACCCTGAGTACATCAATGCAATTGACGGACTCAACCCCAACAAAGATGAACACGAGACTTATCTGGATTTACAGCCGGTATGACTTGTATTCTTAAATATCCCCTCAGATGGGAAGGATATGAGTGGAATGTGTCGTTCTGTTCCTGTCTTATCTAAATGACATGAGTTGCTTAAATGAGGTTTTATGGTGTTGGGCCCTTTTTTGTTTAGTTGTAGAAGTAGAGCAGTGAGATCATTTCCTCCTTACAGGTTGTCATTTTATAGTAGTCAATTAACAGTATACTTAGATTTTTGACTAAATACATTTTGTATAGAGTTAAATTAGAACAAACTGAAAAGATACTGTTTGATATGTATTTTTTTTGTGTGTTTTAGACCACTGGTGTTCCCATCCGTGCCTGCAAGAGAGCCCAGCTTAATATCATTTTGAAGAGAGTAAATGGATTCCCGTAAGTTGACCTTTGTTGAACTGGCCCACATTGCTGTTGGCACACAGTCCTGATTTCAGCCACATGTTGCGTTCGCTGTCCTCTCTGACCTTGTCTTCTCTTTTTTCCAGCAAAACCAAGCACATCAACGAAACCATTTTCCCAATCATGTTTGTCAACGAGGTGAGACTGTCCTCTCTTATAACCGTATGAAACAAAACCCTTTCTGAAGACTGTTAGAGAAGTGAAACTCCATACTGAAATGTTTCTCTACCCTAGACGGCGATTATTGACGATGACTCAGCATCTCAGATGAGGACGTTGCTCTTAATTGTGACCCTTGTGTCAAACTTCCCCTTGCTCATTGTGGGCATGGGTATCATTCTCCTGCTGGTCCTTGTCGTTTTGTTCTGCCGAAACCGCCAGAAGAAGGTAGGAAATATCCCTGTCTGGATGTGGACGTGTGTGTAGACCATATTAATATAATGAATTAATATATTAATCCAGTTACCCTTTTGTGAAAAGTGTGCGCCACCCACTTACCTTAGCTCACAGTGTGATTGAAACCTAGATTAATGGTAGACATTTGTCATGTGTTACCTTAATAGCTACATTTTTTTTTTTTTTTTTTTAGATGTTTGACCAGGTTTTTCGCATGGGGAACAAATTTCTGTATTAACCTCACACACCTGCTTCAGTTTAACCCCAAGCTATGTGCATGTTATAACACATTGCATGATGTCTAAGCTGCAAAGCCAGCATGAATAGTTTCCCACGATACTGGGTCAAATTGTTTTTTTTTCTTGCTCAATGTTTGTCTAACAGCCGTTGCATCTTTGGTGAATTGATAAGTCTTTGTCTTTGGGAAGAATTAGCTTAGTCTCCTTTTTTAATCTGTTCAGTGTTTGTACTAGATATCAAGAAAATAGTATTAAAGTGCACTGAACTACAGTAGACCTGAGGATGATATACAGCACGTGTTCGTCTCTTATCAGCAGTTATCTAGCACTGTTTCTCCGAACTCTAGCGTCCTTAGGTTACTGAAGTTTAGGTCATTCATTATCCTGAGCGCAGCCTGCAATAATTGGCTGAATATCACATTTTGTCACTTATTAGCGTTATTGTTTGGAGTTTGATGAAAGGATCGATACCACTCACATCTTAAGTGTGTACACAAAATACTGAAATGGTAGTAAATCACTAGCTTATAATAAGCAACAAGCAAAGTATACACATTCATGTGTAGTCTTGTGATTTTTATACAAACAAAACCTACGTGTAAAACTGTCAGATTATGTGTTGAGTTGTTGCATTTTCTTGGTTGGGCGTAGTCACATCTTGAAGCCTTAGGCCACCCAACATTGACAGTGAATCAGCTGTTTCTTAACATAGAAATATGAGAGTGGTATCTATCTTGGTAGATAACTCTTGGCAAGATATCCCAATATATCACATTTTCAATACACACATGAGTCAGAGGGTACTTCTATATCTTACTGTTTAGATCTGTAGGTAAGATTTGCAAATGCGCTTTTGTGCTTATGTGAAGTTTGTTTTGGAGTACGGCATTGTAAGTCTGATGTTAGCTAACTCCCTTTCTATGTTAAGTAGTGTTGATACTTTACAGGAGGCATTGAAGACTCTCCAAAATGTAAAACCACCCAAAGATTTCTTTCTGTGAATAGCCTTTTTTTTTTTTTAATTAATTTAAGTATCTCAGACAACTGTTAATTGTCATAAATGGAGTTAGCCAACACCAGAGACTAATACTTCCCAGCACAAACTTCACAAATGAAGACACATCCAACCTTTTTAAGAGAAAGAAAATGGGGAAAAATATGCTTAATTGCAATGTAAAGTGTTGTATTAACCATGTTCTAATTTTAATTTTCTTTAACCCCCCCTTTTTCCTTTCTGTTTTAGAACGAAGTAAAACGTATTGATTTTACTGAAGCTTTTCATTCTTTTACTGTAAGTCTTCATTTTTGCCTTGTTTGCTGTTCTCTTTTTAATTTGTCTCTCATTATCATCATTTTTAATTATCTTTATGGGATGTAATATTTCTTTTAATTCTCACCTCGCAGTGTAATTGGTTTCATTATGGTTTCATTATTTTTAAGTTGGTGTTTTTATTTAATTTTAATTTGTGGTGGTTTTTTATTGTAACTGGTGCATATTTAGATTAACATACACATTTCAGTCAAAACATTGATTCCCATTTTAATGTCAGTGTGGCTTGTACAAGAGTGTACCATTACTTTGGATTGTCTTTCCACTCCGGTGGTCTTTCTAACCTTCTGTGTTCCTGACTGTTCTTGTCCAGACGGCGAAAGATGAAACGGCCTACACTCAGGTCAGCGACAAACCCGACGGGCCGCCAGAAACGCCGGCCAACCAGCCAATGAAAAACGGCTCTTACATTGCAATGTCTCCAGTGGAGGCCCAGAAGTGTTGATCGAGGATCCCTCCCCGTCTTTTGGAGCTCAGGAAGGAGGACTTAAGGAGCAGTTCAGGGGGGGTTACATGACCACTGGTGGGAATTTTACAAAGTGGGCTCAATTTCTCTTTTTTCCTGGGTGGGGGAAGGGGTGGGACACAAACCCCGGGTAATGTTTAGTCAAATAAGACTTTGCTCCTCTCACTGAGCCCTCTTACGGCTGTCCTCTACTCTACCTGCTGAGCATGGCCTTCACTGCCTGCCGTACTGCAACACGACAAACCCCACCCACACTCTATTCCTCATTTCGGTCCTGGTGGGCCCCGAGACGAAAGGACACCGGGTGGGCTCGGCCAGGACAAGCCTTTTTCTGTATCTTTTTCTGAGGGAACATGGTAGCATAGGCGTCACCGCTGCGCGCGGATGCATGGTCTTCTGAACAGAAGAATATGGCTCAAAGCGAGTTTAGCATTAACTTGAATCACATCGGGTGTTACAGTCGTATTCCAGCTGCAGGGAACTTGCAGTTCAACCCGGCAGATTAAGAAAGCCCTTTAGACTGAATCCTTAAGACCCCCCTCTTCCTCTTCTTCTTGTGCGTCTGAGCTCCTGAGCTTTGAAGATAAAATGGTTTTGCTAACAAAGCTGAATTTAGTATATCCTTTTGTAAGAAAAAGTGAAAACGGACTGAGCCAAACTATTTATAGGATTCTTTGCCTTCTCTCCTAAGGTGAATTAGTACACACCTACACACTGCACTTGGTATTCCAGTAGTGAAAGAGTGTGCACCTTTATCTTACACTTCCGTGTCCTGTTTTGATGGACAATGGGTAACTATTTTTCTTGATGCAGGCACAGTTTAGTGTAACACCTGGAAACTCGTGATTTAGATTCCACGCTCAGCTCATTTTTTTTTCTTTTTTTTTTTTTTCTCAGCGACACCTTGTACCAGAACACTAGCTAAACCGAGAATCAGAGCTACATTTCATTAGATAAGGCAATTAGTGGCTAGTTTAAAACAGGAGCTTGTCAAAGTTGCACCTTTTTTAGGCTTCACCACATTCAAAACGGAAAGTAAAAAAAAAATGACACCCACAGAACTTACAAGGGAGACTTGAACCTACTTTCTGCCTTATAATGGTTCAGTATGTTTTTCGCGGTTGAACATTGCTCAAATAAGCTGGAAATCTCTTTGTTGGCATTGTACATACTGTATGTAAAGGGGAACATGTTGAGATACCTCTGACCAAATCCAGCAAGCAGTCCTCTTAGGTGTGCTGAAAAGACACTAACTTCGCTACGGTGTCCACCGCTCCTGCACGTCTATACTGTTACTTAGACAAAGCACAATTTGGATTGCTAAAACCAGTCCTCGTATAAGGCTACCAGGTTTTTTTTTTGTCCTTTTTACTGTATATGTATTTACAGCTGACCTATCAAAGACTCTGTCAAGTGCCGTGGCTGTTAAAAATGAAGCGCCGTCGCCACTGTGCATGTGCGGCTGTCATTCGGGTTTGCCTACGAGCTGATCAAGGTATTCAAGGCAAACACAGTACACAGCGCTTGAATCACTGTTTTGTCTTACGTTTCATGTTTGTGTTTTCCTTTTTTCTGTCCGCCACACTTGTCTCGTCACATGTCAAAGCCCACTAGTGGTCGCCACTGGGAGGTGAATTAAGGCCATAATACTGTTGAAAATTCCCTGCACTTTGCCTGGAAATTGCGCCCTGTGTATTTTCATTGTTATATATTTTTTTTGTTCTTTGTCCATTTCAATGCAGGTGGTCCATGTGTACTGTTCATTTCACTACTTTGTCCAGGCTAATATTGATTTATGAAGGATGTAGTTGCATATGGACAACAGACATCCACGCCTCTGTGTTACTTGCTTTTCAGCACATGGAGTGTCTTCTTTTGATATACTTTTGTATGTGTTATTGCTGCTAAAAATGCCATAACTTATGGACTTGTATTTCTATATGGGTATCTACCATAACCTGCTCGTATTCAGATTCAGGTTGGAAAACAAAGGCTTTTACCCGCCTTCTCAAAGTCTTACATTTCAATGGATTTCTGGTGTTTTGCCAACCATTTCGACACCTGTGAATACCTGAGCACAAGATACAAAGCCCAAAGCTTGCTGCCATTTATTGGAATTAGCAGTCACAGTAATCCATAGCAACATTTTTCTAAGTCAGCCATCTCACTTTAAAACATTAATTTCACCGTTAGCAGTTCATCTGATCATATCATAGGTGTGTTTTGGGTTTATTATCGCAGGAGGTGTCCAAAAAGGACGAGCCGCTTCAGCACCGTTAAGGTTGGACGTGTTCAGTCTGGCAGAAATGTGGTGGGAGATTTTTTTTTTTTTTTTTTTTGTTTTTAATCAAACAAATTTCACTGAAGGCCTTGTGCAAACTTAGTCTGTTTTCCACCTTCTTGACTTGAACCTTAGACCTTAATCCTGAAAGTTGTGTGCATGTGTTGCCTCTACAACGTCTGTTAAAACAAGACGTACACACATGAAATGTCTCTGACTTCCCCTCCACTGACCTTTTTGAGTACGATCCTTTAAATCCACTGGCTCGTCCCGGCTTGACCAAAGATGACCCATATAGATCTTACCCCCTCGGCGCCATGTTTACTCTCCTCTGCGATAACGGCCGTGCCACAAACCACCGCCACCAACCTTTACTAATTGTGCCACCACTTATGTGAAGTATTTGCAACAGTGTTGTGTAAAGTCATATATGTACAGTATGTGCCTTTTTACATCAAGGCAAAAAAAAACTACAAAAAAAGAAATCACTGTTGGTAGTTTTTGATGGGTATTGCGTTTATTTCACCCAGTGCAAGAGCATACAAAAGTAATCAATGCTCTTTATGGGCATAAGAATCTCAGTATTATATAAGACAAAGCAATACAGAGTTATGTAAAATAAATAGTGGATGTTTTTGGGGCCACACTATATTTATGTTAAATTTTTTTTTCCTGAACTTGTGATTTTGTTAGTTTCACTTGATCAAGTATTTCTTTTTTTCTTTAGTGTGAATTAGTCCTTTTGTAAAACTGCTGACGTCAAAGCACATTTCATTTTTGTTCATTTCAATGAAAATACAAAAAAGATGGACCAGTATGTCACACTGAGAAGAGTCAGTCCTGTAAAATGTCTGTAAGAGTGTTAATGAATGGTTGGAGACTTCGTGTTTGTAATGGATGAGTATGAAAACATGTTGTATTTGTGGAACCAATGCACCATTTCTGGAAAACTGGAGTGGAAACTTTTTTTTTTTTTTTTTTTAATTTTGGAAGGCTGATTATCTTGATGACTGATAAAAGTAAAGCAAACATGCTGTGTGAAATATCTAGATGAATGAAGCCCTCCTTCAGGGATGAGCACTAGTGCCATACCATCCTGTATGAATTTGCCATTTGCTCTTTCGGTGTATTAACCACCACCTCCCCATTTACGGTGTTCTGAAATCACTAACAGACATTTCGTCTTGAGATATACTAATTTGTTTTGCTGCTGAAAATGACAATCCCCCTTGTCATGTTAGGTGCAAAATGATTTCAAAGTAATATCCATTTTTAGTTTTGATAATTTACACTGCACAGATGTTTCTACAGTGCTTTTGTAAACATTTCTAGTGTATTTGCAAAAAAAAATAAAAGTTGCAATTAAGTGCAAAGATCACATCAAGTGTTGTCTGTGTCTGTGAGATTACTGTGTATTCCTTTATAACATTTGTGATGTTTCATACTAGTATCGATCTGAATATTACACAGTTGTGTCAAAATAATACTTTACTTTGAAAGGACGTCTCTTACTAGTCATCACAGTAGAAAAATACTCACTGGTTTTATTCCAGAGGTTTAGTGTTTAAGAAAAAACATACAATGTAAATTTACCTCACACCAAAATTCAGGTGAAATAGCATTAAAACTAGTGAGAATGTATGTAATTGATCATATTTCTTCTGATCAGGTGAAGTTCTGTTGCATATGAAAGGATGAGCCTTAAAAGCTAAGCTATACTGTGTATTAGAATTCATGAAACCCAGAACTGAGGGTATTACCTTCATTGATTTATACAAATGCACATAACCACACCCACCCCTGAAGATCTGACCACTAGGGGAAAAATCATCTAAAAATAATATTGGGGAAAAAATTGGACAAAATGGATGAAGAGGTGATGCAAAGAGGAAATACCAAAAACAAAATAATAAAAGTAATCAACCAATGTGTCCAACAAATTCATGTATAACAAATATATTCATTGCTTATCTAAATAAAAAAGTAATTACATGTAGTGGTCTCCAGAAATGTCAGAAAACCATGTCCCCAAATCTTTTTTTCCTTCAGATTACACATGATGTTATACACACCTGATCAGAAAATTGCATGAATTTACATTTTGCACCATTGGATCCATTTTTTAAGCAGGTTCTAAGTACAGTTTCAAAATGGAAAAAGAGGAAATGGGAGTGAGACCAAAAAAAACCAACAACCATTGAGTAAGAAATTTATTGAAAACAACAATTAAACGGAAATATGATGTTCATCAGCTGATCAAAAGTTTAAGGCCGCATTCTTTAAAAGCCAAAATTGTGCAAAAATGTGGATTGAATGTTTTCTGTCAGGTTTTCACATTATCATGAGCTCTTGATAGCAAAGGCAAAAAGCTTTCTCTCTTTGAACATGGTCAGATTGTTGAGCTGCAATAGGAAGGCCTCTCACAAAGCGCCAGTACTTAGAACCTTCTTAACCCTATAACTCCAAACGTATCATATTCGACATATGAGTTTTGAAGCCCTCTATATGAGCAGAGTGCTATTTTTTTCTGTAAAAACCTGGTGTATACAATTAGATACATGCAATATACAGATAATCCACCAGGGGAGAGGAATTTGTTCACCAGAGGCCTTTTCAGTGTCACTACAAGACTGTCATTAATGAGGAAGGAGTCAGAACTTTGACAATTTTGAAAAGGAATTACCAATTTGTTAGACATAAATATGTTATATGTTTTTGTTTATTCCAAAAATTATAATATTTAGCATTGAGACCCAATGGACGCAAAATTGAAATTCAAACATGGAATTTGATATTTAAAAAAAAAAAAAAAAAGTGGGGGATGTTCAGAAGGACCAATAAAGGCTCTAGTTTCAAAGAACTGGAATTTTCTGTCAGTGATTTAATGGTTCAATCTTTACAGAGTTAAAATCCAACAGCGCAAAATGTAAATTCTTGCAATTTTTTGACTGGTCTTATAATTTTTGATCAGGAGTGTATACTGTCCAGCCTAAAGATCTCCACCTTGATTTAACCACGCAAACGGTTCAGGTTCTTCCATTAGATAATTACTGCAGTGATTATGTTTCAGCTGGAACAAGTTATTTAACCCTAACTGATGCAGTGAGTAGTTTCTTATTTCTGAAACACCCATTAGTTTGATAGAGATAAAGAATAAAGAACGGACTGTGTTTCAGTGGATAAAGGTCATGTCAGACTGACCCTGTTCCCGAGTGATGGGTGTATCAGGATGAGAAGAGAGGCGGATGAAATGATTACCCATCATGCCTTGTGTCTACAGTTCAAACCTGTGGGGGCAGTGTTATGAACTGGGGTTGTTTCAGTTGGTCAGGTCTAGGTTCACCAAAATGATGTGTCCATAAACTGGGGTCAGCTGAGCATGAATGTAGTGAATGACCAGGTCTGAACATCAGTGGGGTTTTTTCGTCCCTGATGTCTCAAACATATTCCAAGATGATAGAAACCAGGATTAATTGGATGTGGGTTAAGAAAGAATGTTTCAGGGGCCATAAGACCTAATTTTAATGGATTGGCCACTACAGATTCCAGACCTGAACCTCGGTGAGAATGTTATGGATGTGATGGAGAAGAGTTTGATTCTCCCATCATCAATACAAGATCTTAGTCAAAAAATATGACAACTCTGGATGTTGTAACATTGCATAAACTACAGCAAAAGCTAAAACATTTAATAGGTCTTAAAAGCAAATGACTTAATCCACATAAATCCAGTTTTTGAAGTAAAATGTTTCAGTAAATGTTGATGTGCATTTGTTAGAGGTCAATGTGACTTTTGTTTTATATAAAGCTGTAGACATGTTTTGATAAATAAACTCTGAAACCCTCAGTGACTGATGGTGGACTAGATTGACCAATTAACCAATCAGTGCATGTGTTTGGATGGTGGGAGGAAGCTGGAGTACCCAGAGAGAACCCATGCAAACACAGGGAGAACGTGCAAACTGCACACAGAAAGGTCCCTGGTTGGAGTCAAACCCAGGACCTTCTTTCCATCAGGCAACACAAAAACATCCAAAGTATTTGTATTTATTATTCCCTACTGTTATGATTTCAGCGATACATCCCATCATGCAATCATCAGTGAAAAGGCACATTGTTGGGCAGTTGTCCACAGTGTCTCAACCTGTCCAGATAAATCCTCCTGTTTATTATTTGTCCCGGTGTCCTCGGGGCTGTTATGTTTCCTGTCCAACTTCTGCGGAGAATTCGCGTCATATGTTCCTGCCCTTGAGATAGTCATCATTTCAGGGTCTGACGGCGTCATTGCACACGCACAACCACATTTGAGTCTCCGTTATCTGAACTGTATAGTCTGCATCGTTTCTACAACTGACCCAGACTTCATCAGGTGACACAGATGTCCTTATTTATTTAGATTCATCGTTGTGGAAGTTTTCCTTTTGCTACCCAATGCACCGTGAGTTTTTGTAAGTTCACAGATGAGTTAGAGGGTTCATTTAGAAGAAACAATGTCATCAAGCTGTTTTTTTCTATAAATCTTCAATGTCACTTAATTCAAATAAAGACATAAATCATCATATATGGAACATTGTATAACAAACCTGGGTGGCAGTTAAGATAATCATAAAACCTAGCCTAAGTGAAATTAATGACACTTAAGTAACATGCAGAAGTTCTATTATTTCTTTAGAATTACTGACAAATTACATCCGCAATATTTTTGTGTAATGTCTTGGAAAACAAATGTACTGATTCTAGTATATTATGCAATATTTATTATGCATTGTTGGACCACTCTCAGTTTCTCTCTGAGTGTATTTTCTTCTTTGTAATGTAAATGTAAATCTATTATTATAGAACATACAGGATCTCTATATATTAAGCATCATTAAATAAATCAGTGGTTTTATTTGTTCTCAGTCCTGCTGATTCCCTGATGTTATAAAGGAGGGTGTGGGTTTGATTTTGGTGCCCTCCACCCAAAAAAACTACAAAATTCCTGACAAAAACACCAAGAATAATCTTCTAAAATGAAGCGATGCAATGTTAGGCTGAAGCTAAACCAGGCGACAAAGGCAGCACTTTGTGAATCTGATAGTAATCATAACACTGGGACACTCACAGGAAGTTTTGGATCCATTTTTTTTTTAAATCTAATACCACATTAATGTTCCCAGGGCTGTAGTGACTTTGATAAAATAGCTACACATCTAACAATCAGCACCAGAGGGCTTGGGTCTTTTTCCAAAAACCGAAATTTTATATCACAAGATGTGGATTTTTTTTAACAGTGTCATCACTCCGCTGTTACAACAATCCACTCAAACACAGCGTCATCTTAAAAACTCTGCAATGCTCAGTCTGTGAAGAGATACCATGTTTGCTGAGAGCTGAAATCTTTGATCGAACACTGCTGAGATGCTGCTGACTTGCTGTAATATGCAAGGTAAATGATGTGTAAAAGTGAAGCAAAGAAGCAGAATCAGAGGCTGAAAACAGCTCAAGACAGAAAAAAAAACTGTCCAAGTGAAAGAATGAACATAAATCAAGCTTAGAGACCTGCGAGCTGTCCGACATGCACCGATAGGATGCTGAGGAAACACAATGCATTATGTCATAAACATGGACGGTCGCTGATTCGTGTGGATGTGTGACAGCGTGCAGCTAAATTTTCTGCTTTTGCTGGCGATTCATTTGTGTGGAAGAATATTTCAGTCCTTTTTCTGTTCTTTCTCATCTTGACAGGTTAAGGTCATCTTAATGTTGTATTCTTTGACATTGCAAACCTCTATTGGCATGGCCTTTACAACCAACAAGTGTGATGAGATATTTAGAGGTCCACCGTTGATGAAAATGTGATATTTCTCTTTTTTGGAAGCATGTGAGTACATTAACCACAACCTAAATTCAAGACCAAATCAGGTGACAAAGTTAAGTTTTGCTAAAAGGGGGTACTTTAAGTTCCACAAATGATAAACTGTAATTTAATAGTAGATAATCCATTTCTCTTGGAACATATTAATGCCCCTTAAAATGAAATCTTCGGGCTACAGTTAAGACCAAATGTATGACGCTTCTGTGTTGAGACGCTCAATCATTTGAGTGTCGTCATTAGGGCAGGGCTCCAACAGTTTTACAACTGTAAGACCACATGCAGACCGTAAACAATAGATGCCCCCTCCTGCTCATATACTCTGAAACTAGGTCTAACTGCCCTCTCCTTTGTCCTACTTGTCGCCAGTGTGTGAGTTTTGTGTTGGGGGTGGTGGTGGCTGCTTTAAAA
>JAPTYQ010000030.1:32146438-32157276 GCA_029814465.1 Ostorhinchus cyanosoma | reverse complement strand
GATAGATAGATAGATAGATAGATAGATAGATAGATAGATAGATAGATAGATAGATAGATAGATAGATACTGTATGTACTTTATTGATTGAAGGAAATTCCATTACTCGCATATATACATAGAAATGACATGTAAGAGTTAAGTGTAGAGAATAATATAATAAATAAATAAATAAATAAATAAATAAATAAATGTGACATAGCCATAATATACGAATAAAATGACAAAGCCAGAAAAATAGATAAATTGTTAGCCTATAAAATAAAAAAAAAAAGAAAAATCTAATCTCTCAAACACCTGAACAAGTCTAACAGCCGCATTATTGTAAATAACATTTTTCTCTATCTCTAGGTTAATGCGTCATGTATTTGAAATATCTCCCTTTATATCAGATTTTGATAAGACATAAACTTCAAATAGTAAATGTTGATTTAATCTCTATAAGGACGCGTCCATCATTCTGTCAGTTGGTTTAAAGGCTTGTTGAGATTTCACAAAACATATTTTAACTGTAACTGCGACTAAATGAAAACTACAGCTCTTGTTTCTTTGCAAAGAGCAGGTCTGTCCAGATTTTGACCTGACATGACTCGCACTTTTAAAACAGAATCTTTATGACCTTTCAGATATTGATACTGTAGATGAAGTCAGTCAGGTAGCATCTTTTAGAGGACGCTTTTAATGTCAGTCCAACGTTTTACTCTTCTACTTCCACTATACATGAGGTCTACAAAGTGTCTTTATTATTTAAAACATTTATTACAAAAATAAGTGATGACATATGTTAATCAGATTTGCTCTATGTACTCAGCGGTTATCAACGTTTTTAATCACATTGTGGGATCACGTGCAATCGAATCATTGGTCCTTTTTTCTTCAATGAGATCATTTACTGCAAATGTTAACTTTGACCTTTTGACTGAATATGTATCACCACAACTGGATGACCTTCAACCAAACATCATTTTCCAGATAGACGGTGCACCAGCACATTGGGGACTGCAAGTTGGTGAGTTCCTACATCAAATATTTCCAGATCGGTGGATTAGAAGGGACGACCCTAATCAATGGACACCATTTTTACCACATATCTCTCCCATGGATTTCTTTGTGTAGGACTATTTTAAAGATATTGTGTATCAAACAAAGATACGGGATATCAAAAATTTGAAGCAAAAGATCACTGACGCCATTGATGAGGCTATGATCCAGCCAACATGACAAAAAATATATATAATATATAAGAAATATATATCAACATGCTTCATGCAACTAATGGTGCCCATATAGAGGTGTATTAAATGAGGCAAAGCACTTCAATATTTACTTTTCATTTTGTAATCATTTCCACAGATTTGTCTATTCATTTACTTCTGCAATAAAGTGTAAAGAGACTTTAAGGACACCTTTATATTATGTTTTTACTTTGTTTTACTCTAGATTTGTCTTTTATTTTGGCATACTGGAACACTGTTTTGTGGATCCTCATATATTTTTCAGGGAGAAGTAAGGTTTGGAAAATGCGTTAAGATGTTTATTGTGAAATCTTATTTGACAGTTTTCTACCGAACAGAATTCTTATGATGTTGTTCCATATTTTAGTGTGGGTTAAGGGCTGTGCAATACCTTTATTTTACTTATTATCTACTGGTGCTGTATCCTGTATTATGTCTCAATATGCCATGTCATCAGATTTTTTGTCACTTGTCTACTGTGTTATTATTTGTGTTTACCCTGTGATGTCTAATGTTTGTACGATCTTATCTTATCTTATCTTATCTTATCTTATCTTATCTTATCTTATCTTATCTTATCTTATCTTATCTTATCTTATAATAAATGTGGAAAAACACACAACCAAATCAAGGAATTTCCTTGTGGTTTTGAGGCTGAAGCTCCTACTTTTTTGTTCCTGAAGGCGTCCACCAGGCCGACCGCCTGCTCCACCGTCAGAGGGAAGGTGAGGTGAGGACCCGAGTAGATGTCTGGCACCTCGATGTTCTTGTAACAGAAGTATCGCTCCCACTCTGCATCTCGACACACTTCGTTCTCTCGGAAGATGTGAGAAATCAAGTTACCTGTGAGAATGAAGAGGCGCCTCAGAAGACAAGTCTTACAGATGGGAAAAATAACTTTAACATGAATAAAACCCCTGAGGCATGTAGACGACTTACGTTCACTGCTTGACGGTGTGAAGTTATCCATGAGGTAACCCAGGAAATTATAAAGCTGCACAGAGAACAGAGACAAAAAACTCAGCTTGGAGTTGCTTGTAGCACACACTCAGCTGTGGAGTGGACAGTTTCCAGTGGTTCTCACCTTTATCTGGGCCTGTTCGCCTGAATATTCGATGGACTGGAAGATGTGCCAAGTGTACCTCCGCCTCATTTCTGTGCGAGCGACATACTGACGGTACCATCGCTGAATGAGGATGGCAGCCTTTATAGCTGCAAGAGACGACAATAAGTGAAATAAGAACACATGCATATTAAGAGATAATAAAAGGACAAAAAGGGATGACTAGAGAGTAGACAAAGTTTAACTAAGCACCTATTTATAATATTTTCTTCAGTTTAATTAGACTATTTCTTATCTATTTATCTATCTACTGTTTCTGCAAACATATCTTGGTTACAGCAAACACTGACTAGATAATATAGGAGTGGATTTGTGGCTTACATGTGACAGCTGTGTGCAAGACAAAAAAAAAAAAAAGAAACATGCAGTCATGAATAGATCATTTACAATACAGCACACATATAAAGGGAAATCTTGATAAAACAACATCAAATTAAACTGTGGCAGAAGTTAACAAGTATAATGCTTTTTCAGTGACTACAACTGCAGTGCTGGTGAGTCTAAGGAGGTTAAAAGTGAATTACAAGCGTCTGTTTGGTGGATCAGTGGTACCTTTACTGGGGTGTTTGTGGAACTGGTCAGACTTTGTGACACCACATCCCATGACTGTTCCTGTTGGAAGGACGAGAGTCACAAATGAGAGTTAAAAAAATATATAAATATATAGAAAGCATTGACACATGAGCCTGTTTTATAGTTGAGTTCTCATAAACTTGGTCTTTTTTTGGTTAAAGGATACACATTTCAAGACACATGACTAGACTCAGATACACGATTATATGACTCCAACCAAACATTTTTCAATATTTTCTATACAATCCTCTCCCTTCATTCACAGAACACAAATTTTAGTACGTCTGAGTGGCCGCAAAGCAGGAGCTTCAGGACGTTTCAACTTTGTGCTCTGTTTAATCTCTTTATCTGCCGGTTCACTCATGACCTCTGTGATTGGCCTCAATCCCAGAGGAGAGGCCTGCGTCTGTCTGAATTCTACGAAGGCTTACATTGATCAATCTATGAAAACACACCAGGCTAGAAATATCTTCACAGACAAAAGTCATTTTGATCAGGGTTAAAAGTAAGATGTGTAAACAGCATTCAGCTGTCGCCTTGCTTTAGGTCAACAGAAAATGTACATACTGCTGCTTACAGTGTGCAACAGTATAGAAAACACTGTACATTCCTGTCTGTATGCCATCGAATAGTGTTACATGTGCTTATACACTGTGCAATATTTATTTGAGCTTAAATAAAAGAACAGATGGGTGACAAATGTATTGATGTTCAGCACCAAACAAAACAGGAGAGTGTTTTTCTATTAAAACAGCCTCCTGTCCTGTAAATGATAATACTGGAGCTGAATTATGTCAAAATAACAATTAAAGACCCTTTATTTTAAACCACAGTAAATCAAAAATATTCAAGTATATTTGTACTGGTTGTGAATGTTTAATTGTAAAACATAAACTGAATTCTGGAGTAAGAAAATGCTCAGACACATGAAATCTCTCTTTTTTTTTTTGTCAGGACTTATATGTTTCTACTTCACCTGTACATAAAAGATATGACATCATTGAAATGCCTCTAAAGCAGTAGTTTACTTACGTGGTCACCTCCTTTCTCCAGTCACCAACTCCCAACGTGTTAGGCTGTCAGTTGCAGGAAAAATTCATACAGCCATTTGCTGTGGTGCATCCTCCACCAGTCCACCAGGATCAGGTCCAAAACTGCAGGACCTCAGTGAGATCTTTGGTTCATCATGGGTGAATGAATGAATGAAAATACCTTCAGAAAGTCACCACAGGGCCCTCATGAGTGCTGCTTTCCCCAGTGTTTGCTGCTCAGTCAGTCAGTCCTTGCAGCAGCAGCAATGGGTTTAGTCTTTAGTCCCTTGGTGTGATCGCATAATCAAGGCACTGAGCCACAAGGGGATTATGGGAGCTAATGACTTGATGCGACTAGACTGCTCTTTATATAGGAAGATAGCAAAATGCAAAGGTAAACATAGGTGGAAAGTTTGTGTAGGCTTGTGTGTTTACTTGTTTGGAGGTATTTTCATGCCATTATCCAACAACTTCATCCCATAAGAATAAGACCGGATTCTTGAGTGGAGTCAGGGTTTTTCTACGTATCCTGATGCTGTTACAGGCCAGGATTGAACTGTGGAAACATCAGGCAACAATAAAGATAAAAAAGCATTCTCAACAAAAAAAAAGTTATTGAACTTTTTTGTGAGAAAAATCTGCTTTAAAATTTTTATAAAAATAAATGAATAAATAAGTAAAATATAATATAATAAAATATGATATAATAAATAAAATGAAATAATACAGTTAAATTATATAATTAAATAAATAATAAAATGAATAAAATAATAATAAATAAAATAATAGATAAAATACATATTTTTTAAAGCAGATTTTTCCATCACTCACATATTTAAGAACTGCGTCTGATTACAAGCTTGTGTTACTTCAGACTTTAGACTATATACATTTTTAAGGATAGCATTATTTCAATATGATTTTGGTTAGGGAAATTATCAATCTGCTTGTTTACATTGAAAATGTTGATTTGGCAAAAGCTACAGGCTACCCTACCAAAATACACCCAGAGGTAGTTCAGCTATTATAGAAGGTTTTAGATAAAAATATTGCTTTGGGTCATATGTTTTGGTCATATGTTAAAAACACTGAACAAAAAAATATATAAAAAATATATAATGAATAAAAAATATATAATGAATAAATAAATAAGTAAATATTGCTTTAGGTTACTCATTCTGTTAAACCAGACTCCCCTCGCATTCAATTCGTTGATTAGCAAACACTGCTGAACACTGCGGCTCTTGAACGCACCGCTGCTCTGATGTAAACAACATGGCGAAGGCGTTATGAAGTTAATGACAAGTCGGTTGCAAACGATCCGATTGTCATCCTCAGATGCTCGTCCTCGTGTTTTCTATGTGTTTAAGTAGCACATGATTATTCGAGGTTTGTGGTGGTGTTTGTGTGTCCACGCTGCGCAGAAGGGTGATGTTAGTAGAGGTCACACAAACCCAAAACAGGAAGCACGCGGACAGGAGTGAGAGGGGCCAGTGAGTGCACTAAAGATTACAGTCTGCAAAGGTGAGGAAAAGGAGTGAAAGAAAAAAAGAAGTAAAACTGGTGCATATTTTAAAATCATTGACAGTTCAAAAGCAGAGTAGAAATGTCATACCGAGCAGGTTCCACAAACAAGCTGCAGACAAATGGGAACTGGTCATCCATCAGTGCAATTAGGAAATACATGCAAATGAGTCTGTTAATGAAGCTAAGGTGTGTCTACTGCAACTTTGCTTTTCTATTTCATAATTTATTAAGGCAAGGGGTATTGTTTCATACCAAATTGTGTTTATAGATTGCCAGTGACTCAAAACAGATGTGATTACATTTTAGGAACAGTAGGTCAAAGTTGAATTTTGTTTTTTTTCTTTCCTCCCATTTACTTATAATGGGCAAAATTTCAAATGTCTGTAGCAGCAAAAAAACTATTGGTTGAATTCATAACAAACTGGGTTCATAGATTGCCAGTGATCCAGAATAGATGTGGTTACATGTTGGAAAAAGTTTTTTTTTAATGATTTTTTAATATTTTTTTCTTCTACCATTTACTTATAATGGGCAAAATTTCAAATGTCTACAAAAACATTAATTTTCTTTCAATTTACTTCAAATTTGGCACAAGTATAGAGGCAATTGATATGCTGACATCACCACACCCACAGACATGGTGTCGTCAGCTGGGCCATTTCAGAGTCAAATGTGCTTTTCACTTGATAACTGAGTTTTTCCACTTTTTTTTTTTTTTGAAAACATCTCACCCATGTCTTTTCAGCAACAACTGTGGGATATACTGTACGTTTTATGTGGGTGTCTTACATTCATTTCACCATTTTCGTCACTGAAAGGTTTGCAAAATTCAGCGTTGCAAGGCAAGTTCATTTGTATAGCACTATTCATACACAGGGTTAACTCAAAATGTTTTACAAAGGCATAAAAAAGATCAAGACATTACAAATCACACAAAAAGAAAATCACCGAAGAAAAGGCATAAAAAAATCCAAAAGACATTAAAATGATCAGAGATAAAATGTGGAGATAAATACTATAACTATATTAAAACCATACATTAAAATTAACATTAACATCAAAAAAGTGCATTTAAAAGACAAAATTGAACATAAGTCTAAGGATCAGGGCATCTCTTTCCAATCTTCCATCACTTCTGCCAAACTTAATACTGAAAGTTGGAACTGCTGAGCAACTTTAAAAGGAAATTAAGTATTTATTACAGAATTTCATCTCGTCATGTCAGGTCAATAGTAAACGGGCCAATAATAAGTAACATAGCAGGTCTCTCATTTTAATCCGTACCTTAAATTACACTGTCTGGGCAAGAGAGTCTTCCCCCGGATTTAACTCAGTAAATAGGTCAGATCCTTTTATTAGATAGTTACTGCAGTGATTAAAATGTTTCATGCTCCACTGATCCAAGTCCTTTAACCCTAACTGATGCGGTAGCTTCTACTTTTTTATTTTTATTTTTTAAACAGTCGTCAGTTTGATAGAAAGCATAAAGATTAAACTCATGTGGTCTGATGAGTCCAGATTGACCCTGCTGCAGAGTGATGGGTGCATCAGAGTGAGAAGAGAGGCAGATAAAGTGATTACCCATCATTCCTTGTGCCTACAGTACAAGTCTGTGGGGTCTAGGTCTAGGTTCAGTAAAATGATGAGTCCATAAATGAGGTCAGCTGAACAGGAATATAGTGAATGACCAGATCTGAACATCAGTGGATTTTTTTCTTCCCTGATGTCACAGATGTATTCCAAGATGACAATGATAGGTTCACTGTTCACTGTTGTTTATGTATATATTTCTTTCTTTAAGTTATTTAGTATTCATTTATATTTTGTGAGCACACATTGGTGTGTATATGTATGCATGTATGTGTACTCGTATGTTATATGTATATGTATAAATGTATGTATGTGTATGCGGATGTATGAGTGTGTGTGTGTGTGTGTGTGAATAGACATATAAATACAAAAGAGTAATGTAAAAGGAAGAAGGAGATTAACATATATATTGTTAATATTTTATGGAGAAGGAGTGGGATAAAATAAGTTGCACTTCTTCCCACTCCTTTTCGGGCATGTAAACGAAACTATTGTGCTGTTCTTCTGTCTAAGATTGTCTTGAGTGTTATTTTTTGTATTATTATTTAGGTTTTGCTTGTTCACATATGTGTTTAATTTCGTTGCATGTTCGGAATACATCGCTAAAGTCACTAATAGGATTCATCAGGAACAAATTATGAAAGAGTGGTTCAGGAGCATGAGACATCCGTTTCTCACATGGAGAGGACACAGTGGTCAGACTCTACATCATCAATACAAGCATGATCTTGAGGAAAAATTAATGCAACTGTGGATGGAAATAAATGATATGCATGAACGACGCCACAGCGAATACGTGCTGTAATCAAAGCTAAAGGTGGCCCAAAGAAACATTGCGTGCGACTTTTTTTTTTTTTTTTTTTGACCAGAAAGTGTACAGTGCAAGTGAATATATTTGACATCTTCCACTGAACTCAGTTAAAGGAAATGCCAAAGGGAAAGTTTTGTGAATGCAGACCTTGTGTCCATTTAGACTCAGTTTTGAGCTAATTTATTTTTAAACATAAGAGGATTTCACATCCTTCTGACGTCAAGACATTTATGTGGTTCAATTATATTCCGTAGTAAATACCTATTCCTTCCTTTTATGTTATATCAATTCAGGATGAATAATTTTGATTCAGAGAGTGATATTTAAAAAAAAAAAAAAAAAAAAGCTTTCCCAGGAAATATTGAGCTTCAGTTATCCACAGTTAATGTCATCTGATAACCCTAATATTAGAGAGAGCTTCTTTATTGCACCATAATAATCATTTATTACACTTGGGAAACAGGGAAGTAACCTCCCTGCTGCTACAGAGGACAGAGCATACTGCACGTCATCCCCTGATCAACGCGGACTGAAGCCTCTGACTGAGCACCGACCATGAAGATCGCTGTGCTGGGAGCCACTGGGCAGACTGGACAGTATCTGGTGAGCCAGGCGCTGCAGCAGGGTCACATTGTCACCGCCATCGTCAGGAACCCGGGAAAACTCACAGTGCATCATGCTAATCTGAAGGTAATCTCCATATATTGTACTGTTTTTGTATCAGCACAGAACGCGGCTTCCTGTGTCCAGGGTTCAAAGGTCACAGTTACTGGGTTTTCACATGATAAATGTCATATGACGTTCAGAGAAAGGTAGTGTGCGTGGATTTTTTTTTACCCAGGGTTCCTGCGGGGTCTTAAAAAGTCTTGAATGTACAAATCTGCCTTAAAAAGTATTACATTTGATATGGAAGGTCTTAAACTATGTTGCCATAAACTTGTCGGCTGCATGGTGTTTAGATGTGTCTGTTAAATGTCCAAACTGCAAAGAAAGTAACTGTAGTCGACTCAGTTCCACTCATTTCAACCTGGTAATTTATACTGAAATTATAGGAACCAATTATTGCTAACTTTACAGTACCCATTGAGAAATCAAAGCAAGTAAATAAATACATTTTCGTACGTAGACTGTGAAATGAGCATTCAATTCTGTTCTAAATAGTCTTGAAATGATCTTAAAAAGTCTTAAACGTAGGAACCCTGTTTATAGATATAGAAAAACCTGCAGCATTAAGTGTTTCCTTTTAACATCAGGGTGGGATTGTGTACATGCTAATAACTTGATGGACACGTGTAAAAGCTGGCAATAGTCCATTTTTTTTATTTTTTTTTTTATCCTGGTTACAAAATGCAGCATTTTGAAAGCCGGATATAACTTATTCCCCTTTCATTATAGAATATCTGGAGCTCCTAGACACACATCAGTGACACGCTTTTGCACTACTTAATATGTTTCTTCAAATTAACAGCAAATTATGAACACATTTTTTCGAGTTTGTAGTAACTGTTACTTTGTAGCTGTTACTATCCTGCTACTAGAAACACCCAAAATAACCACATTTGTATTAAACACATCAGAAATAGATGGATTATTTATCCTAGCTGATTGTAGTTCAGATTTACTCGGTCCAGGTTTACTCCTGATTGAGTAGAATTTGCTATTTCTGCACTGGCCAGATACAATTACTAAACCTTTTGAAATAAAAACTACACTTTTGTGACCTGGTTTTTTTTTTTTTTTTTTTAAGATATATGAGAGAGTTGCCTTTAACAGGATAAAGAGTAGAGTAATTTAGTCTGTATCGTGTAATGTTACAGTACATGGAAGGTGTTGGCGTAATAGTGGCAACAACTAAGGATTCTGTTCATTGTCAATCATTTATTTGGTTAATTGATTAGTGTTTTTTTCTATAAAATGTCAGAAAGTAGCGAAAAATATCCACAATCCCAAAATGGTGTCTTCAAATGTCTTGCTTGTGCTGCTGTATGAAGTTACAGAATTTATTGTGACCGAATTGGAAAGAAATGTAACTATATTTAAAGTTAAATATCGGAATATTAAAAAATGGCACATTGCATTAATAGAAAATTCTGCCATTTTACTGCATCACCTGCTAAAATAAATACATCAAATGACTCTGCCTCCACCTCACAGTAATAAAACCTTCTTAATACTGAATTAAATGTAACTTCTGACTAAACGAGGCCATGTTTTCCTGTTTGCTTCCAGGTGGTGGAAGCTGATATTTTCTCAGCAGAGAGCCTGAAGCCTCACTTTAAAGGGCAGGATGTGATCATGTCCTGCCTCGGCTTCCCGGTCTCATTCCTTTCTGGGGTGACGGGTTACACCCAGTCCATGAACTCCATGGTGAACGCGATGCGAGGGGCCCGGGTCAACAGGGTCATCACCATGACCTCCTGGTACACTGAGCGTAAGTTCAGCTCCTGTGTTCCCTTTAAGTGCTGCTTCTACTTGGACGGATGAATGTCGAAGGTTTTCAGGTGAAGACGAGGGTATCGGTCAAAATTTACAGCAACTGATCGACTGAATCTGAATGTTTTCTTGTTGCTACATTGAACAGTGGTCTATAGGGACTGAAATAACTTAATCGATTGCATAATCCATCTTCTAAGTCTCTGGAATAAAAAAAAAAATGCACCAACTATGTCTCCAGTTAAAGGCTCAGTATGTAAATATGTTCTTCTTAAGTTTGTGTTGGAGTCTGTTTTGTTGGGAGTCACTCATTTGTTGACATGAATGAACTCCATTTCTATGACAATCACATGATAGCAGTAAACATGGACGTGTACATGAAGGTACTTTGAGTGTCGTGTTCTTCAGTACCTCTTTACGTTTATAGACAACGCTGTGCAACTCTGTCATTTGAATTGTATTTGAAATGGAGTCAAATCATCAAATGACCAGATCCCTGCACGGAACAGACTCCAA
>JAPTYQ010000030.1:32116470-32129033 GCA_029814465.1 Ostorhinchus cyanosoma | reverse complement strand
TTTTATTCCATTTTATTGAAATTTTATAATTTATGTATAATCACTTACTATTGCATCCTTATTTCACCCCTGTCTTATGCAAATCCGTGCAAATTTCATTTTATTTCTTGTAATTTTATGTATAATCAAATCTTTATGTATTTCTTACTTCACATGTCTTAAAATTGTATTTTAAATTTTAACCAAAGTGAAGCACTTTGGGATACAATTTTTGTATGAAAGGTGCTATAAAAATAAAGTTTTTTATTATTATTATGTAAAATATTTGAAGAGAGATCATACTGTGTACAGGAACGGCGCCTTCTGCTGCAGTTCCCCTTTATATTGAATGATGGCTTTCAGGTGAGGTAGCTGATCTTTAACCTGGAGGAACAGACAAATTAAATGAAATCAAGGCTAAATAAAGGATAAATCACTTCCACATGTTCACACTAATGGCTGCTTTGTAATAATATACCAGACCTGCAGGATTTTTTGCAGTTGTTTGTTGTCCTCCACAACCAGGACGTTGGCCTCACAGTTATGAGCCACATACTGACAAGCCTCAGGTGAGTTGGTGGCGTAGATGCCGGTTGCAAGACCCCTGTGGGACAAAACAGGAATAAAAGGTCTTGAGTACTATTTTGCAGAATTAACAGTAAATGTGACTTGATTGTCAGGACTTTGAACAAAAGATGAATAACTGAAAAGTCTATTCAGCTTTCAGTCATGGTATGAGCCAAATGAGACCAATGAAAAAAATAAACCTTGATCATTTTATTCTTCATCTTTCTTTTTTTTAGTGTTTACTTGTTTATTTACACATGTTACTACTTGTATTTTTCATGCTATATTAGTCCTGTTTGTACATGCTACATGCCACTGTTGAGGTTTTTTTTTCTGACATGAGAAAAAGAAGAAATAAAACCAACTTTTCTGACTTAATATTTTTCTTCATATCCATGCTTATGAAAATTCAGGTTATTTTAATCCCATATCTACTTCTAAATATGTATCCAATGAGTGATTTGTAATCCACAAAAAGGTGCCTTGTCTTGTGCTAAAGGAATTGCTTTGTGCTTTGTTTTAACCACAAAGACTGTGGTGAGAATTATGTGCCTGGTTTTGTTCAAAGCAAAGCGACGTTGCACATTCTAGCAGGTGCAGCCAAAACAAGCAGTGGTGACAGACACGGAAATAAGCAAGAATAGACCGAGATAAATTACCAGTATCAGGTGAAACAATGTTGGCTGACACTTCACAAGTTAAAACCACCTGAATAAAGTTTTATCTGTTGCAGTTAAACATCCCTGACGGTGATCTTACCCGGCAAAGATGCAGCCAATGTCTGCGATGAACCACTCAGGAGCGTTGAATCCCAGAATCCCCACACCATGGTAACGTTCCAGCCCCAGCTAAAAAAAGAATCTTACTGTAAGCACATGTTTCTTTAATGCCATAGTGGTACCGTGCCTCTGTTTACTTTTGACCTACATCATGTTTCAAAAGCTATTCCACTTCATGGGACTAACAGACTTGGCTGTGAAATAGGAGATGTAACACAAGCTGTGAATTTCACACACCCAAGTGTTGGCTTTCAGGAGCCCATTCTTGTACCCGGGAGATTACAGACAGACAGGGTTTATACTTGGATGGAATGTTTACGAAGCAACTCCAGATATAAGCATTTCCTGCAACCTCTAAATCATGTGAATGGTGACACAAGTTTATGCATTGAATTCAATAAGGTTTTAAACTGCTGCATGGATTATGACAGCAGAATTTTGCACCTACAGAGAAGGGATACTGCATGAAATGTTGACTACAATACAGGTGTAAAGAAGTGTTTCCAGACAATAATCTTGACTCTAACCAATACTAAAGCATGTGCAGTAAAGACAAACCTTGAGGAAACTTTTAGCTGCTACTCTGCATTGTTCGTAGTATTGCCTCCATGTCATGATCTCCCACTGGTCGTTCTTTTTTGAAACCAAGGCTGGATGATCCCCAAAGTTCTCCACAGTCTCCAGAAACATCTGATGGATGGTGATGGGAGTCTCAGACCCCGGACCCGAACCCTCCACCCTCAGCCGGACGGCCTTGTCACGGCTTGTGGTCCATAACTGGTCAGCTGGGGCTAAAGTCGTCACTCCACTTGCCAACGACAAGGGAACCGGTTTCGGCTCATCTGGTTGTGGACAACAGGGACAGAAGGTATTCGCCATTAGTGACAAGTGAGATTCAATACTAAACTAACCTGCTGTGGCAAGAGACACAGCAAGTAAGCTCGCCTCGGAGAGGAAGAGTCAGGTGTGAGACAGGGCTTGGATCATCTCTAGACTACCTCTGAGGGCGTGTGTGACGTTGATCTCAGAGCAACATGATTTGTGGGTTGTGCAGAGAATGGGGAAGAGATAAGCTGTCACCTGATACAAAACAGGAAGCTGTGGAATGTCCCTGCCTACCTACTGAACAGGTTTACAAAGACGAGATAATGATAGAGAAGAGTTATGAGTTTGGATTAAGATGATGAATAAACAAAGCTTTAAAATGCTCTTCTCAATCTGAGACTGAAACTCAAAGTTCAGTGTCAGAGTTTTAATTCTTACAGTAGATTTTTCTGATGAGGTTGTTGTTAATTCCACAAACCCTTGTCTCCAAAATCCACAAACACACCCTCAGACAAAATATCACATCGCTGGCAATATTCCACAGTTCCTCTCAGGTCTGTG
Source organism: Ostorhinchus cyanosoma (assembly GCA_029814465.1). NCBI lineage: Eukaryota > Metazoa > Chordata > Actinopteri > Kurtiformes > Apogonidae > Ostorhinchus > Ostorhinchus cyanosoma. Next base: position 32,126,322 of record JAPTYQ010000030.1, on the reverse strand, counting down.
TTTACCTGGTTTGACTTCTTCAGTAGCTCCTTCTAGACGGTGAGCAGGAGTTTGGATGTCTGTGACAGATCCTGACTCCTGGTTCTCTGGAGTTTTTGACGTTCTGTGCTCAAAGACTTCAGATTCCTGGAAATGTGATTCGTCTCCTCCGTTCTCATTCAGTTTGTCTATAACCTCTCCATTAACCATGAGAGTGATTTTGGGCTCACCCACTGCATTTGGGGAGTTAGAGTGAATCTGCATTTTCTGGATAGGGATGCTGTGGAAATCACATAAAAGGCATAAATGAGAGAACAAAACATCCCATCTGAGCAAAACAGGCAAGAAGCAGAAGACTTTAGAATTTGATAGCAGGTAAAGTATAAGTCAGACACTTTAATGCATCTGATGCTGAATTTTATTTCCCTTAATACAAAGATATCTGCAGAATAATCTAATGGTGGGAATGAATTGGCACAAAACTCCTCACTAGAAATGAAGCACTGGAGAAAGACGTCAAAACCTCTGGAATTTATCCCCCAAAGAAAAGGAGCCAAACTTGGATGTTTTTAATGTACTTCTGACAATTTGTATAATGTTATATTTAGATGTATAGTCAGAATTGGCCTGTTTCACACCTTGAAAAGGTAAACGAATGTTCACTTTGAGTTATGCATTGTTTCACATACCTGTCAGATACAGCATCCATGACTGCGACCCCATTACTCATCACTAAATCCTTGTCGTCCATCTTCAGTCTGTCAGAATAAAATAAAAATGAGCTTTTATTAAAAACACTCTGTGGTCCACACTGACGCCTCTCCACTTCATCTACTAGTATTAAGAAACTGCTTTGTCCTGGTGATTTATAGTGACTCATTGCAACAGGTCAGAGCCAATGACGGTCACTCAAACAGTTCAACAGTGGTCGAAATGTTGCAACTGGTAATACTGTGCCAAAAAAAATTGGGACATCTGCAGACACTATTTATTTTATTACATTAAGTCACCTTTGATACAATAAGACAGAAAAAGTTGCATCTTTAATTTACTGTTTCAATGCTACTCAACTAAATTATCTTCTTGGATGTTAACCAGGACACTGTCTAACATGGCTTGACAGCTTCTGCAACTTTGTCTCAGGTAGTGTAACAATGCCATCTAGTGTTTGTATTTTGCAACTATGGAAAGAAAAGTTACAGGTACATTGGTAATTGTTAATAACTCAGATAACATAAGATAATATAACAATAAATTAACACACTGACCGACAAAATACTGTGTCACAGTATAAAGTCTTGACACCCTTTCAGTTTGAGGATTGTATCAGATTAAGTTCTGTCAACCCAGCAGATTCTTACAGTGACCTCTGATTTTTAAGATAACTTTGGTCAAGATTTCTCAGAACAAAGTTCATTTCTCTTACAAAACTGTAATGTGGCAATCTGAGGTGGTAAAGGCAAAGTCTTTACCCAACATTGTGCAAAATAAGACAGCTGAAAATACCAGTTTCTGACTAAAAAGTACGTCCGACTTGTCTTTGTACATTACCTCAATTTGAGATGTTTTTTTTTTTTTTCAGGAAACATGAAGTATTTAAATCAAATTCCAGCAAAATTAAAAAAGACAGAAGCACCAAGATGTCTTTAAAAACACCTAAAAAGCCAGATTAGTTTATAATAGAACATAAATATAATATCTGAGAGTAGGGAGCTCACCTTTACAGCCGTTTGTTTAGCCCACAACTAGAGCGAGCAGATCTGAAGGAGTGTATTAAGAATGACTCTGTCTCTGTAGACCAAACACAATAAAACACAAAGCATGCACACATAAAACAGAGGCTAAAATGTGTCCTACAGTCATGTGTTATCATACTTTCCCAGGGGCTGGTTGTGTTAAAGGCTCTTACAGTGTGAGCATAATGGTGCACTTAGATCCTAACCTTAACTGTGAAATCCATTTATCATATCTTAGAATTAATGAGAAGTCTATGACAAACTTGACATTGAAGACGGTACACAGAATATTCCATCCCCATGGCAATTCATCCCAACACAAGTCAGCAGATCAAAATTAAACTGTAGAGGTCACTTATCACGACAAAAAGCATTGGGTGGAAACAGTGTATATACCCTCCTGAGACCCAGGAATACATTTTTGTCCTGTGTGCAAGGAGACAAGAGTTTCATAGCTTCACTTAGAAAAAAAAAAATCCTGTCCACTGCAAAGGACATTCCATTCAAATAAATAAATAAATAAAAATTGAACCTGGAAAACTGTTGCATTATGCTTTTTTCCAAATCAAGACAATTATTTAATATATTTTTTTTTTTAAAAAGCCAGGACATTGACTTTCCTGGGTCTCAGAAGGACATGACAGCCTACCTCCTCAGGCGACGCAGCTGAATGGCATCAACTAGATGAGAGCATTCAGGTGTAGTAGGAAAAACCAGCATCAACCTTTGCCCAACTCAGGTGTTCGACTGTTGCCCCCTGGGAAAAAGCGTCAGCCTATAGGGGACTAGCATCAAAGAAATTTGCCCACCACTCACGCCTCATCCAGAACTACAGACACTTACACAATCCTCTGTGTGTCTGCTGCAGAGGTTACGTCGACTGGTTAAAAATCCACCAACGCTGTGCACCAAAGGTTGTGAGTCTCCAAGGTGAAGAAGACCTGCAATCTGACACAGAAACAGTCAGCGGCTGGTGGAAAGCCTGCTGTGTTTGTTGTAGTTTCTCTGACAATGGTGTTCACATGACAATCTGTGATGATTAAAAACAATACAGACCACAAACAACAGCTACAGATACTTCAGAGACCTTTTAAATCAGGGTGAAAAGGCTCCAGAAAGTTAAGAGGATGTTTATTATCCCAAAAAAAAAAAAATGATTCATAGGCACCGACATTATCAGATAGGCATGAAGAGGCCTGTTGGGTAAAAGAATGATAAAACCCTGATAAGTACCGTAGGTTTATGAGGATACATGAGACTTTGACCCACAAAAAAGTTAAGTTGTATAACATCTGTAAGATAATTACATCAATAAAAATACTTCTGATTTATCAATAACATTTCCTTTGTGGTGCCCCAAACCATTTTTTTTTGCAATATAACCATTTATTTTTACTAAGATCCTTTTCTCATTGAAATATAAATGGTTCTAAAAAAAGAAAAAAATCAGCAAGACAGTTCAGGTTATTGTACTTAAATAAGTCCAACTCTCCTTATTTCTACACATTATCTCTCCATGGGTCTGATAGTGCTGTCATTTCATCTTTTTTCCGTGCTTACGTAAAAAGCAAAAGGTCCGGTCTGTCTGATATTGTAGCTGTAGTTGAAGAGGCAGACAGTGTTTTTTCAGTAAATATAGGGGAAAGTTCAGCACGCTTCTCAGATGACACACAGTAACCTTAATCACGGGCACCAAGGTCATAGAATCATACCACCCGGTCCATCCAGTCACACCACATTTGTCCCCACTCGACCCCCACATGTTGGTGGAGTGTGTGAATGATTAGTGCCAACATCTGAGTGTGGTCAGAACTGCTGATCTGACACTAAATGTAGAAAATGTAGAAAATGTTAAACCTGCTGCAGATAAAGAAAAAAAAAAAAAAACCCTGCAGTTAAAAAAAAAAATGTAAATAAAAGTCCTTTTCAGAAACATCAATTCACTTTACAGCTGAAAGTACTGAATACTTCCTCTGTTGATTAATCTGAAGTTTGGTCCATTAATTGATAAGTTGTTTGAGCTATAAAACATAACTTTATGACTTTAGGAAAATAATATGACAAATTCCCTTGTCTTATTTACAGATTATTATTATTGGTATCAATGTGTTTTTTAGCATTTTTTATTTATTTTTGGTTATGGTTGTATTCATTTTTATTATTATCATATTTTTTTTTTAATTCATGTGGAAAAAATGTTATATCATGTACAATTATTTTAATGTATATATAACATATACAGCAAAACATATTCCAAATAAAAACATAAAGAAATGTAAGAGAATTATGAAATAGTATTTTTCACTGCCAAATGTGACGTCCTTCAATGTTTTTGTTTGGTCTACAACCCAACGAACAATTCACTGTCATTGTGAAACTAAATAGTATAAGTAATACCATTAATGTGACCCAAATACTTCATTTGATATATAACAGCTATCAAGTGTAAACAAACAAACAAACAAATAAATAATGCAAAAAAAAAAAAATTAACTGTGCGCTGTACCTCTCCTGCTGGTTAAAAAACAACGAGCAAACGTGAAATTTGAAAAGAATCTGGTGAAGGGCCTTTGAGAAAAAGTCTCAGACAGATGAATGATATTCCTGGTACTGTATATCTGTGGGTATAATAATAAATAAATAATAATAATAAAAGTTTTTGCACAGTCCATACTTTTGTGCTGTATTGTATTAAGAATGGCTCTTATTCTCCAAACCCACATTCTCCCTTCTGCTCGTGCACTGTTCTGTTGAGATCAAAACTGGAGCTTTCAGCAGGATAAGCCCCATTTAAAACACATCAAGGTTTTTTTTTTTTTTAGAGATTTAACTAATTCATTATGTAAATCCAGTTTTTCAAATTCAGACTGATGGATTTTGTTTTGCAAAACTTGTGTAAGAAGGAATAAATCAGTCTAAACAGGGTCTTTCTCATACATTATTTTAGTTCAGCTCTAACTCTCCTCTCCGTCTGCCCTCTTTTCTCTCTCTTCTCTTTTCCCCACAGCGCCACTCTAGGTGAAACCCCTCATAACAGAATATCATCTTAACATTTCTGTAAACTTATTTATATGTAAACATCAAACAGTAATTATATAAAAACATACCATGTCTGTATCACAATGTCATAAACTTGTCTTTATTATTATACTGTGTTTATATTTACAACAGAATATTTGCTTATCATTATCATTTCCCATTTTCACTCTTACACTTGTATCGTACTTGTCTTTGTTTGGGTATTTTACATTTTGTTTTAAAAGTTGTATGTTTCTAACCTTGTGCTACCTTTTAGGTTGACAATTCAACACTTATCTTGGATATTGGATACTTTCTGACCTTTTATTTATTATATTTATTGTATTTATTGATTTATTGCATTATGTGAGCTGGATTGTTTGGTGATATGCAAGATATACACTTCTGTTGCAAATCGAGAGACATATCAGGGACATTAAACATTTTTCAATTCAATTCAATTCAATTGGAATGACCAGGAAATGAGCAGGGGCTTGTGGACTGATATCCCTGAAAGCCAAACACTGATAAACACATAAATAACCCAACTTTTGCATGTGTTATCTACTTTGTGTCAATACTCCACATAGTATGAGGATAAACCAGCAGCAAATCCATGTTTACCTTGTTGTTTTCATATATGATGTCTGCAGGGATACTCTTGTCAATCACTTTAGAGACGATAGTTGGAGCAGAGGAGCCGTACCTCCTCCTTGACCTCCTCTGCCAACCAGGACACAAAGTAAATGTGTATGTTGATTTTAAAAACTTGTGTGGCACTGTTGTCCAAAACAAATTTCCCACAAGGGACAATAAAGGTTATCCTGATCCTGATACTGAAAAGTCATGAGCACAACCACTATCAGTGTGACAGTTCAGCTCAGGCTGCTCTTAGTTGTGCTGCTATAGGCTCAGACTGAGGGGAGACTCTTGATGACACACTGAGCTCGTCTCTGCTCCTCCTCCTCCTCCTCCTCCTCCTCCTCCTCCTCTTCCTCCTCCTCTACCCCCACAAACACTCACACACTCTCTCTTTCTCTTTCTTTAACCCTCTCTCTTTAATCCCAGCAGGTCAAAGCAGACAAACATCCTCCATAGCTGGTGTCTCCTCCAGGTTTCCATCTATTCTATCAAAGTTTTTCCTCATCACTGTCGCCAAGTGTTTACTCCTGGAGGATTCTGTTGGTTGTCTGGTCTAGAACAGTTCTAAATAGAAATCAGGAGATAACTGTTAGGATTTGGTGCTATATAAACAAGTGGTGCCAGGCACAACAAACCCCGCCCCTTGCTTATGTTTTACCTGATTTGCCCTGTCTCTTGTTATTGTGAAAACACAGTTTTGGTGACCTTGACTTTTAACCTACATTCACCAAAATTTAATGGGATCTATTCTGGACCACCTCGCATCTTTTTCTGAAAATTTGATGGAAATTGGTCCAGTAGTTTTTGCATAAAATTGCTGACAAACAAACAACTATCTAAACACACAGACAAACAAAAAAACAAACCAAAAACAAAACCCTCGCCTCTCCTTTGGGGGGTTGGGTCAAAAAAATGTTATTTATTGATTAATTTTAATTTTAATTTTAATTACATTTAACCTTTTTTCTTAAGCAAACATTTAATTTATGTTTTAATACTATTTCAACCTGCACTCTTACAGTGTGCCAGAAGGACAGAAAATTCCATTCCTTTTTCTTTTTTAAAATTTATTTGCATTTATTTATTTACTAATAAATATATGATCGGTTGAGAGAGATAATCACAGTCTATAACAGACATGACAAACTGTGAATTCTCACTTAATCTACACCTGGCTTTTCTGCCTCCGTCCATAACAATATACATTTTATAGACTAAATATCATCTAAAATTAGTTTTTATTTACAACATAGTATAGCAAACTATTACATGATCAAAAATAAATTCATTTTAGCAAAAAAAAAAAAAAACAACAAAAAAAACCAAAGTCTCCAGTTGAATGTCTGGGGTTGCCAGAAATTTGTGATGTTAAAATGGGGTCATGAGCCAAAAAACATTAGGAACCACTGCACTAAATTTTATTGCACAGAAGGACACTGATACTGTATATTAAGTATGAGCTATGTGTAGTTAGAAATGATTTTCAGGCAGAGAAGATATGTGAAGTTATGATTGTAAAAAGGTGATGAATGAAGACCAAAAGGAGGATGTGTCATGTATGTTAAGTTGTTTGGAAATAGGCAGATCATCCATTAATATGTGGTCTATTAATAAGTTTTTCCAATAAGCAATGTGTGTAGTGTTCTTTGATCTGGAAATCATGGACAGAAAATGCCATTTCTAAGTTTTTACACTAGATGGAGCTACATGTGTAGTTTGTATAGATGATGAGCCCAAAAAGGAAATGATACAAATGGAAGGGAAAAAACAGGTTCAATAATAAGACAGTATGTGAAATTTACAGAATCTACAGAAAACATACAAGAGCTAAAACATGAAATATAAAGAAGAAAATAAGAAAATGTGCTCTGAATATAAATTTGGATTAAAATTTAGCCTAAATATTTACATATTTACAATATAGTTGCACAATGGGGGTTTCTCATATAGGGATAATTCATAGCATAGCATCCTACTGTATGATACAAATCTGTAAAAAGACACTTCTGCTTTCAGGAAAAACATACATATACTTGTGACTGAGACGAGATATTTTGATGTTAGGAAAATGTGACTCATGACACTGCCCAATTTGAAGTCTGGCTCATATGGGTTCGGGTTACTGATATTATTATCATCACTGAGTCGATTCTAAAGGTTTGTTTTTACAATGCATCAGCACCTTACACTTTCAGCATCTCTACTCTTGTCCAAGTACAGTCATGCCCGATTCCAAGATGTCAACGGCCAAAATGAAAATTCAAGGCTTCAAAACAACAGTACAAAAACCAATGGGTCAAAGTATATTATATAATTATGGGTATCCCTATTAAGATACAATGTGGATTCATGGGAAGTATGTATTTCACAAAAAAAAAAGTTTAATATGGCTGGAAATAATGTGACCTTCTTTAACTGCACTCGACATGTCTATTTGTTCAGACAATATGACATTTATCACAATTTTCTGATGTTTCAACACATCATGGGGGTCAGGTTTGCACTAAATACTGACTTTAACCTTTAGAACCCATGTACTTAAGTTTATTTTTTTAAGGCTGTGCATGCATGCATTTTATTTTCTTGTTGTATATGAATATATGCTGATTTCAACTCTGATAAAAAAAAAAAACAAACCTAAAGGTGGCTTGAGACTGTTGGACAGTATTGTGTAATTTTATCTGTTACTGATGAGACAGTGACAGGATGCTATGGTCAAAATTTGTGTTGCAGTTTATTATTGTAATATTTTATTTCTAATCTTTAAGTGCACATGTAGCATTTATGTATTTATACCCTTGTAACTATAATAACTACAGCTTAACTGAAGACGTAATTACAGCACTAGCGATAGTGTAATCGCACAGAAAAGCAATGTAAGTTTTGGTGGTTGGTACCATGCATTGAATGCAAATATAACAAATACAAACATCCAACATAAATAATAAATGAATGTTAAGTGCACTTCAGCTTGCATTTATTGCTTTATTAGGGACAATGCATATTAATGTTCATGTAAATATGCCAGATTGTAACAACAGTGCTAATAATGCTAATACAGTGATAATGAATCTGTAGTTCCTATGCAGATGACAAGAAAGACATTTGACAAAAGGTAAAATATCATAAAAACGCACAAAACAATACAGTGAGCACTTTCTACTGGGATTTGAACAAGGAAATGTTGAAATTATGTTAAACTGAAACAAGGAAATACTATGAGTGTGTTTTATTTACAGAGTAAGAAATGAACAAGTAATTTCGCCGAGCAAATACCAACATGGGTTGCAGTTTGTCTTCCGACTTCTGTTGCTTTTAACCTGCTTCTTTTCCATTTTTGTAAAGCACTCTGAATTGCCCTGCGTATGAATTGTGCTATACAAATAAACTTTGCCTTGCCTTCTCTTGCAAAGTCTGCGATGGGACTAAGCTGAGCTGTCAAGTGACTGTGTATATCTCAAAATACCTGTCAATCAAAACAGGATTCAGCCTTTTTGACTGATCCTCCAATCATCATGCGGAAGCTCAGTGTCCATGCCAGCCGAGGCCCGCCCACAGCTCCATTCACCCCCAGAGACGTTGAGCGTCTGGAGGCGGGACAAAATTGTGGCATTTATCCAATGAGTGTTGGGTTTCAAGGCAATGAACAAAACTGCTCCATGCAGTCCCATTGAAGTGAATGGACGCTCAGCTTCTACGGGCAAATGCATTAACCATAAACCATGTATGAAAACAGTGTTATGGGAATGTATGAGAAGTTAACAACATTAACTGATAAGTAGCTGATCCCAAACGAACTCGGCTTCGTGACAAACGTGTTCTAACACATTTGCAGTCAATGAAATGTTAACACAATCAGACATATTTGACCATTTAATTCTCAACATTTTAGAGGAAGCTGAACTTCCCTTAAAGTCTGAGAAATCACCTCTGCTATACATCAGGGTTTTCCCATCAGCATCTGCCTCCACCTTGTCGTTAATAACCCTATTCACCAACTCCATCACGAGGAACACTCATCCTGCTTCCAACATTTACCACCTCACTCCTTTCAACACTGGTGATGATACAATAAATGTATTTATGTCCTCTACAGCTTCTCATCAGTTACACTATACATGAGGGTTTTCCTCCACATCTGTCTTCACCTTGTCATCAATAATAATGAGGTCAATCACCAGGAACACACACATCACATACACAATCGATCCCTTTTCCCTAAAACTAGTTCAACTGGAAGTCCCGCCTCAAAAAGGGGTGGGACTTACAATTTTCTTATATTATTTTTGATGATTACATTTATGTGAGGTCATCACATTTTGACAGGTGTATCATATATTCTCTGCAGTCTTATCTTATTGGTAAAAGTGGTTTCAAGCTACTTTCTTTCAGTCACTGCATACATTTCATTTATTTTCTCCTGGTACATCTTCACAACAACCGGCCTCTTCAGCTTCATGGTTGGAGCTGCACAAAC